>VYXF01010888.1:525299-597485 GCA_013397295.1 Polioptila caerulea | reverse complement strand
GCTGCTGCTGCTGCTTCTTCTTCTCCTGCCTCCTCCTGCTCCTCCTCACGCCGCCCGCTCCTCACACGACCATCCTTCCCGGCCGCGCCGGTGGGTCCGAGAGCCGCCTCCCCCCGGCGCCGCTCCCGAGCGAGGGGGGTTCGCTGGGCCTCGCTGCCCCCACCCCGGGCGCCAGTCACATGGGGCGGAGGCTCGCGGCCCGGCTCCTCCGATCGCGCCGCCGCCGAATTTCTCTCCTTTTATTTGCTTTATCTCTTTCTTTTTCCTTTTCTTCTTTTTCTTCCTTCTCTTCTTTCCTCCCTCCCCGTTCCTCTCCTTCCCCCTCGCCTCTGAGGGAGGCGGCAGGCAACGGGACTATTTTTTTCCCTGCGGAGGGATCTCGGGGCACCGCCGAGCGGAGGCGATGCGGCAACGAGTCGCAATAGGATCCGGTGGAGGCGGCGGGATCCGCGGAGGGGGGTGAGGCGGCCGGGCGGCCACGCTGCTCGCTGACGCTGCTGCTCAGTGCGGCGCTGAGGCGGCGGCGGCGNAAAGCCGCGCAGCCGCCCGTACCCGCCGCCGCCCCACGCTGCGGAGCGGCCGTAAGCGCCGTCTGTGAATACCCGGCCGAAGAACCCGGCGCGCCCGCGAGCCCCCGGCCCCAGGCCGTTACGGAAACGCCCGAGCCTTCTCGGGGCCAATCCTGAGGCCGTTACAAGAATGCCTGTAACTGGCCGGATCCCGACGGGGCACGGCCGCTCACCGCTGTGGGGGCCGGGGAAGGGCAGCGCGCATGCGCAGCGCGGCCGGGCACCGCCCCTCAGGCGCGCCCCCGCGGCCCGTCCCGCCGGGAGCGTGCCTGGGCCAGCGCGAGGGGAAAGCCGAAATTGCGGGGTTTGTGCCTAAAACCCGTCAGGCACGGAGGGGTTGCGGTTTTGCTTTATTGAGCCGCGAAAGAAATGGCGCCGACGCGCACAGTGCTGTCATAGAATCAGAATGGGTTGGGTTGGAACAGATCTTAAAGATCCCACGCCCCTGCCACGGGCAGGGACACCTTCCACTCGACTAGGTTGTGCCAAGCCCATCCAACCTGGCCTTGAACATTTCCAGGAATGGGCCATCCACAACTCCTCCAGGCAGGCTGTTCCAGTGTGTCATCACCCTCACGGTAAAGAATTTCTTCCAAATACCTAATGTAAGCCTACCCTCTCTCAGCTTGAAGCGCTTCCCCCTTTGCCTGGCCACGACCAGCTCTTGTAAACTGTCCCTCTCCTGTTTTCTGGCAGGAACAGTCGTGGATGTGGTTTGTGAAGTGATGATGAACCCATTCTGCACAAACTGGGCCAAGCAGAGGAAAGAAGATCAAAGTCCTCACAAGTCAGCTGTTAACAGGAAGCACAGTTTGTAATGAGGCACTAAACACTCTCACAGTTAGGTCCCACTGCCACCATAGGTGGATTGAGCTTGGCCCTGGCGAGAGTTCCAGGCACTGTTCTGGAAGAACTTGTCCTTCTTCAGGGCTCTGGAGCATCCCTGGGGGCAGCGGCTCCCAGCCCTGGCACAGCCAGCGCTGGAGCGCTGCTGCCTGCTGTGGCCTCAGTGAAACTACTCAGCAGACATCAGCAAAAACTGAGCACCGCTTGCTTATGCCATTAAAAAAAAAAAAAAAAAAAAAAAAGTGCTCTTGCCAGAATAGTTTATACCAGAAACAAAATAACTTGGACTAGCAGAAACGTATTTTGCCAGTGTTAGAGACTAAGAGCTGCTGACTTTTCAAGGCATCAAAATATTGCCAGATTTACTTTCTTTGCAGCCCTGTTCTGAAAACCATTGCTATGTGACCAAACAAAGACCTGGCCAAAGGCAGCTAAAATGTATCCTTTACAAGAGCTCTTTTCCAAAGCAAAAACCAAACCCAGTCCCTCAAAATGGTCCTGTTCAGCACTTTGCTCGCCCCAGGGTGCTTGGCTTGCTGGAAGCCTTTTTTCCTGCCTGAGAAAGGAGGTATGGTATTACCTACTACAAAGGCTGTGGGACTGCTAAAGGTTTGTTTCTTCAGGACCTGCCTGTGCAGCTCTGTACAGCGGGGAGCCAGACAGGTGAGAGGGGTGTGCCCTAGGAAGGGCTAAGAGACCCTGAAGTCACAGCATAGGAGTGGTACTGCAACCACCCCAAGCCACCCTACCATACTCATTGTTCCAACCCCTCTCTGAGGCACCACTGTGTCAAATGTTGCTTAGACACAGCTTCAATGAACTGGCAACAGTGAAAATGACATTTTCTCTCCTGTTTGGCAGAGCCGTTGTCAAAAATTAGGGTTACAGATTGGGTTAGTTCTCTGAAGAGTATTCTTACATAGAACAACAAAGTAAATATGCCACCAGGCAGTGGCTAGCTCTCTTCCACCTGAAATGTACCACCAGGCATTCCAGTCATTATTTTTTCTGCCTTGGGATATCAAAATTCTAACACAAATTACGTTTTCTTATTTCCTGACAAAGTTCTTTCAAATTACTACATGAACAGGAGAACTGACCTAGGAGAGATAGCTGAGCTTTGTTTCTTGAGAAAGTTAGCAGTCTGAAAAATGGCAGGTGGGGGAGGGTGAGCTCTTTGCTTTTCAGCATTTGCTGTTACTCATGATAGTGGTAAATAAAAATTAGACCAATGCATAATTTATACTGATGGTGCCCATTTGAAAAATGTCCCTTAAAGCTTTGTAATGAGTCTACAACCTGATAATAAAAATGTGAAATCAACTTCATTTACTTACAGAGAACAAGCTACTTCATGATGACAACTTTGTGCTTGTCCTCCTTTATCTGGTACAGCCATTCTCTAAAATCACCCTGTTTCCTCTTCAATACCAAAGGAATCTATATCAAAACCACAACTTGGTTGCTACTAATAACACTTTTCTGAATACCAAGCCTATCTATCCACGAGGGGAATGCGTATTACAAAAATCCCAGCAACAGTATTTCATATTTGGCAATCCTGCACATATTTCCATGTCATAATTAAGCAACCAACTAAGTCTCCAAAGCCTGTCCATTCAAGTTGTAGCATTGTCTCGTCCACCAGGAAACCACAAGTGCGTTTTAAAGGAAAATTGTGATGTATTTCAGGGGATGGAAAAGCATAAACCACCTCCAATTTCTGTTAGTCTTTTCATAGATTTTTTCCTTAGCTAAGACTACTCTCAGAAAAACCCTAAACACACAATAAGGGCATTTATTAAGCTTTCATCCTCAATTTCAAAAATGGACTGACAATTAAAACCATTTGTGAGAGTCATGAGTGAGCTGGTTGCTTTTTTAGACTGAAAGATTCTCTTTTGACAGCATTGCAAAGTCCGTATTTATTTTTGGCCCCTTGGCTGATGAAATGACCTCCCTTTAGAATCTGCAAATATAAATAGAATTGACGTTTTAATGATCAGTTTTCACAAGCTATTATAATCCAGCATCTCAAGCATCAATATTGTTGCAAGTCTGGATGCACGGGGCAGTTTTACTGCCATGCATCTGCCATGTCTCTGTAACGTGCAAGTGCCCAGGGAGGTTGCCTGAATACGTGAAGTGTCCGAGAGAAATTACTGAGGTGTTATCTCCCTGAAATGCCATAAGGTGGCAGTGAATTGGAAAATTGGTACAACTTCTGGGGAGAACAAAGCACTAAGGAACTCAGGAGAAGAGTAGGCGAGGGGTTTTGTTTGCTTGTTTAGGCGTTTTCATTTGTCTGTTTGCATTTCATATATCAACAATAAACTTCAATCATTCTAATCAGACACTGAATAGGCCTGCTCCAACAGGAACCAGTAGACATGTTCCTGCACAGGAACTCCTGCTTTTTTCTTTCTCCATTGCTTCCTTTTCAAGTGATCACCTGGAGGATTTTGTGTTTGCTTACCTTGCAGCTCTTGCTGGGTCATTCCACCAGAAGGTACGGTGAGAGGCCTACCTCTTGCTAGTCTGATAAGGATGCAATCATTCAAGGCTGTGTTGAACCTTGCTTTGCTAGAGAATCAGAATTGTATTAATGGATCTACAGTCTTGTATCTATCTCCTTAACATCACCCAGGCAATTACCCAGAGAGCAATTTAGTGAGACATTGTAATGGCTTGTCTCTTGTTTGATTGGCATGAGCAAACTCAGTAGTTGTGGTTGAACTTTAACTTTGCTTTTTTTTTTTCCAGTGGAAAATCAGAGATTGTAACAGTAACAAATTTACCAATTGCCCAGGCGTTAATGATTAAACTATAAATCCTGAAAAGTGGTTTTGATTTTTGTCCCAGAACAAAACCCGAAGGAATCTATGTTTAGAACATACCAGTTGCATGCATGTTTCTGAGCAGGACACAAGTTTTTAATCCTGAGAACTCGCTATTTTGCAATCACTTCCTGTCACAAAATATGTCATCACCAACAATTGCTTCAGAAGACAGATGATGTTTTGCTGATCTGGATGTGCGTGGGTTCTCCTGGTCCTTGCAAGACTCCAGGTAAATTTGCCAGAACCGATAAAGCCGAGAGCTCCAAACAGTTCAATGTAACAGAAGCTACAGACAACTTCTGTATTCCAAATTTGTCATGGAGGTGAATGAGCAGGGACACCAAATACAGGTCCATGGCAGTACTGATGTGGAAAACATCACTGACTCAGTACGCAGGCAGATGCATCCTGCTGTGGAATTAAGTTTCCCTGATGATGTTCTGCACAGTTTAAGGCAGGTTTTATCCACTGGCTCTTGACAAAAGCATCAGGTTTCCCATCATGCCAGGAGAACATCTTGTTCCGTTGGACAGTTGCCTTTGCCCCAGAATTTGTCTGACCACACTGTCTTCATAGATAACCCTGGAAAACAATGGTGTTCAGAGACAGAGAAGTTCTATCAGTCTAACGAGCTTTTGACAAGTTTTCCAGATTCTTGCCTTCTGGAAAGCAACATCTATGCCCATTTCCTCAGGAATCTGAAAGGGTTCAAATCTAGAAAAAAATTTGGTCTCTTCTGTGTGCATTGTCTCACTCACATTAGATTCAGTCAAGCAGCCCAAGAGTGCCATCCCTTTGTTCTCTCTCTACTACAGTGTTGGTGGAAGGCCCCGTCAATGTCCCATGCTTGCAATTTCCCTGCTTCCCCAATCAATTTCCAAACTGGCTGTTGAGGGGACGTTAAAAGTAAAGAGAGTTAAACCCAGCCTGATTCCTGAGGCCTTCTATTCTTTTGAGAAAATCTTGGAGGGATAGACAGCCTTAACTACAGCCCCAGGATTAGGACTACTCTTTAGCTGGATCTTGGTAGACGAATGCAAGAGGCATGTGCAGCAGGGAAGAGCCAGACTGGCTTTCCAAGTCATCACAGTGACCTAGAAGTTGTGCAGGGAGCCAGGCACAACAGCCAGCAAGAGATTTTTCTCTGCTTCCTCCTTCAGACAGCTGGGGGATGTTGCACCAGGGTGATGAGGTTTATTGTGCCTTCTCACAAACACAGGAAGAGGATTCGCTAGTTCCTATTGAAATAGTTTTTGGAAAGAAAGCATCGCACATGGTGCAAGGTGCCAATGAGAGAAAAGGCTGTTGAGAATAGATGTTTGCATCACCAAAGAAGCAAAGAAAGCAGCAATAGGCCTGGTGAAGCCTGCCTGGGATGCTGTCCTTGCTGGAAGGGCTCTCTACAGAACAAAATTACCGTCCTTAACTGCAGTGAAATGCTCATCCAGCTCTTGCTGTTGCAGCTGTTTCTACCCTGGCTGAAAATAACTGCATGGGTACAGGTCTCCCCAGGACAGCCACTCTGCCAGGGAGAAAGAGGACGATTGTGCTTGGTGGGTTAGAGCCATTCTTGATCTCCACAAGGCAAACCGTGCTATAGTAGTTCTGCAGAGAGAAATGATTGCTTCTGCAGTAGACAGCACATAGCAAAATGGTTGAACAGAGCCATCAAACCTTGGTCATGCATCAGCTACAGCAGCGACCTTGCACTGTTGTCTCGCCTATGAACTGGGGTCTCTAGTTTGGAGCCCTGAATTAAAAGTGGTGATTCTCTTCGGAACCTGGGAGAAAATGCACAGCTAATTATGAAGTGGCCAAAAATGTAACAGTATTTTCATTTAGTTCATTGAGTTTTTGCCAAGTACTCTAATTGATTTAATGATCCCTGTCCCTGGCTGCTCACTAATCACCATCTCACACTACTTCCTTCGTCTTTGGCTGGCAAATGGTTACTAATTGTTGCTGCATCTTGCATTGTACATCTGCTGTTGACAGCTGTCCTTGCCCTGAGATGGAGAGACAGCTGTTTTTAAAGGAGAGCTCTCTCTCAAATCTCTAAAACATCTGGCAAAATATGGCACTGAAACTGAACTATCAAATATAAAAAGTTAGCAAATATGTGGACATGCCAAAGGGTCTGCAAACACAATACTTAAAAGTAGGCACAGGAATGAGAACAGAGAAGACTCTCTGCTGTGTCTTTAAAATACAAGTCCTGGGTGTTTCCCATAAAATATTACTCTTTCCCCTAATTCTCTGTAGACTGCTTGACATCATAAAATCTTTTACACTCTGCACACCTCCTAATTTGATCAGGCTAACAACCCATGTTGCTTTTGCTTCAGCCTATTAGACATAATTCAAAAGCCTTTCTAAAAGGCAGGATTCAGGATCAGGCAGCAAGATCTAACTGGCTGGAAACAAGAAACCAGTAGCATGAAAGCACCAAAAAGCCCTAGAAATCAATGGAAACAATTGTATTCCTTAAAAAAAATAAGCCCAACCAATCTTTTCCAGAATCTCCTTTCCTCCTGAACATTTTGTGACTGTGATTGTTACGAGGAACCTATTTTTTTCCTCTCCCTGTTTATTTTGTGTATTTAGCAGCACTGAGCGTACAGTCCATTGTTTTGCTAATGGTCAGCACAGCTTATCTCCTGATCTAGCCCAGCCGCTATTGCTCACATGCTGTTCTGCAAGACTCGGATGAGCACTCCTCTCAGACCCTGCAGAGGCCTGAGTAAGGCTGAACTCATCAGGCAACAACGAGCAGGCATGTAAGGACACAGAAAGGAAATGGGTGAGCTTAAACCAGGTTAGCGTGATTGGAGCAGGAGACACTACAAATGACCCCTAAGAAAAGAGTTTGCAAGCAGAAAAGGCCCGGCAGAATTAACAATGCCTTTTTATAAAGGAGTCATTTCAGGACATCTGACTTAA
The DNA here is from genome assembly GCA_013397295.1 of Polioptila caerulea. Taxonomy (NCBI): domain Eukaryota; kingdom Metazoa; phylum Chordata; class Aves; order Passeriformes; family Certhiidae; genus Polioptila; species Polioptila caerulea. The sequence goes on along the minus strand of VYXF01010888.1, from coordinate 590,290 downwards.
GGGAAGTGCCACATTTATGTATTTTTAATTGGACTGGATTTAAGCCATATCAAGCTGATGATGCCATTCTGAGTTCAAAAGGGTATTCTCTTTGCCTCATAGCACGGGAACAAGGGCACAATGCAATTAACAGGAAAGGCGGCACTTTCAAAAGCAGTAGAAGGGAGTATTTTTAAATTAAGCAGTTACTGTATATTCAGGCACTTAAATCAGAAGTTTGTTCTAGTCACTGGAAGGTGAGATGCTTCTCCAGGAGATGATTCTAATTCTCAAGTGTGGTTGCTTTTAAACTGCCCCTAGAGGAGCCTGTCAGAATCTTTTCTACACCCATGGAAGGACTCTAGAAAGACCTGCCTGCTAAGTGACCTCTGGAGTGAGAAGCCTCCCACGAGGTGACAGGAAGACAGTTACATTTCTAACTAGACCCTGAAAGTCACTGATGCAGAATCTCACTGAAGGGCAAGAACCTGGATAACACTGATCCCTTTTTTTTGTTAAGAGTGCTGTTTGGAAACACACTGTTTGAATTCAAATCACTCTCTAAGTATGGATGTATGGGAACATTTATAAAATGTTCAGAAACATCTTGCTCTGGCCACAATAAAGGGTCAAGATCTTGAACTAGAAACCAAGGGTTGAGCTGTTTAATCATTGCCTTAAAGCTCAAGAGTGGTTCATCCTGACAAGAAGAAAATCAAGCAGTGGCAGCAGGAGGCATGTATGGATGAGCAAAGAGGTCATGACTAAACTCTGACATAAAAAGGAAATGCACAAAAGGTGGAAGGAGGGCTAGGTAGCCCAGGAGGAAGCATTACTGGTGACGGTGTCCTTCAGCAATGCCAGGCCCCTGAGCAAGGGGGCCAAAAGTGCTGAGGAAACTGGATAATGTAATTGAAAGGCCACTCTGAAAGATCACACTGATCAGGAGTGGTTCCTGAGGCCCGGAAGAAAGCCAAAAGCCACTCCTATCTTCAACAAGGACAAGAAGGAGCATCTGGGAAATTGGAGTCTAGTCAGCCTCACCTCAGTCCCTGAAAAGACAATGGAGCAAGAAATCTTGGGAACCATTTCCATACACACGAAGAAAAAGGAGGTGTTCAAATGAGGTCAGCATGGCTTTACAAAGGGGAGATCAGACCTAACCAACCTGACAGCCTTCCACAGCACAATGAGCTGGTGAATGAGAGGAGAGCAATGATGTTGTCTGCACTGACTTTAGTAAGGCTTTTGACACTCACTCCCATAACATCCCCATAGACAAAGTATGAGTTACCTAAGGGGGCAGTGAGGTGGATCAAAAAATGACTGATTGGACAGACCCAGAGTGACGTGGTCAGAGGCACAAAGTCCAGCTAGAGGCCGATCACTAGAGGTACATTCTGTTACCAAGTCTTATGCTTTTGGACACTATCATTAATGAGGTGGATGATGTGACAGAGTACATCTTTGGCAAATTTACAAATTACACAAAGCTGGAAGGAGCTGACACATATGATGTGCTGACATCCAGAGCAACCTGGACAGGCCAGGGAGTTGATCAGAGAGGAATCACATGAAGATCAACAAAGGGAAATGCAAAGTCTTGCACCTGGGGAAAAATAACCCCATGCGCCTGTGTAGGCTCGGGACTCTGCAGAGAAGGACCTGAAGGGTTCTGGAGGACATCAAGCTGGCCATGAGCCAGCAGTGTTCCCTCACAGCAAGGACAAACAGCAACATCCTAAGGTGCATTAGGAAAAGCATTGTCAGTAGGTCAAGACAAATGATCATTCCCCTCTACTCAACATTGGTGAGGCCATACCCGGAGTCCTGTGCCCAGTTTTGGCCTCCTCAGTACAAGGACAGGGTCTTACTGGAATGACTCCAGCAAAGTGCACAAAGATGATTAAAGGACTGAAGCACATCTCATGTGAGGGAAGACAGAGAGCTGGGAACGTCCATCCTATTCATCCCAGAGAACAAAAGGCTTAGGGGGAATCTCGTGAAAGCGGGAGGGAATGAAGAAGAGGGAGATAGGTGCCTGCTGACAGGACAAGAAGCAACAGACATTCTTTAAAACATGAAACTCCACCTGAACACCAGAAAACATCTTTTTACTCTGCGGGTCATCTAAGATCTGGAGAGGTCATGGAGTCTCATCTTTACTGTGTATCCAATTCCTTACTGTGAGGGTGTTGAGGCACTGAAAGAGGTTGCCCAGAGAAGTTGTGTAGGAAGTGTTCAAGGCCAGGTTGGATGGGGCATTGAGCATGTTGGTGCAGTGGGAAGTGTCCCTGCCACAGCAGGGTATTCGAATAAGGTGATGTTTATGGTTCCTACCAAAACCATTCTATGATTCCATCTGTGGAAATGAACAAAACCTGACTGGACCCGGTCCTGGACAACCAGGTGTGGTGGACCCAGCTTGAATAAGAAGAGGTTGAACTAGATGATCTCCAGAGGTCACTTCCATCCTCCACATTCCTGAGATGATTCTGTCAGCCACTACAGTAGTTCCTGGAGCCATTCATGCGCTTGGTTCTTGTGTGTTTTCCCTGAGGTAATTAATTGCACTGAATGCATGTACCTCTGAGGATGAGGTGGTTGTGGAGAAACCTGAACTAAACAAAATAGTCAGAAGAATTGTCCATTTAAAAAAAATAGAGGATCTGGGAATCACGTCCATGACTATGAGGTTCTGTACACATGCTTTCAGCAGAGTAAGGAAGGTCCAGGGAGATGGAAGCTGACCAAGTGCATAGGGCAGTGTCAGATGAGAAGTGGGAGAAGAGTGACATACGACAGTCAGCACTGAGTACAGCACACAAGAACTTTGTTTTTATTTCCCAGTCTATGAAAACTAATGCCACAAGGTCTGGGCAGTCTGGGTGGTGGTGGTAAAATTAGAGCCCTAAGACAGTATCGAAACAGGGCATCAAGCATGGACAAATAAATCAGTGTCAGTATTTTCAAACTGTGCACCCAGAAAATGGAGAAAACACAATTAATGACTGCCCGAGAGAAGCTGGATTTACATGACCACCCAGGAACTCTGAAGCACAGACAGTTCTCCGTGGCAGCAGTCCACAAGCAGAACCATGAGCCTGTCCTTTCTCCAGCTGTGTTCCCAGTCTCCTTCACAGCATGGTCCCAGTATATTTTATGCACTAAGGCAGGATGCCATTAAGAAAAAAATATGTGATCCTGTAATTAATGTCTGTCTCACAGAAGAAGATTAGAGAAACATTTGTCAAGAATGGTCTAGGAATAATTGTTCCTGCCTTGGGAGAAAAAGAGGGACTGGAGTCCCCAGATGGCTCCTTGAGGTCCCTTCCAGGCCTCTTTTCCACAAAGTCATACATGCCAAAATTAAGCCAAATTAGGTTTGTGCACATTGTTTTAATGCCAGTTTTCTGTAACTTCTGAATGTTTGATTTCAGAGCCATTTTGGCACAGACTACAGTGCCCTGCTTTTTAGGATCCTGGTCAGTTTGTTTTAAAGCCAACCCAGCTTAGCAAAGATGCCATGATATGCACATGCACCCCATGTAAGAGTGCCCTAACAAAGACCTCTTCCAGGGACTGGCAGAGAAAACCAAGGTGGCTGTGACCTCTCCAGCTAACAAAGGTTAGGGTGGCAGTGGGAGGGGAAGCACCAGAAACTTGCCTTTCAGATCCACATGCTGGGAGCAGATGACATGAAAATCTAAGGATGCCTTGGTTCCATCCCAAACTCTGGAAAGCAGTATATACCACCAGGAGCTTTTTGCTTTCCATCCATGTTCTCTCCAATCCTTTTCTTTTTTCAGACCCTTGAAAGCAAACAGCTCCTTTGCTACCTCCTCTGCTCCCTGTCCCACCACTGTCAAGTTAGAGTCTTTCCTCTCCCCACTCTTGCCTCCACTAATTGCATCCCACCTCAAGTCATGCCCACACCCTACCTCTCTCCCCCTCCCAGTCACCTGTTCTGTCCTGCCATGACATTTTTTTTCCACTTCTGCTCTTTTCCCTACTCCCTCACCTTCTTTTTTGCCCAACAGCTGCTCCCAAACCCTGAATCCTCAGTGGCTTAATCCTTCTCTCTGTCCTCATTGCTGTTCATTGTTGATTCAGAAACCAGCCTCCTGAATCACTTTCATTTTAACTTTTCATCACTCTGAAAATTATAAGCAAGTGAATCCAAGATATTTTTATGGGAAATGCTGTGCAGCCTTAATATGCAGGGGATATCATGCACCCCTAGGCATAGGAATGTTAGTTGTTAGATGATGCAATCATAAAGTAACTTTTTTCACCTTTGTTTTTCTCATTTCCATTCTCAACAATTATCAAAATCTGCTAATTGCTGCATACTCTGGTTCTCTAATATTTTACTCTTTACTGGAGACGTTTTTGCTGCAGGACAAATGCCTCATTATCTAGAACACCCCTGAATTAATTTATTCCATTGGTGACTGCTGAGTCATAAAAACAGTGGTGTTGTACTGAGGACTTAAGTCACGGGCAGTGTTAAAGGAGCTATCTGCTTGAGCAGCTGAATTAGTCTGAGCAACATCCTTTTCAGCACAGTGTCATGAACTTCCCTTACACTGATCACTTTTTTATTTTTTAAAATATGATGTTCAGGTTTATTAAAGGTATTTCCGTGATCCTAGGCTTGCTGAGCTGCTGAAAAAAAAGCCACAAGTTTTATGTCAAAAGTAGAAGTCACCGTGCTCTTTCTCACAGACACAGACATCAGCAGAACAGCTCTTCCTGCTTGAATGGCATGAGCCAGTCAATTTCTTACATCCATTTTGGTCAGCCCAGAATTTCTTTTATACTCTACAGGTAGGTTGCAAACTTGCAAATCCAGGAAGACAGTGGAAATTTCCCAGTGAGGAAAGCGTGTCTCTCAGCGCTTCCAGGCATGCTGCGGCAGAACAAAGCTGTGACCCATTCTTTCATCTGCCACCCTAAGGGCAGGAAGATCTTTAGAAGTCAACGTCTCATTTATGACTGTGCATTAGAACAGCCTAAGCTGGTCATGGAGAGAAATTATTCTCCAATAATCCTGTAAAAGGGGAGACAGACTCTGTTGGCTGCACAGGGCTTGGCACCGATCTTGAAATCCCATGAACAACGTTGGAAATGACATTGTTCCTTGATTTCCAGCTGTACCGGAAGGTAGGCGGTCAGTGCAAAACCTACCCTACCTCCTGCTGCTGCTGCAAGATTGATGCTGTCTGGATTGGGGCAGGAGAGCCCAATTCTGTAAAATAAATTGGCCCCTGCTGTGGCCAGCATAGAGGTGTCATCTCCCCTTGTAGGAGGGTGGCCCCCCTGCAGCCCAGGGTCTGATTGTGTTGCAGGGCACTCATTTTTCCCAGTGGAAAGCTGCAAGATGATTTTTTTTTATTTAAGTGCTTTACCAGACATACCTCACATGCTTGTGGGGTTGCTTCTAGTGCTGTCATTACCTAGAAAAATCTTTGCCTCGTGGTAGAAATTGCATACTTGCTGATGGGGAGCAGGGTTCTTTTCTATTTCTAACTGATTATTGTCAAATTCCAATTTTTCCAGTCATGGGATGATCCTGAGAAAGTAGGATGTTTTTCCTCTGTGTAAAGACACAAATACATGCATGAACATGCACAGAAATATTATTCAATTCACTAAAACCAGCTGTTGTGAACAAACCACCCACATATAGCAACTACTCAAGAGCAAAAACATTGTTAATACTCCAGACTGTTGTCTGAACTCCCATCTTCTCCAGCCTCTCACTCACTTTCTTTAGAGGACATGTGGGATTTTCACTGCCATCCAAAACCTGATGTTTGAGGAAGTTAAAAAGGACCCACCTGGGAGCATGAGCTCTTGTTTTCCTGTACTTTCATGGGTCCTACTGGTCACTCAGGCCTTGCTGGTGCAACACTCAGAGCCAGTTTTGCAAACATACAGTGAAGAAACCTTGATGCAGCTTAAGGAGGTGGCACTTGAATGCCAGGTGCCAGTGAGAGACAGGAGAGACCGCGGTTTTTCTCTCTGAGATGACCATATCAGTCAATAGAAGAGACAAGGCTGTTGACTCCCAGTTTTCCTCCTGGAGTAAATTAGACCCCATGTCATCCTTGGATACACTTTGTTGTTGTTGGGTTTGTCTGCTTTAAAGGCTTAATTCAGATGTCCTCAGGCAGCTGTGGCTGAAGGCAGTGGGGGCTGGGAGCTTTTTTCCCACCAGAAGGCAGTGAATATTTAGCCCAAAGGTGTTGTACTGAGGCACAGCAGGTACCCAGTAATGCTGGGCTTCCAGGGGTGGGAGAACCTGGCTCCTCCACTGACTGCAGCCCGCTCCCATCAGTTATTTGCACAACTAGGAAAAAGACCTCACCATTGGAGGGTTGGGAAGAATGGACTGCAGAAGAAGGAGAGCTCTAAATGTGTTTTTGTTACCGGCATGAAAAAGGCTGTAATAGCAAGGAAATTAACTGATACTTGCCAAAGTGTAGCTCACCATCAATGTAAGATTCACCTGTCAGAGGAAAGGAAATCTGTATTCACCACCTCTATTTGGGGGACTGTTAAAAAATACCCAACCAAAACCCAGCTGCTTTCAAACAAGGGTTTGAATTTGCTATAATCATGTACAGAGCATCCCACTGTTTATGGATCTGCCTAGCACTGCTGTAAATTCAAGGTGTGATTGCATCAGCTAATATTATTCCTGCCATTCTCTTTGGTTTGAAATATCACCCGCCTCATTTGGGTTAGATACGAGAGGCAATTGCCTGGAAACCAGTGCACAACTCCAGAAGGGTGCCTTGCTCATTATATTCCCCTTTTCCAATGAAATATCCATGCTATTCATGTGTTGGATCATGTCATCAGGACACTGAAGAGGGCTGTGCTTTCATTTTCCCCTTCTGCGAACCCCTTGAGAGGTACCAGCCACTTTCTAAGGAACTCAGGTCCGTATGGATTTTCTAAGCCATGGGAAACTTCAAGAAATAAAGCTCTTCATGGTTTCTGCACTCACCAGGCACAGGTGCATCTTTCAGCAATTGCAGGAGTTGTGTTGAAAGGAAACATGGATGGACAGTCCTTCTGTGAGATTATTAACACACTGGTGGTAAATCTAGGACCTGATGGGTGCTGGGAACCCCAGGGCCATTAAAGACTTGCAGAGAAAATGTCAGCTTCCTGATGACCCACTGGAATTTTGCTTGCTTCTGGCCAGCCTTTCTGATGTCCTAACTCCCAAAGAGTGTTTCTTCTCTCTTTTCACAGGTGAGCGTGATCCTGTCCCAGCATCCTGGGCCTCCTGTGCTGCTGGAGGCAGGGGACAGTGAATACAGCCACCCTCACATGGCTGCCAAGGGAAGGGTGTGACCTGGTAGCAATAAAACCAGGGCTCTCCCTCAAAGCTTCCCTGCTGACTGAAAGAGGGGTAGATATGAGCTGCTAGAGGGAACTAAAAATAGACAGTCTCTTCTCCGGCTAGACCACGGATCCTGGGAAGAAGAGGCCACATTCTTCATTGGCATGTAAGAGAGTAGGTTGGAGAATGGGAAGGAAGAACAGCTACTAACTAGAAGACAGCACTGGCATGAGAACAAGTAGACAAAAATAGGCTATGAAAAAATGTGGGCTGCAAATCAGAAACAAGTTTCCTTCTGTCAAAGTGAAGTTCTTGAATAACCTGCCAAGAAAATTCCCAGTGACTTAAGATGGACTGTGATAAATTAACAAGAGGGACTTAATGACTCACTGTTTGTCATTGCTGGGAAATATGATGATGACTAGGAGATCCCTTCTAGCCCCACATTCCTGCTGGTATGATAACAGAGGAGTCTGTGTAGGGTGCAATAAATGCTGAATCACTGAGTGCTTTATGTAGCTGCCTGGCAGGACAAAGTCCCTCGTACCCATCCTGTCTGCAAGAACCTCCAGGACACAAAAAAAAAAAAAAAAAGAAATCCTTACGTAAATGATTGTGCTCTGGCAGCACAAAACATGCAGCTACGGATGCCTGAGTTAGAAAAAAACCAGCTCAGTTACAGGCATCTCTATGCAGCGGAAAGGTGGTGGCGTGGGTGTGAAAGCAAGGAACCCCACTGCAAACACTGAGGGGTACACATTCCAAGGTGAATGTGCTCCAGCAGCTTCAATACACAATCTTAATGAGAGAAAAGAAACTCTTGGAACTGTGTGCCAGTGTCCCATGCACTTGCTCAGCCAGGTGTGTGCAGGGATCGATCAGGTCCATAGGGCATGACCGTGTCACATAGCAGAAAGTTCCTGCAGTTAACATCAACCACTAAGCCATCCACAGTTCTCCTGCCATGCCAGGATCCACAATTCTTTCGATGGTGTTTTTTCCCTGTCTCCATGGAGTTCCCCAAGCACTTTGTGCCTGAGCACGAGGCCAGCAATCAGGATGCAGCTTACACTGATGGGGTTTGGCGCCTCACAACTGGACATCCACAGCTTGGCTGCTCTGGCTGCAAGCGCAGACCTTGAGTTAACAGCAGCAGCTGGCAATCAGCAGATCACTGCTGGAGGTGGAGGCCAAGAAGACAGCCCTGAAAAACTGGACAAGGTATGAGACAGACCTGGTTTCTTGGCTCAGGAGAGCAATGCTGCTCAGGAGGAAAGCGCTTCTCCACAGCTATCATGGCTGCCAGACTCAAGGAAGACTTTCTGGAGATTCTCCCAGACCTGTGGAGGTCATGTACAGATGTGGGTGCTCCCTTACCTCCTCAAAACCTGCAGCACAGGCTACTTGGAGCCATAGGGCCCCTGACTTCTGCTCCCCACTGTGCCACAGGAATGGCTCCACACAGATGTGGCACCACTGTACAGCCACTGTGTCCAGGGATTCACGGTCTGGTTACTCTAGGCAAAGGATACTGAAAGGTTCTCTCTCTTGCAGTACTTTTAAATACTCATTATTTCTCATAACCGTGCCTGGTATCAAAGATCAGAGCAAGAGATTCCCAGAGATCCCAGATGCTAATGCCAACATGAGGCAGTGAGGAAACTTCCACACCAATGGTCAGCACGCCCATGCCAGAGAGCTTGTCATTATCTCTCTCTGCCATAGCTAACAAAGCTCTTTTCATCTTTTTCCTTTTTATTTTCTTTTTTTTTAACCAAGCAGCTGAATCACAATCAAGACCAATTTTGTTACTTCCTAAGCAGTGGCAAGCTGACAGTGTAACAGAGCCATGGCAGGTGGTTGTGGCACAGGAGCCTCAAGGCTTCCTTGCCCTCCTGCCTCTTGCCAAGGCTCACCAAGCAGGCAAGGAGAGAGATCTCATCCTGGCTGTGATGTGACCCTTCCCCTAAACAGCCATCAGCAAGGAAAGGGCCCAAAACTGAACACAAGATTCGAAGTGTGACCTCACCAGTGCTGAATACAGGGGGATGATCACTGCCCTGGTCCTGCTGGGCACACTTTTTATAACATCAATCACAATGCTCTTGGCCTTCTCAGTGGGTGCATGCACAAGCCATGCAGTTTTCAGGTGGTGGCTGCTGGTCACCGCACAGAAAAGCAACGACCTCAAACTCCAGCAGTGAGTTTCCAAACAAACCCTAGGTTCAAAGTCCTCTGGAGGGTTTTTCTGCATTCACTAGTGGATTTGAAGTTAATTTTTATATCAACTGCTCCCAGGTGGGTTCATGGTTGATAATTTCCTTTGACTGTGCTGCAGTATTTCCCAGCCCCAGAGCAAAGTGTTATTCTAAACACGTTTGGGGGTGGGGAGAGCTTTTGACCCATATTTTACAGGGTCTAGGGAGCGTGCTTGTCTCCCCGCCTGTCCCAGTGCGGCGATGCCGTGGGATGTGCTTGGCGTTTGCCGGCACAGCCGGCGGGGCAGCAGCAGCACCTGCTGCGAGCGCTGCAGAACTGCAAGCGGCTGGCAGGCGACGGGGACAGAGATCCCGAGTCCCTGTGCAGGGAGCCGCCGGGCTCCCGGGTTTGCCCTGCACAGCCAGGGGACCATCCCAGGCAGTGCGCTTCTCCCAGGCCAGAGCCGTAGTGCTCAGACCGCTGTAAAAGAAAAACTGAAAGAGAATGGTTTCTATTAGCAAAAAGTGACAACAACAACAACAAAGGATTACACTGTCTCTGGGGTGTTCCCATTTTAAAAGCAAACAGGGACTGTGGGAATATTGTTCCTCATAAGATTACTGAGTTTGGTGATTTGCCCTACATGCAAGCTTGGAAAACTGCAGAGGCAACAGGGGAAAAAAAGGTGACACCAGTGAGGGGAGAGAGAAATTAGTGATTTCACCATCATAAAAGGTAGAGAGGGCAATGCTAACGTGCTTTGTTCAAAACCAGGTCTGGGATTCCTCTGACACCTGCTCTTTTAATCAAGCCTTTCTCCAGAAGGTTTATATTGCACTGGGCATGAGGTCTCAGCATCCTGAACTCCTGTGGAGGCAATGATAAGCTCAAATGCCATGATAAATATCCCCAAAAAGGCACACACACTGGATTTACTGTTCTTGTTTTTTCTAAGATAAAAATGAAACAGAGCATATTAATTTAACCAACCTTATTCCAGACTACATCATCCATACAAAGACAGACAGAAGGGCACAAGACCCAGAAATCAAGGTAAAAAAAGAAACCCCTTTTCAGATCCTCCTTTACAATGGCTAGCTTGTCTTTCCCTTCAGCTCTGACCTGAGTCTCACTTCCAACAATGCACCTGAAAAACACAAAATGCAAAGACACCTCCACAGACATCACCTTTGGACTCCATTTTCTCATTCAGATGCTACCAAAAAACCCACCAACACCCAAAAGTTTGCTGTGCACACCCCATTCAGAAGTCCTTGCTTTTCCTGGAAGCAGCACACCCCAGGAGAGTGGCAGCCTGCAACTGCTTCTGGCACCCATCTCCCATCCCCAGCTGGGGTTGATGCCAGTGGGATGCTCTGCTTGGGCAGCCTTGGGGGAAGGAGTCCTCTGTTGGTCCATGTGGAGTGGTGTGCAAGAAGCCACGGCTGCTTCTGAGGCAGGATTGTGCTCCCTGCCAGTGGAATCACATAGGTCTCACAGGGAAAGCTCTCTGAGGAGATGAAGTTTGGGCTCTCACAGACCCCCAGCCCCAATTGCTCCTCTGCTGGCACTAGGATGGACAGAACTGCTGGCTACCTGTGGGACACAGGCAGCTGCCCAGAGCAGCCAGGACAAGGCCACCACCACCTTCCTGAGTGCTGCCAACCCCCTCTCAGCCAAACTCAGGCTGCAGTCATGGCTGACCAGGCTGAGGCTGAAACTGCAAATCAGAACAGGGCAAGGTTTATTCCCAATCCCCAAATTCCAGAACAAGGCACATTCTCCAGAGGGATGTGTGGCTTTAGCATTGCTGAAAACATGGAGTGTTTCGGGGGTGGGAGAGCACTTGCCTTTGGGGCAGGGGTGCTCCCAGTCACACAAAAGTGGGTTTCAGATCGTCTTTGAAATTCACCACAGGCTGGGGCCCACCGTGGTGCTCTGTCTGGTGATCCTCGCAGTCACTGGGCTCTGTGTCCGTGTCCGTGCTGCTGCTGTCCAGGGAGCCACGTGGGCTCTGGAAGCAAACCTCACAGCAGGGTCGGTGGCAGCCATGAAACATCTCCTCGGAGCTGCTGCTGCTGGAGTCAGAGTCTGGGTAATAGTACAGAGAGCGCAGGGAGGGCTCAGCGGGTCCCCTCGGGGTGCCCTGCCACCGCCGCTGCTCCTGCGGGATGCACGACGAAGCACCCTGGCACTCTGGCCATCCCAGCCACCCCTCTGGCTGGAGGCTGGCCTCCCTTGGGATGGCTGCAGGGGATGGTGCTGGGGGGTGAAGGAGCCCTCTGCCAGCCATCTCCTCTCCCGTTCCCAGGGATTTAGGTGCTGACCCCCCACGGCCCCAGCTGCCCACCTCCTTCACCCTGCAGCTGGCACGAGGGGACATGTGTCCAGGGAAGCGTGTGGAGGCAGGGGGCAACGGGATCCTCCGACGATGCCTTGCCAGGCAGGGGCTGAGGGGCGTGTGGATGCCTGGGTAGCCCTCCTGGCCCACCCATGTTTCTCCCTGCTCGCCCGAGGTGCCCCGGTTGCCAAGTGGGGGTCCTGCAGATATGGCTGGGCTGCAGTTTTTGCCATCCAGACTTAACTCTTGCAAGATTTCCCAGAGCTTCTCACTGTTTACATAGCTGACTTTGGGGGACGACTCCCAGGCTACACCAGCTGAGCTGTCCTGGCCTGGCAGCTGCTCCGGAGGCTGCCCCTGCACTGCAGGTGTCCCACACTCCTGGACATCTTTCAGGCCATGTTCAGTGCTGTCCCCTGTATTAAAAAGCAGCACCTGGGATGCATGTTTCTGGAGGGCTTGAGCATTGCTGCCAAGAGGAGATGTACCCAGCAAGCAGGGGGGCTGGCACCCATCCCTCTCTGGATCCGGGGGGCAGCAGTCCCCTGGTGCATCCCCAGGCTGCCCTGAGCTCCAGGAGCAGGGAGCTGCTGGCAGCGCACGGGGGTCGCAGCCGCTCTCCGCAGACATCAGCCTCATCAGCTTCTCCTTGGCGCTGCTCACTTGCTCCTGCAGGCTTTCGATCACGGCGTTCTTCTGTGTCAAACAAATAAGCCTGTCAAGTGTGGGGCAGGCAGAGAGGAGGAAAACGCTGCCAGCTTGGAGGCAGGCACTGCCAGAAAACAAATCACCCCTCTCCGCATGGCAAGAGCCACACCGGCAGCATGTGTGACCTCAGCCTCCCCCTGCAGCCCCTCAGATGTGTGTGTGGGAAGGGGCTCACTGGGCAGGCAGCTCCTCAGGCTGGGGGTGTTCCTGCCCATGCAGTGCAGGTGAGGGAGCAGGAGGCCGGGGGCTTTTCTGAGACAGAGCATCTCCCCTCTACATCAACCATGTTTGACAAGGCTGTGGGAACCAGGCTCTCTTGCACTCCTCCCTACAGAATTTTTTTAAGCCCTCCAAATTATGCCTAAATTGCGGTGCTTTGGAATGTGACAAAACAAAGCAGCTCTTCCCCTCAGGAAGGAAGAGGCTGGTGAGGGATCATCAGTGTGGGCAGGGGTGTAAAAGAAGGACTTCCCACCCTGCAAAGCCTTCAGCCCTCAAAAGGGAAGGGGAGAAGCTGGAGGAGGGGGGCTGGCAGAGCCCTGTACCTCGGTGAGCAGCTGCTTCATAGAGTTTTTCTCCCCTATGAGCTGGTAGAGCTGCTCCTCGCTGTACACTGAGCGGCAGCTCCTGCTTGGGCTGGTGAAATATTTTGCCATGTGGCTCATGGTTTGGCTTTCTTCTTCAAAGGCTTTCCACTGCTTGAGCTGGGGAGTAGAAGAGGGTGTTATCCACAGAGCCCCGGCCGACACAGCGGGAGGCAGGCACAGCTCAAGCGCGAAGGAGACAAAGGGATGGAGAGAGGGAGACAAAGGCAGGGTGTGACGGGGGAGCAGAGACAGCCAGCCAGAGATGGCTGGGCGAGGGGCTGCAGTGTCACTTGGAGCCTCCCACCCATCTGAGCCCTAGCCTTTTCCTGGCTCCAGCTTTTAATGCAGGAGAGGGTCAGTGGTTGGCTGCACTGAGACTGCTGAGCACACTGTAAAAGCCCCCTCCCTCTTCTCCCCATTCCCTGACTCCATGACAGACAAAGACAGTGTCATGCATGCCCCCTTATCCCTGAATCACTGGTGACAAGCTGAAAACCAGCAATGTTTTGTATCTGTTTTCTCATCCAGCGTCTGCCTGGAAGCCTTGTGCAGCCCAGCTCCAGCTGTTTATTGATCTCAGATGAGCCATAGAAAAGCAAGCCCATTAGGAAAAACAAGGTAATGAATTAAAAGATCCAAGTTAAATAAAACGTTCAAGGGCCCCAGGCTCCCACAGAAAAATGGTACAGGCAGAGCGCAAGTACAGCTCATCCGCTTCTCCACCCTCAGTCCGAGAGACTTGGTGCTTGGCAGAGCATGGCCAGCAGGCCTGGGGCTCACCAGAGGAGGTTTGGATCCTTGCTCCCAAAAACTGCTCAGCTAAGGGCTTGGGGCTCTGCAGTTACACTGCCTCAACTGAGGCAGGAAGGGACCTCTGGAAATCCTCCCAGCTGCCCTGCTCAAGCAATGTCAGATGGAGCAGCCTGCTCACAACTATGTCCAACTGGGCCTTGAGTACCTCCAAGGATGGAGACTCCACAACCTCTCTGGGCATTCTGCTCCAGTGCTTTACAACTTTCACAGAAGAAACTCCAGCCTTTTCCTTATGTTTAAATAGAATTTCCTGTGTTTCAGTTTGTGCCCATTGTCCCCTGTCCCATCAGTAGATACCAAAGAGAAGAGTCTCACTCCCCCTTCCCTATTCCACCCCCATCGATATTTATATACATTGCTGAGATCCCCTGAGCCCTCCCTTGCACAGATGTGCTTTCCTTAGCTTCACCTCTTCCTCCCTTTCTCACCTCATGTCCTTGAGCCCAAACATCCCTCCAAACATTCAACTGAGTAAATAACTGTTTCCTCTCCCTCTAACAATGGGAGCATTATTCCCACTAATGTGGTAGCCAGGCACACCAGGCTGCTCCTGGAGGACGCAGGAAGCAGAAGTGCCTCAGCTCACCACAAAAGGCTTCCTTTAAACACCTCCGCCTCCCCCTTCTCTTCGCTTGTGGCAAAGCCCAGCTTCCTTCTCCAAAAGTGCAGAGGAGGACAGCCTCCCCTGGGGACCACCAGCAGCAAAGAAGTCTCTGGGAGTGGCTGGGCCATCTGGATGGTCTGCGCCCGGCTCCATCCCTGCCAGCAGCAGAGGCTCCTGGTGTGAATGGGCACATGAGGTGTGAGGAAAGGACAATGGCACAAAGGACAGATCCCACCACTGACATGGAGCAGGAGGAGGAGGCTGGTGGCTGCCTCGCCTCACGTGGGCTGTCTGTGTGGCTGTCACCTGCAGCACGTTCCTGCAGGAGGGTTTCTGAGCAGCAGTGCTGCGCTCCTTGGAGACTTTCCAGGACATCAAGGGGATAAAAAAGCTGGAGATGGACATTTTACAAGGACACAGTGATAGGACAAAGGAGAATGCCTTTAAACTGAAAGAGGATAGGTTTAGATTAAATATAAGGAAGAAATTCTTCACTGTGAGAGTGGTGAGACCCTGGAACATGCTTGCTCAGGGAAGTTTTGGATGGCCCAGTCCCTGGAAATGTTTAAGGTCAGGTTGAATGGCACTTTGAGTAACCTGGTCTGGTGGAAGCTTCCCTGCCCACAGCAGGGGTGTTGGAACTAGATGATCTTTAGGTCCCTTCCAATACAAACAATTCTGTGATTCTTTGAGACTCAGGGAACTTGCTTGGGGAAGCAGAACCACCAGGGTGGGGTGGGGTGGAGTAGGGTGATGCTCAGAGAACGAGCTGTGCAGGTGAGTCCAAACATTTGGGGAAAAAAAGCAGGGAAGTGAGTGCATTGACGCCCATGGCTGCTGTTGTTAAACTCCGAAAATGTGCCCGTTTCCAGCCAAGTGACAGGACAGAGGTGGCAGCATACCTGTGGGACAAAGATGAAGCAGTTGATCGTGGTTGTACACACGAAGATGCCTCCAGAGGTAAAACCAAACAGCAAATTGTGCCAAGTACGGAAGAAACGGTGAACTAAGCAGATGGTGCCAGCAGCCAGGAAAATGAGGTTGACCCCGACAATGAGTGTCAAGGACTGGTTGACTGGTGAGGAGCTGACGTTGTCGGTCAGACCGGCCAAGTAGGTCCCATACAGCAGGAGGATACTCTGGAAGCAGAAAAAAGAGGTTTCCAGAGTGTGGAAAATTACAGCCTGATGGTGTCAACCCCCACCTCGCACCCAGCCCGGTGAGCTCAGATACACTCAGCGCAATCCTAATTAATGCTCTTTGATCTATAATGCAGACCTGGAGCGTGCGGTGGTGATGCCGCAGCAAACGCCCGGCACGCTGCTGCAGGCCAGGAGTGGGGCTGGGGACACAGGGCAGGAGTGAGGGTGCTGGTGGGCACAGGGGGGTCCCAACCAAAGGGCGTGAAGAGCCAAGAGTCAGAGGTCAGCAGGTGCTGCCACAGAGCAGGGGGATGGCTGGGAGAAATGGTGAAAACCGCCCCTTGGGCAGCCTGGAGCAGGAGAAGCAAAGGCAGACAGACAGGAGGCAGAGGTCCCTGCAGGGATGCAGCAGTGGGTGCCATCAAGGAGCAACAGTATACCTCTGAAGGAGCAGGAAAGATATCCAGAAGGAATTCAAAGAAGAAGGCAAGGAGAAATGGAGGTTTAAACTGGAGGGAAGAGGATGTACTTGGTGCCTCTTTAAATAGCAGTAATCCAGGAAACTACCAGGTGCAATTCTTTTCCCTTCCCTTTGCTGTTTCCTGACTCCAGCAGCAGGGAAGGGCACTACAGAAGTGCTCTGTACACAGAGGCTCTCCCTCCCCCCAAGCAGAGCAGTTGTTTCAGAGCATGCTGTCTCACCACCCTGCTCCTCAAGGGTCTCATGCACACGTTTATCCAGTGTGCTCAGGATAAGCCTGTACCCAGCAGGATAAGCCTCTCCTTCCCTAGGTGACACTAGCAGCAAACACCAAGAATTTTTTGCCTGCCTCTATAGAGCTGAGCATAGTCTGCCTTCAGGTTCATTTGGAGATACCACCTAACAAAGACACAGCTCCTGCAAGGACCTGGAATACAGGGAATGTGGCTACATTATTCCTGTGCTGCCCAGTCAGAGTCAGCCTTTTACCAAGAGTCATTGTTACTTGGTCATCAAGAAGTGCTTGGCGACACGAGATGTAGATGTTCTTTAGACCCTTCTGAACCCCTTTGTGCTGTGGCTGGTTGATGACTGTGATGGCCACTGCCAGGGTTAAGGTCTGGAGGGAAACAAGCAAGAGAGGTTCATGTCCAGATCTCTGGTGAGACTCCCAGCCTCAGAGCAGCACGAAGTCCCAGGGTGGGGTTGTAAGAGTGAAACCTGTCTTGCTGGGAACTGCCGGGCTGGCGCCTGACCCTGCTTTGTAGAATCTGCACTAGACCACAACCATGTCCACCACAGGGCACCTCCAAGCAGCCCAAAGGCAAGCCAACCCCTAATCCCTGAGCAGGAAAAAACCAGCACCAAAGTCCCATTTAAATTCATACAGTCTATCTGGGACACAGACAACAGCACTGCCATCTCATAAACTAGGACTCTCAGTAAGCACAGGAATAAGTGGCTTGTTTGTTTGTTTGTTTTAAACTTGAGCAGAGGACTTTGCTCCTAATTCCAGGCATGTCCTTGGCAAGTCATTTCTGTCCACTGCACTGTGCCAGTAAAACCAGGATAATACAGTGAGTGTCTTCCCAAAGGGCTGAGTACATTAATGCTGTGGATGCTAAGAAGTGCCATGTATGCAGAGATAAAGCCTATTCTCACATTAGTGTAAATCCAAACAAACTCCAGAGAAACCACCAAGGAAGTACTCCATGACCCCCAGTAAGCAGGAAGGAACAGGGCCAGATTCAATGCAACATTAAGGAGATTATCTGGAACTGATAATGGGGATGTTTTATTTCCAAAAGGATTTTCTAAGGGCTGTAAGCAGAGACATTCCCTCTCCAAACCCTAACACAAACTGCAGACAAAATCAGAGGTGTAGACAGCACTGAAAGCCCAGGTAATGCCTACATTCCCTAACACCGAAGGACTTTTAAGGACAGTCTAGATGAATGTCTTTGAAATTAAGTGTAGAAAGCCTCGGCTGTGTTGTGAGGTCCCTTTCTGCTCTTTTTCCTATGAGTCTGGGGAGATGGTCACTGAGTATTACATTACAGTGAATCACAAAGGAAGTGCCTGTGCTGCACGCAGAGATTAAGCCATTCCCAAAAAAAGGCTGTGATCTCACAAGTTTCATCAACATCAGCTTTCTGAAATGTGTCCAGCCTCTGCCATACCAGAGACACATGAGACCACAGATAATTATAGGGATAATTATACTGACATAGTTACATCAGTATAACTAACACTGCTGGAAAAAGACTGGCCATGTGCAGAGATTCACCAGTGAAAGTGCACCTCAGAGGTATAATTAACCTGATAAGCATCCTGTAAAGGTGGGGACCAAGCACTTGTCATCAGCACCTCCTTGGTTTGAAGTCACAGGGCTCAGGGCTGAGCCACCCGGTGTGCCTTGGAAGTGGCCATTCACTGGAGTCTTTGGGGAAGGAGAGTGACACAAAAAACAGCAAGATGTGAGTTTCTGGGGGTAAGATGGATGAAGGTCAGGGCGTTTCCAGGAGAGCTGTAGAGAGACTGAATGTGCACAGTGTACATAAAGGAGATGTGAAAGCTAGCAGGGCTTTCATCCTTCCCAAGATGGGGAGGGCTGGAAACAGCAGGGCATACGAGATGAACAGCCAGGAGCAGCCAGGATCTGCAATGGGCATGTAGCTTGGGAGGGCAGCAAAATGACAAACACTGTGAAACAGTTTAGGCTAAAAGACAGGCAGGAGGTGAGATACAGTGCAAGACACAGCCAAGAGGTTACATACCTTAAACCCTAGAATGAGAACAAGCCAAAGATCGGAATAGAGCGATGCGCAGGACTGCACCCGGCTCACGGAGCACGTCACGCCTTTCTCTGTCGCCTACGAGACAAGGGAGAGGCAGAAGTGAAGGCTGCAGCCTGCCACAGACCAGTGGGAAGCTGCATCTAAGCTGGTCTCCTCTGTAAATTTCTGAAAGGAGAGGTCAAAGCTGGTGCCACCACGGTCAGAGGCTTAAAGTGAGAAGATTTGGCCTTCTGCTGCCAACAGGGCTGGCTGAACATTTCTCTAAAGCAGATGCCTTGGAGCTCTCCTGTGTCATGCAGGTGATCTGCACAGACCTGGAAATTTTGCAGTGGACTCTTGCCTCTGCAATAGACCAGACATAAACCAAATCCAGAGTGCCCAGAAGGTTTTCTGTCTCGTTTTCCTTTCTGTTGTTTCTCAGAGACCACTTCCAAATGCCTGGCCACCCACTGACTCTCTCCATAGAGTTCAGACTGGACCCAGCAAAACCCTGCAGAGCCCCTTCTCATCCTTTTACCCGCAGTGAGACGCTGAGGCTTCGGAAGCACTGGACTGGATCAGAGAACACCCATGTCAAGAGCAAGACAGTGTCTGCCAGCACCAACGCTGCCACCATTGCCAGCAACTGCAGGTCTTTGATAATCTGCAAACACACAAGAAGCAACAAATGGACACCAATGACCTCCATCCCCCTTGGGTCCCTTTCTGTTGTTTCCTTCAAGTGACACGTCCATCCTACTACTTCGCCCAGAGAGGTGTCCAGCACCTACATTTGAGTTGGCCACAAGATCTCTGTCTTCAGCTCCCAAATTCTTGGAGACCTAATCAGACTTGAGGCCAGGTATAAACCCTGCCTGATGGTGTGGATAGCAGGTAAATGCTATGACAGAAAACAGTTCTTCCAAAACAAGACAATAATCCCTTATGACCGTATCACCAGAAGAGACAAAAAGGACAGAGAAAAACACCTGGCAGGGTTATAATTTTGCAAGTTTAACACAGATCCCAGTGTGAAACAGGAGTCCTAGCTGGTACCCAGCTCCCCTGCAAACCCTCTTGTCCCATCTTTCATCTGAGACCTACTTTTTTCACTGATGGAAAGTGACCACTGAAAGTTGTAAGTGCACTTTTTTGTGCATGGATTTCCCATTTTTCTCCCAGATGCTGAATCCCCATCCTCAAGTGCTGCAGAGGAGTGCCCAGTACTCCCTTCCCGCCTTCAAGAGCAGATCAGATCCATCTGGGGATGGCCCTACATCAGATGCTTTTAAAGACACCTGGTTTATTTTCATCCCACAAAAACAATCAGCCCAGACCTGAACACAAACACTGGTGTGAAGTGTAATGAAGGCATCTGGCCAATGTAAAATGAGAACATTGCTCAGTGATGGGGCTGGGATTCCACTGGGGAAGAGGCAGCCTGGCAGGGCACCCACCTGCCTGGAGAGTGGAAAAGCTCCTGCTTCATTGTGCTGGAATAAATGAAGGGCCCATGCCCAGCCAGGTGTGATTGTGGCATCCATCCCTGTGCCTGTTTTATCTGCTATCCCACACTGGTTTGGGACCTGCTGGTGTTTGCCCTCATGGGAAGTCTGCCGTCCTCCCCTCCCGCCTCAGGCGCTGGGTACTCACCACGCGCTTGTCCGGCACCCGCTGGGTGAACACCTTGTAGAGCCGCCAGCTCTTCCCCAGGACAGGACCCAGCACCAGGGAGGTCCCCACGCACAGCAGGCACAGCCTCACCTGCCAGGGGTCAGAGCCAGGGGGCTGAAAGGGGCTCGCAGGGACACCACACACCCTCCCAACCAGGGGTGCAGTAAAGATGGCTGGGGACATGTCTACACCCTTCTGACTTCTGGAGGGTGACAGCAGATACTAGAAAGCTGACCGCAGAGTGAAATAAATTCAAAGGCAAGAACTGCTCTGCAGGCATGCCTGCTGCCTACCTTTTCCTCCCCATCCCTAGAGACTCTCATTGGAAGGGCAGGCACGGGGAGACAGGCAGCTTGTGAGCAGCAGGGGCACAGAAAGTCCCAGCACCCATAAATCACTTGCTGGCACCTCCATTAATTACTTCAGCCCAGTGGCTGAGCAGGGTGCAGGGTGTGCACTGTCCCATGTCCCACTCCCCCACATGAGTGCATGCCCAGTCCTCAGTATGGCAGGGTGGCTGCCTCAGGCCAGGACATGGGGGTTCATCACACAGGTGAGTGTTTTGATGTAGCTCTGCTCTGCAGCTAAAGAACTCACCCACAGCCTCACAGCACCTGTGCTGTGTCAGGCAGTGGTGGCTGTGTGGAGAATGCCATCTCCCTCTGTGCTCTCCTCTGCCTGCTGCACTTCTACAAGCCCAGCAGCCTGCCTGCCTTTGGGACCTGTCCCCTGGGGACCTGCCTCGAATCCCTTCCTCGGAGCAGATGAGGTTTGCAAAACAGCGATGGCCATTCAGACAGGAAGTGTCTGGTTGCCTTTTGCACATGTGAAAGCCACAGCCCAGCTGAGCAACGTGGTGGTGACAGGCTGTGGCTGGGACAGAGCACATACAGGTGACAGCTGGCTGGGACAGAGCACGTGCAAACAGGTCTGTACATGCATCTAGGTGCCCATCCCAGCAAAACCCCCGCTCACCTGAATAAGCTTTTCCATCGAGTCTCCAGATGGCAGGCTCTGCTCCTGAATCCCAAAGAGGTAAGCACTTGTGTAAGTCAAGCCACTGCCCAGCAGGGTCACAATGTTGAGATTGGGGCTGGACATCTTCACAATCCTCCAGGAAACAAAGCAGGGAATTTGGTGACAGTTACTGAGCATCATGACCTGGCAGCAGAGGGGTGAGGTCCCCTTACAGGGATGATGGTGGTCACAAGGGATGCTGATACACTGTCTACCCCTAGCCTGTGCTGCTCACCACTCCTCCAAAAGTTCAGCCATTACTCCATGGCCCCATCCTTTCCCTTTTCTTCTGGAGTGCTTCACAATCCTTCAAGTATTCATTTAGCCCTATGCTAACACTTCTGCTGCAGAGGGGCAGTGGTGGAAAACCACACCAGCACAGCCCAGGGTGATTGTCCCCAGCAGTAAGCTTCGGGTGCAAGAGCAACGTGCACCCTCAGGAACAGGCCCTTCCCCTTCCCACTGCTCCTTCCTCTGAGGAGATACCTCCACACTAAGCTCAGTCTCAACTTCAGGAAGCTGCCAGCAATGTTCAGGTTACAGTCTCCCCTCTGTAATTTCACCTCATCACTCATAATCCTGTAACTGTATTCAGGGAGGGGAGAATCAACCCACTGATCTCTCATGACCTGTCACCCTTCTCCAGCAAGCCCATAGAGTGAAAGCTCTACCTCCTACCATCTCCCCCAGGAGCTCTGCCCCTTCAACCTGCTGCCAAGTCATTATTTTTTTCTATCCTTGAGCTCTTTCCTGGCTTGCTGTCTTGCAGTCACAAAGCCTGGGGTTCAACCTGTCTCTCTCCCTCCCTGCCCTCCTCACCATGTCTCAGCCCTTGGACAAAGATATTCACCAGCTCATGCTCTCAGCTGCAACTGAGAAAGGTCTCCTCTGCCCTCCCAGGTTCAGGAGGCAGATCAGTATTTATTTACTGCAGAGCAAATAAATAACATGCATTCATTACAGTATGTTCCAAGAACTTCAACTGGAGCTGCCACTGAACTCAACACTGCCCAGTAAATGAAGTGCTTCAGACTGGGATGCAGTTGGGATGCAGGTCATGCAGCTGCTGCAGTGCAGCAGCCACAGGGTTCTCAACACAAACCCTTATGGGCAGGACCCTCCCGACTGCACAGTGGTTGTCAGGAGCATTGAATTCCTTAAAGCCACCGGAGAAGTCAAACAACATCAGTCCAGGCTGCACTCAGATGTACACCTCTGTGCAAAACAATGGCACATGGAGAGCAAAGGCTTGGCCAGGTGCAGCCTGGGAGAGGGATGTATCCCTGGAGGAGGAAGCAGTTGAGATTCCAAGGGACCAATGAGGCTGAGGAGAAGGGGGCAAAGAGGCAGCAGAGACATCCAGAATTGCTGAGGAAGGCTCAGCACTGGCTGAGATAGGTTGAGCTACGAGGAACTGCTGAGCCTTCTACTGGATTTATGCTGCCTCCAGGGGAGCAGGATTTTTTATCTCCTCTGTGCAGATGGAACAGCACCAACAAGTCTACACTCCACTATGAGTTTCTCTCACCAATGGAGTTCATGTTCCCCACCAATACAAGCAACCACCAAGCAAAAAGGGTTATCAGTATCTTCAAAGTATGAGTGGCCCAACAGCAGGAAGGGCACGGCACACTGTGGGAAGTATGATGGCCTTGCTATGGAGCTGTCCAGCTCAGAGAGATGCTCTCAGGCATGTGGAGCAGAAATGAGGTCTTTTTCCCTGTTCTGTTGATGGTTTTATTGAGTAGCACTTCCAGGATGCCAGAGGGCACCCACAGAGTCATAGAATCATTAACATTGGAAAAGACCTCCAAGACCATCAAGTGCAACCTTTGACCAAACACCACCACAAGAACTAAACCACAGCAGTTTACACAGTGCTACATCCAGTCTTGAACACTTTCAGAGATCGTTACTCCACCACTTTCCTGGTGGAAGCCTGTTCCAAAGCTTGACAACCTTTTCGGTGAAAAAATTATTCCTGGTACCCAACCTGAACCTCTCCTGATCCATTTCCTGAGGCCATTTCCTTTCATCCTGTCTACAGCTCCCTGCCTTGAGGAGGAAAGGAGCAGTCCAAACAGGACTGTCTCTATCAGTGTTCAAAACTCTGCGTGATGGAAAAAGCTACAACATCCCTGGCATTGCCCTTGCTTGCCCTGTGCTGGTCCTTCAGGCTTACATCCTCCTGATCCTTTGCTGGTCATCAGCTCAGAGCTTGGTCCTGAAGGAGCCTGACTCTGCTACTCCAGCTCAGGGAAAACCTCCCAGGAGAAGAGGGATGCCCTTACCTGTTTTTCCTGAAGCGAATTGTGAAGATGAGAAAGAAGAGTGCTAGCAGGACTCCTCCAGTCAGGAATGTCCACACAACGCCCAGGAGACCAGCAGAGAAGGATGGGGAGCTCTTCATACTGCGGTCAAAAGATGTCTGTGGGAAGCAAAAGGGATAAGAAAAGAGGACATTGCTGGAGCTCTCAGCAAAGGAGGTCCCTAGTCCAGCATGATGACTCCCACAGTTATCCTGCTCAGCCAGAAACCACAGCCCCTGTGAGAAGACACTCCAGCACCAGACCATGTCCTGCAGGGAGGGCCACTGAGACGTGTGCAGACAGGACGTGTGCTCTGTCACTTGCTGAGTGCTCAGAAGGACATGGCAATCCAAGAGCCCTCTTCTTATGGTCAATAGCCAAATCCATAATGAAGCCATAAAAGTGATTCATGAACCTCATGCAGCTCTGGGACATGGGAATGTGGACACTGGTTCCCCACTGTCCTCTGCAAAGAAGTATTTCGAGAAAGACCCTGTGGTGCCCCAGTTGCTATCATGTTTCTTGAGATGCTTCTTGGCACCCACCCTCACCCCTCCCCACAGCAGACAACTGACCAGCTGGCAGACGTGACTGGGAGCCAGTAGCAGAGCTGCCAGTCAGTGCAGGAGCACAGCAAAGGGAGTGTGACAGCGTTTTCCAGAGGCAGTGACACACCGAGCTGGAATCCACGCGTCTCCCAGCTGGCTGGAAACTAACTTGGTCCCAGGCAGACATCAGCTGAGAACTGGCTTTTGAGGGACACTCCCAAAGCGGGTATGATGGAGGCACCTCTCTCCTTACACCCAAACCACCTTATGGGTTTGAATCTCCATTTAAAAATATTCTCCTTATTAACATAAAACAGATAAAATGATCCTACACGAAACAAGAAACCTACTTCCGCTGCTGATCTAAAATGCTCCAGTATTTTTAACAAGGTGTGCATGTGTGGGTTACTGAATTTTTTTTTTCCCTTAAAAAAGGCATCACTTTAATCAAAGCGCTGGAATATCCCCTTTAAGGAGGGAGGGAGGAGAATGGGGTTTGAGCTGGGATCACAGACCTCCTCAGTAACTTCTCTGGTGCTGAGCCCTTTCTCAGGTATCCCTGCGTCCAGTTTCTATTGCAGAAGATTACTTTTCCTGACAGTTGACACTGCCCCGAACTCCCAATTTTTACTTCAGGGTCTGAGCTGGTTTTGCTTCCAACCTTGCTAGAAATAAATCTTCAGGCAGAAGAAAGGCATTTGTTTAGAGCCAATGCCTCATGTCCCTCTTCCCCAGCCAGGCTTCATCTCCTCTGGGCGAGCAAGAACAACGCACAGCTTGCAGAATTAAAGCCACCACATAATTCTTGAAACAAAAACGTGTCACTGCCACACGAGCACAGCTGATCTGCAGGCTCCTGGCAGCTCACATGCTGCTGCCACGCTGGTCACAGGGCAACTGGGAAAGGCAAACCCTGCCTGGGAGAGACATCCAGCTGAGAGCTGCTGCTGCTGGGATACAGCTGTGTGCACGTCTCAGCCTCGCTCTGCAGCAGCGTGGAGGGATCCCTGGGGGGATACTTATCTCCCTCCTGAAAACTGCTTCCCGCCTCCTCTTCCCTCTTGCTATTCCCTGAGGAGTCTTTTGCCTCTCTGGGAAATGAAGACCACACCAGATGGTAGATATGGTCAGCCAGGTCAGTCCCTCGCTTACGCCAGGACTCTGTAAAAGCCCCATCCTTCAGCACAGATCAGGCCCATCCTCCCCCGAGCCTGGAGCTGACAGGGCTGGTACAAGGCTGTAACACCATTCTATTTCTGTGTCCTGCCTGCTCGAGCCCAAGGGTAACACCTGGCTTTTGCCACTGAGGTGAGCAGGGCAACCTCAGCATTTTGGGGCTTCTGCACTCCATTCCCAGAAGCACTCATCAACAAAATCTTTTCACCTCTGGCTGCTGTCAAAAGCATTACTGCACCCTATTCCCAGCAACCATCCAGGGATCAGAAACACCCCTATGATCTCCACTTTTTCTCTCCCACACACCCTCCCACCTGACTGCTGTTTCCCTGGATGTTGATGCTACTTGAAGTTGATGGAGCGCTTTGTTGGCTGCTGAGCAGAGTAAATCCTGGTCCTGGCAGGGGGAATATTAATTGTAAGCCGGCTGCCAGAGCCAGAGGAGCCAAGCAGCTTAGAGTCTCTTAATTAAAGGCCCATGGCCGTGCGGGACGTGAGGGAGAGCCGAGTGGGCCAAGCCTCCCCGCTCCATCCAGCAGCCTCACGTGGTGCCAGCTGCAATTGAGGGCATCCCAGTGTCACTTCTACCACCTTACTGGTGGAGGGGGGAAGGTACCATTTATTAGAGATGATGACTTTTAATTAAATCCTGCTCTACTCCTATTTGAAAAGCACTTTGAAGTTCTAGGGGACAGGAAAGGTCAAGGGCAGATGGGGCCATCTCAGGCCAGTCCTGAGCAGCTGGCTGACACATGAGAGGGCTGCTTGACATGACTTGGCTGTCGTGGATGCTTTCTCCCCTTCTGGGTAACTGCTGGGAGTCACCTAGTCTGGGTGTGTCTTGGAGGCCAACCAGGTGACAGTGTGCTGCCTTCAGCTGGACTGGGATTGCTTGGCAGCTGTGAGCCCCTCTTCATCCCTCCCCCAAATCTACCTCTGCAGAGCAAACCTACGTCCCAGAGCACTCCCCTGCATCCATCCATCCCACTGCCCCCATACATACCACTGTCACAGTGCAGAGCTCCTGCAGTGCCCGCTGCTGCTGCTCCTGGCTGCCAAAACCGGAGCTGCCATCGCAGAGCTCCGAGCAGTTGAATCCCGGCTCCATAGCACATCCTCAGCCGTCATCCAGCCGTACCTTTGCCCTGCTGGGAGGATGAGTGTTTGCTTTCTCCGGCGAGAAGAAACCTTTGGCACACACCACACTGTCAGCAGGGAAGGGTCTGAGGGCAGCCCGGGGCTGAGCTTACCCAAACTGATGTGATGCACATCCAGAGCCAGGACAGGCAGTGCCCCCTGCCAGTGTCCCTCGGGGTGTCCTCTGCCGTGAGGAGAGTCAGCTCAGCACCTGGGCTCCCAGTGGCATCCCCAGCACTGCTACACCACCCTGCAAAACAACACCGGTGGAGGGTCACAGTGGCCCCCAGCTCCTACATCCCAGCTGGGAGCTGGAATGAGGTGCTGTGCTGGTCCAGGAAGGAGCATGGCACCCTGGCACCCTGAACCCACTGCGTCTTTCCTTTGCCAATGCATTTTCCCACACTGGAGCAATTTCAGGGTCATTTTGCAAGTACCCTCCTTGCGGGGGCAGTGACTGCTAGTTTCATGGAATATCCCTTTCTTCCAGCAAAGAACCAGCCAGCGAAGACAACAACAAACAGCAGCAAGTGTCGCCATTGCTTAACAAGACCTACACCCAGGCCTGGGTGAGCAGAGGGAAGGTGCTTGATCCCAGTGTTTTGGCTGACTCGGCCCGAGGCGCAGCCTGGCTGCCTCAAGAGCTGGCTGTTTATTAAGGAGATTTAGAAGCCTGACACCTCCGTGCTCCCCCTCCCTCCTGGTGCTCTGGCTGCCAGG
The DNA here is from genome assembly GCA_013397295.1 of Polioptila caerulea. Classification (NCBI taxonomy): domain Eukaryota; kingdom Metazoa; phylum Chordata; class Aves; order Passeriformes; family Certhiidae; genus Polioptila; species Polioptila caerulea. The sequence goes on along the minus strand of VYXF01010888.1, from coordinate 563,219 downwards.
TATTGTCCCTGCCTGCTCCTTCTCCCTTTGCACCACCTTTGCCTCTGTTCCCCCTTTCATTTCTCTTTTTGGTGTGGATTTTAATAGGCCTCATTACCATTTTAGACATGAGGTCATACGTATCCTCAAGCATCCTTACTCAATTACCATTGTCACCAGGTTTAATTAGCTTCCAGTGCACGACCATAAGCAAGTCTCCCGTCGTTAGCAGCTGGAGAGGAGGCGCAAGAGCTCACTCCCTATTTGCTCCTAACAACAGGTGGGAGGAAAAAATTATCCCTGTCCTGCTCCTCAGGGCTGCTCCCTGGCTGAGCATCCCCTGTGCCTGGCCAGTGCTTCATCCTTCCCCGTCACTGCTTCTGACACTTTGATGGCCCCTCCTTCCAATCCTTTCATTGGAAAAACTCCTGTCATCATGTGAGCAAAGAAAGAGTAAATTAAAAAGAAGCATAGTCATAAGGACCTGGTCTGAAACTTGATGTTCATCACAGGGCATAATTGGGATTCAAATGCCAGAAAAGCTACAGGTGTTGTTCTCAGCTCGAGTGTAGACTGATTTTTCAGCTTTAGTTGCTTACAAGTCCCAACCTGAGCATATCACGGTAAGTGGGCTGGCTACTTGTCCAGAATTAGCAGACCCACGTCTGAAACAATAAACCCAGCTCTCCTGCGGGCAGAAGCCTTTGGGTACTGCAGGTCTGGGCACTGTCCTGTCCCTGCCAGAACTTCCCCCAGCGTGAGATCAGCTCACTGTGTCCTACAAACACAGTATCACCCATCAGCCAGACTGAAGATTTTATACATATGGCACGTAAAGACGTGTTTTCCAAGAGTGCTGAAGCCACCCAGCTCCATCAAGCCCCCTGCTCTCCAGCTTGTAGCAAACCGTGGCAGTGCTTCCCCTCTCCAACAGGACTGGGGAACTCTGTGAGTTTTCATGCCCACCATAGCTCAGGCTGAGTGACTGGAAAAGAGCCATGGCTGCTGGAGATACCCAGCTGCCGCAGTGAATGCCAGGATTACTACAGTGCTGGAAGTGCAGCAGAGAGGAGGAGACAGGCTCCAGCTGAACAATCCAAAGACCAATGGACAGTGTGGAGGGACTGGGTGGGGCTGGGGATAGGAGAGGGGCAACGAACCTTTGATGCTGAGAAGACCTGAAGGTGAGCAGTGCCCAGCCTCCAAAGGGCTCAGCTCCTCTCCATGCCCCCAGGTGGGTTTAAAGACAAAAACCCCTATAATTCCTTGTAACCTTCTGCCATGTCAGAGGGGGAACACACCTGGCAGGAGACATCACCACAAGGAGCACGAGTTCAGCCCTCATCCAGCCAGGAGGTCACCCCTTGGGAAGAGGGCAGAAGGCCCTTGGGGTCTCCCCAGCCCCCACCCCTGCATTCTGCAAATGGCTCCCACACAATGTCGATAACAAACCGAGGCCAATTAGTGTTCATTAGTATGCAACAAAGCAAGCACCAGTGCAGTTGTCGCTGAAAGGCAACAGGCATTTGCAGCCCAGCTCCTGCCTCTTGTGAGAGCTGGCAGGAATGCTTCTCTGTAGCCTGGAGAGGATCCAAGGGGGACCAGCACTTGGAGGGGGGGTCACTGACCTTCAGGGTGAGGTGGGCAATGGCTGTGGGGACAGACAACACCACAGTTAAAACCCCACATCCTTAAAATGTAAGGGTCTGTTGAGAACAGAGACTTGTGGGGTTTGATTTTTTAAGATGCCAACCAATTCTGATAGATCACTTCCAGAGCAGAATCACAGAACAGCCTAGGTTGGAAGGGATCTGACAACTCTGCTTGCCTTGTTCTCTCCCTTGCTGCCCTCGGTCTCTGTGGCCTTGCACTTGCCAGCTGTCTGGGACACGGTGGAGAATATCTGGCCACAGAGGAGCATCAGCTCGCACGCAGACATGATCCAAAAAGCCAAAAGTCAATAGGAAACAAGTGACTGGACCACATGAAAAAATATAAGCACCACCATCTTCTAAGATAAAAGGGAAGCACTGACTGATAAAAACAGGATTTGGATAAATAAAGCAATTTATGCTTTATTTATGGTCACCTCAATGGTTGATCTCCAGGCCTGGAAAACCTTAGACCTGTCCAGAACCAGGAATACTTAGCATAAAATCATTTAAGTTGGAAAAGAGCTCTTAGATCATCAAGTCCAACAATTAACCCAGCAGTGCCAACCCCTGCACTAAACCATGTCCTTAAGCACGATGTTGACATGTTTGTTGAACACTTCCAGGGACAGACACAGAATCATAGAATCATTAAGGCTGGAAAACACCTCCAAGATCACCAAGTCCAGTATCTCACAATGCTGAGTAACTGTAGACTAACGCATAAATAGCCCTCAAAATAGATGCAATTGATGTCATCTAAATGCACAACTTGACTCTCTTGAAGTTTCTTCTTCCCTTTCAAAACATTTCTTTCGGAAAAAAAACCTTTAAAGAAGCTGAAAAATTGGCACAGCATGTATAGACCCAGAGTGGGCAGAACGAATTTTCACCCCAATAGGTTCATGTTGATGTAGAGTTGAAAGAGAGGCCTCTTCCCACTGCTCAGTGAGCCAAAAGGTGGAAAACTGAGGATGTCAAATCACAGACAACAGAACAACTGCATTCAGAAATGTGCTGGTCATCATGAGCTCTGCAATCCTGCCCCATCACACCAGCTCTGACTGAGAAATGGTACATGCACTCTGCTGCAAGGAGCACATCTGGAGAAACAGCTGCTGAGAAGAACTTTTGAGAAGGTGGCTGTGCGGCCAGAGGCAAAGAACGGCTGGGGAGAAGGAGCAATGTCCAAAAGTCCTGCTGCCTCAGGAGGGGAGCAGGAGACCTCGGCTCACCCAGGATGGGCTGTGCTGCTACTGCCACTCCTGGAGGGAGATGGAGCTCTGCTGGTGCGGAGCAGCCTCGGCTGACAGGACACCTGGCTGCACACCGACAGCGGGAAATCCGCCGGATAACTGTTCCGGCAACACGAACGCCGCGGGATGGGGTTTTGCAATTCAGAAATCTGGTGCTTCTGAGATAGGCTCCTGCATTTTCCTTTTGCTCTTCTTGTCCAACAAGATCCCTTCTTGTTTGGCCTGAGAAACCTGCAATTTTGCCATCCCCAAGGCGATCGAAAAAAGTCACAAGCCAGACTTACTGCAACACCCTCCATGATGAAGCTACTTAAAAACTGTGAGGTAAAACATACAGCTATCTGAAGATTACTTTTAATTTATATTTAAAACTTCAGCACCTACATTTTCATGCTTTCCCCCACAAATACAAAAGGAAAAAGAAAGAAAACCAAGAAACCCTGTTTATCACATCATCCTAAAATCTGGGTTACAAAGGCTCAATCCCCAGGCACACTGGAGAGCTGCGAAGTTGTCACCCTTCTCCTCAGGGACTGTCCTGTGCTCCTGCTTCATTCTGCTCCTGTCCCTGGGATTTCCAGAGCCACTTCCAGGCCTCTCAGATATCATCATACCTCGCAGATAGACAGCAAGCTCAGTAAGGATAACCCCCAGGAGCTGCAGGACCTGCTGCACACAAAGGAGGGAGATGCACGACAAGGCGCTTCTGACTCTGCATGTGTGGGGAGCTCACTGTGTGACTGAAACCTGAAATTTCGTGTTGACTGAAGCTAGGTGTGATTTTCAAGCCTCCTAACATTTTGGAAAGCATGTCCCAATATTATGAAGGCAATAACTTCTGAATGTTGATCTCACTGCTTGTCTGTCCACTGTAGCTCCCTCAGCTTGGGAGGATGGCACGAGGTTGGCACATTCAGCTCTGCCTCGAAACTCTTTAACTTTTTAAGTGTAGACTGAATACCCACATGGCTTTTTTCAGTTCTGTGGTTTACATTTTGAATTAAAGAAACCTCCATGCAAAAAATACCCAAAAAAACCTCACATTACTTTTTTTGAACCACCACACAGTCCTGCGAGGAGCTGACTCACACTTCTCCCACAAAGGAGCTGATAAGGCTTTTAACTCTATAACAATAATTGCTATACAATGACAGACATGAGAGAAACGGGGACAGAATAGACTGGAGATGCTCAAAGCAAGGAAAATTAGGAGGGAATACCAAGAGGCATAGGGAGCAGCATGCCACAGATGAGGCCAATATGACCAGAGCTGATAGGAAGGTAAACCAAATCCTTGGAGCTGCCAAGGAGCAACTTTGTGCCACTCGAAGATCTGAGCCCTCCCTCGTGCTCAGCTGCAGCAGTTGCTGAGCAGCACGTGGATGAAATGAGCAGAAACCACCAGGTTTCTGCCTCCCCAAAGTGGTTGGGAGCGCAGGGGTCAGGACCCCACCGCCCCTTGTGCTGAGCTCATCCCTGCTTGGCCAGGCTGCCTGGCAGGCTCCTCACACAGAAAAGGACAGAAAAGTCTTTCCAGCCGAATTTTAGTGACACCATGGTACCCCCAGGTGGAAGCTCACCTTCCTGCAGCCACTGAGAGGCAGTGGGATCTCTGCTGTGAGAGAGCAGCCTCACCACTTGGGGCAAGGAGGGCACAGCTGCCTCCCCCAGAGGCAGGGGACATACCCCAAGCATTGCTCTGGGAAGGAGCAGTGCTGCTCCCATGCCCTTCCCATGCCCAAGCTTCTGCCCACAGCTGGGGGATGGGGTGCACAATGCCCCAGCAATGCGCTGCATGGACAGGAAGGACACACAGAGACTTTTCACCACTTTGGGAAAAATCCTGGGTTTTCATTACTCCAGAAGAACTTCATCAATCATTTCATCTATTATGGGAGACCACACCTGTAGGTGTTGCTCTGCCTCCATGGGACAACCTCCCTGCTCGTTCCCAAGCCCTGGCTCAGGAAGGGGCCCATCCCAAGTGCTGGGCACATGGCAGACAACCTGAAAGTGGGATGGCAGGAGCTGCCTCTCCAGAAACACACACCCAATTTCATGCTGCACTGCACCTTCACCACAAAGAGGCAGAAGAGGTCAGGGCTGGCTACAGGGCCAAACTGTGTGGCCACCATGCCCATAGAAAGGCAGATCCTGGCTGCCACACTGCCAGGCACTGCCAAAGAGAAGAAATGTTGGAGGTGTGCAAATATGCCCAAGCATCTGCTTCACAATTTGCCCCGGTAGTTGCTACAGGCAAACCCTGAGCCCCTCTGTCTGCCGGGCTGGCCAGTCCTGAATTCCTGCCATGGATCACACCCACATCCCTGCCCCAGAGAGGCTGGCACCTTGTCTCGGGACAAGGAGGCTGCAGGACTCCACTGTGGCTGTGTGACACTCACACTTTTCCACCAGGACGCTGACTCAAGGCGCTGTGACTGGTGCAGCATTACCAGGTCTCAGGGCTCCCTGCCCATTCCTGGTGCCTCTGTTGCCTTTATACCTCCTCCCATCCATCCACATACCTGACCTGCCTCAGAAAGCTGCCTTTTCCCAGGCCATTCCCATCAAATGCTGCTACTTTCTCCTTTGGCCATGTGCCCCAATATGCTGCTCTGAGGCACAGCTCAGCCCCAAGCACCACTGCTGGAGGCTCCAGCATCCCTTCCTTCCATCAGCTCCCTCTGCCTTTGGGGTGCTACCATCAGCCTAACAAATGGGAACATGCTAAACAGCCTTATAGGAAGGTGTAGCCTGCAATTTTTTTATGTCTTAACTGTACCACCTTTAGAGACCCACCACGAATAAGAGGTAAAAAACCCTGATGATTTAGAATTTTGATTTACAAGGAAGATCTACCTTGTGGCTGAGGTGCGTATGACTTAATTAAAAGCAGAAGCTCACCCCCACTGAAGCTGTTTGCTGCCGAGCTATCAAATGCAGAGGAGGAAGAGACCTCAGAAGGAATATTTCCATAAAGTTATGTTTCACATTAAGCATATGCCTTCAAGAGCTCTCCCCTTCCAAAGCTGGCAGAAAGCTTCAGCTGCTCCTTCATGCAATCAGACACCATCCCCTCACAGCACCAGCACACCTGTGTTTTCACAAACAGGCTAGGATGGCCAGGCTGCAAAGCCACACAGCCCCAAGCACGGGGACAGCTTCTAGCCCTAACAAGGTCAGCATGGTTTTTCTCTACTTAACTTTTTTTCTTTCAGATTTGGCAGGATTTTGGAAATCAGGTGACACATTTAGCCCTTAAAGAGGCAGGAAAACAGAGCACTACAGCTCTTTCACCTTACCCCCGATGACCAAGCAGCAGGGAATATTTTCCCCTAGGAGACAGATTTGACTTAAGACTCTGGAAAGCCAGAGATGTCCACGGCTCCCCTGGCTTCCCTCCCGGGTACCACAGGCTGCCAAACTGCACCCAGTACTGCCCTGCTCAGACTTCTGGTCTCTCTGCTGGGCAAAACAAGCCCCCTACCAAGGGGCAGGGCCACATCAAGGTTTCCACGAGGTCTGCCAGCCTGGCTCCCTGCAGGCAGCCGTGAGGCTTGCGCAGGGGTGGAGAGGGGCAGCTCCGACAGCGGAGGCACAGCCAAAGCCGTGTGGAAAGCGCTGCTTGGCACACTGCGTGAGCACAGGGCTCGCAGGGAGAGCGCAGCGCGGTGCCCCGGCACCAGGTGGGTGAGGGGATGTGGCAGCTGCGCCAAGGCTGCATTAGAAATGCCAGCTGCAACTCAACACTGGCGGCTCCCGGTTACCCGGGATCTGGTTCCCTTGGCCTCCTCCCTGCCCCTCTGAGGATGCCGAGCACCTGTGGGGCAGTGGAAAATCCAGCTCTGGGTCAGTGAGCCACCTCTACCCGAGAGGTGACCAAGTCGCTGGGAGTTGTGTCATTCTCTACTCTGGCAGCCAAGGAGAAGCAAACACGCCGGGTCCTGGAGTGTTCGCTGGGGGAGGTCTCACCCCTTAGCAGCACTGTGAATCCAGGGCACACGGGTCCCTCTCCCTCCTTCTCCACCCAAAGAGGTTGCTGCACTGTGGAGTTGGTTGCAACTTTTCTTCTCCCCGTTTTGAACTCCGAAAGGCACACAGCCCAGGTAACAGCAGTTTGGTTAGCACAAACTGACCTACAGCTGCAGCTTCGCATCCTTGCATCCTGCAAGGCAGCCCTTTCCCATCGCCAGGTGCCGGCAGGCTCCCGCTCCCACAGGCGCCTTCCGGGGGCTGCTTGGAACCTTCGGGACGGTATTTTCTGGAGAGCCACAGAACAGCGGCCCAAGCCCGCCCCGTTTCGAGCTCCGGGGTGCGCTCCGGGCGCAGCCAAGCCAGCGAAGGGCGAACGAGGGGCTCTGCGCGCCCCGCAAGCGCGCCCGCAGCACGGCTCCGTGCCTCAGGGAGGCAGCGCTCGGGGCTGCCAGCCCACCCCGCCGCCTCGCCGCGCTGGGCAAAGGGGCACGGGGAGCAAAACCACCAAAGCGAGCAGCGCCAGGGCAGGAAAGCAACTCGGGAGCTAACCTGAGCGCCCTCGTCTCAGCCATCCCGCTCGCAGCCCAACCACGGCTGCCGACCCCTCTCTCCCCATCCCGCGCCCGGCGGAGCCCCCGACCCACCTGCGNGGCGGGAGGGGCCCGCAAGGCCGCGCTCCTCCCGCCGGGGCGGCGGCGCCGACCCCGCTCCCGTCTGACCCGGGACGAAACTTTCGGCAGCGGGGAAAAAGCCCGGGGGCCGGGGCTGTTCCGACAGGGCTGGACCCCGTTTCACGCCGGCGCCTCCTCCAGACGAGAGCAGCGTCGAACCCTCCCCAGAACGCCCCCGGAGCCGGGAGAGCGGGACCTCCCGGCACGGCCCCCGGCTGACCTGGCCCCGCCGCCGCCCCCTCAGCCCCGCGCTCCCGCGGCTGGGCGCATCTCCGGCCCCTGTCCCGCCGCTGCCGGCGGGATGCGCCCGGCTGGGAGCGGGCCGCCTCCTCCGGGAGCTCCTGGCAGCTGAGGCAGCACAAAGCCCCACGCCTGTGGCAAAACCGGCCCGAGAAGGTGAGTAAACGCGAGGGCGGCCAACCTCGTGCGCCGTGACCTGCCTGTGCCGCCCCATGGCTGGTGGTAGCCAGCGTGAGTGCTGCCATTGGTGTGTTTGTGTGAGCAGCACTCGGTGTCTGGCGGACAGACCCACTGTCACTCTCAGCGTCCCCCTGCTGACCGATTCCCTGTCTTGCCTCCCACGGTCCTGCAGCTCACTCGCATCCACTTCTGTCTCCCCTCAAGACACCCACTCCATTTTACTGGAATTTTTCCCCAGCTCTGAAAGCCAGAAGCTCTGCTCCAGCACCGTAGTTTCTCTCCCAGCCTGCAGCAAAGTGCCAGGTGCTGCTGGAAAGGGCTGTTTGCAGACAGGTGTAAGGCCGTGCAGGTTTTCTCTCTTTACGCCCTTCTGTTTACCTCATTTACCCAGCTGTGCTAGGCCTTGGCATGAACAGTGCTAACTTGTCACTCCTGCCCATTCCCAGACCTGCAGAGCCATGGACCAGGGGAAGCTGTGGTCTGAGTGAGAGCTGAGAGATTTGCACAGCACTGTTGGTCACACTGTGCCCCACAGCACCACTGGAAACAAACAGTGACCTGTTACTTCCCGAGCCTGGCAAAAACATGCAGTTTTCAGCCTCTGGTTCTGGCAGCAGCTCTCACTCCCCTTTACTTGGTTTGACTGATGTCCCAGAGGAGAAACTGCAGTAGGACGTCTCCACTCCCTTTTCCCATCCTCCTCTGTGGCCAAACAGAGGCAGGTACCTTGCCCAGGGTGTCGAACACCTCCCTCCAGAAAGTGTTTTCTAGCCTGGGCAGTGATGGGTGATGAAGGCTCAGTGGGGCCAAGGGTCGCATCCAGAGCAGGTGAAGGAGGTAGGAGCCTTGTTACTGCCACATACAGAGGAGAGTGAAAAAGCCCTTTGGAAAGCCTTGGGAGACCAAGGTCCAGCAATTTAAACGATGGAGACCCATGCATTAATTCTGAATTTTGGCACTGAAAGCAGCCCTCCGATTTGCAGAGGTGCAGATTATCTGCAGCTCAGCTCACAGTGGCTATACTGAAGGTCACCATATTTCAGTATCTCTGGAAATCTCATCTCTCTTAAAACACGCAGGCTCTTAGACTGAATTTAACAATCTGGTCTCCGCCTCCATAAAACCAGGACCATAAGTAGAAACATGTCTTAGCAGGAAGTGAGGGGAGAGGAGTGAGACCCTGACTGTTCACACAGGAACAGGAGGGAAGTGCCTTATTTCTGGTTCCTCCTGAAGCTAGGAGAGAGGACTCCTCTTGCCCCACTGACTCACGCTTATTGCTAAGCACTTTGCAAACTGTGATGATGAGAAATGGCCATTTTGTGCATGCTTCAATTTTGCTCCAGGGTTTTGCTCTCAGAAAAAGAAAATAATCAAAGCCCTTGAGGTATGGACAGTTCCTTGGCAACTGTTACAGACATGTGGATGTGCATCGCCTCTTACTCCTCACCCAGCAGAAGTGGGACCACAACCTCAACCCAGTGAGCTCTGCAGCCCTGCAAGAGCTGGGACATCCTTCTGGGTGTCACTTGGCATTGCCTGAGAACATGCAGTTGCAGTCAGGATGTTGGGAGGAAAAACACCTGGGTGTTTTGTCTGGAGGCAAGAAAGTGCCTGCTGCCTACAGGTATGCAGCAGCTGAGCAGGAAGGAATGGAAAGGCAGAAGTGGAGGCAGAAAGGGCACAGTTAAGGTGAGTTGTGTCACAAACTCTGCAGGGACGGGGCCCCTGCTGTGCTTAAAGTGCTGTCAGTAACCCCGTGCTGGGAACGCATCACCCCATGCCAGAGAATAACTGGAGCCCAGCAGCAGCATGGCTCAGCCCAAGGCTGGGTCCTAGGAAGGGAAAGCAAAAGCTGAACACATTTGAAACTTCCAGGGGAGGCAGGATGCAATTTTCTCCATCTGTCTTCCCTGTCTTTTCTCAGCCCTTGCTCTTTTTAAACATCCTGTTGAAGAGTTGGATTGCAGAGCTCCCTGGAGGGGTTCAGTATCCATCACAATGCTGCCTGATAAGAAGGATAATCCACCTGCTCATGCCTCTTCACTGCTGCTCTGGCTCTTCATCCTTAGCATCTTGTCCATCCTGCATGGAGCTACTTAGACATTACAGCTGCTGGATCCCTTTTGGGAGTTGTGATCACCTGGAACACAGCACCTCATTTTGGAGGTCTGGCCCATGTCATTTGCTCTGAGATGTACACAACAGTTGGATGCTTGTTTCAAGTTTACTATTGTAAAAAGGGGGCTTGGAGCTGATTTTTGTGGACTCAGACCCTCCCTGCTTGCCTGTCATTAGCAATAGCACTTCTCTTCTGGGGTCTGGCTCAGGGTTTTAGCCCATTTAACACTTCTGCTTTGTCCAACCTCAAGGGTTCACACCCAACCAGGCTGTCACACAGAACCATCAAAAATACCCTCTACTTTGACTGCAGCTTGTGGTCATCTGCTAAACTCTTCTTAAGCAACTCACATTGCAGTCAGCTCTCACTAAATTTGTCCAAATTTTCTTTAGGATTAATTGCATTCGGTTTTTGCTTCATCTTGGGGAAAATTAGTGTCTTGGAAAAGCCAAATCCATATATGACTACCTATGATTGTCCTGACTTCGCTCAAGTCCATTGCAACCACTCAGTGCCACCATCTCTACCCATCATGATGAAACTAAAAGGGAGACAGGGTGTGCTGGATGGATGCATCCTCTGCTGGGAAATTATCATCCAGCACACTTAGAAACTCTCATGAGACTTGACTGTGGCCTGCAGGCAATCTCCACAGATGTGTCCCAGAATTAAATTATCTATGCAAATACAGTTTTCTTTTCACACGTTGCAAATGAGTCTGTAGAGAGAGATCTGTGCTGGGCCTCGTTTGATGAGGCAGTCAGGTACACACAGGCTTGCACACCGTGCTCCCTCTTGGGCTTTCCTGATCTACATAGTCTGCTCGAGTCCCCGCTGCAGAACGGGTAATGTTGCCATTAGCATTGAAGCACCACCCTTCTCTCTTTCACCAGCTCTCTCCTTTCTCAGCATATGGCAGCCAGCAGTTGTCACATCCCCCTGCAATAAAGCACATAGCCACACTTAGGCAGTGCCAGTTTGGTCCAATTCATTCCTAAAAGGGAAGCTTCCTCACGTTTTCCTCTTACGAAGTTTCCTACTTGGGAGTTTAAACAAGTGATTACTTTCTTTTCACATACCCACCTAGTCCGTGGTCCCTTGGGTGTAAATTGTTTGAGTTTTACCCATTTGAAGGTTCATTAAAGCCATCCTGCCTTTCCCAGCCCATTTCCAGGCTGTGAGGTTGGGCACTGGACTTTGGACAGGCAGCCATCCAGAGAACCCATCCACAAGAGCCAGGGCTAAGCGCCCCACACAGTGAAGCCGCTCAGCAAACACCAGCCACTTCTTCAACATTCAGGAGTTTCTAGTCTCTTCTCCAGCTCTCAGAAGCAGGACTTTGGACTGTTTTTCTACTTTCCTCAGATTTCTTTTGCTGTTCCCACACCATCCTGTTGGCTGACACTCTCCAAACAATCTCTTCTCAACTCCTCTTCATTCCCATTGACAGAAGTTTCTCATTATAACCACTTACCTTGATAAGTCAACTGGGAACATGTGTGGACTATTCTTACACAAAGAACTGCTCTCAGGGAGGTTCCCACTGCTCACTCTGTTCCTCCCAGTACATCCTGGAAGACTGTCCATTCAGATGGTGAAATATCTGCCAGTAGTGAGGTGCAGCTGAGGACATGAGTATGAACCAGGTCACGTTCCCTTTAATGCCCATTTTCCTTGGCTCTGTGAACTGCTTTAAGATAACTTTGTTACTCACTCATGCCACAGAAAATATTGAGCCTAGTTAGTGCTTCTCCATCCAAGGCAAGCTAAAAAAACCTTCCTTCGTAGTACAAGGCTTTGCATCTTCCCAGATTTGAAGCAGCCTCTCAGAAAGATGATTTTGTATGGTTGATGTGGACCTCACTGTTGCTAGACGGACAATCCAAGATCTTAGGAGTGACTCAGATGAAAAAAGAAATAGGAAAGAGTGGGGAAAACCAGAGAGATCAAGGAAAGCACCATGTGAAGAAAAAGTGACGTGACCCACATCCCCTTGTAGCAGAAGCTACAGCACTTTGAACTTGTCTAGGGCAGGAAGATCAGCCCCAGCGTGGTTTCCACCATGCTTAGAACTGCAGCTCACTCCCACCCGTGAAAACTGGTTTGTTAGCAACAGCCTGCTCATCCTGCCTGTCTCTCATGCAAAGCAAGGCTAATCCCAGAACCACCTGACATGAGGCCAGGTCAGAAAGTCACAGAGGGCTTGAGCCTGAGACATGACCTCCTTCAAGCTGCTGTTTGGCAGCTCCCCGTAAAAGTGGAGCTGGTGCTCACTTCTGGAAGGAAGGCTGCTCTGCTTCAACTCTCCGTAATCCTTTCTGCTCCATCCACGAAGCCAGTCTGTGGGGTGTTAGAAACTCTGTGTGAAGACTTTTTGCATCCTGCCAGTGGCAATGCTGGATGGGGACCAGCTGGATGGAGAAAACCCTCAGTCAGACGGATGTGGGAGAGAGGCTGACAACCTTTTGTAAGCTGGTTTCCCACATGCTTTCTAATTATTGTTGTTTTGGGGGATAGCATCAAGGAGGAAACATGAGGTTATCAATTAGGTACTGTGGCAAGGAAAAGGGAGCCAGGGTAGAGCTTCTGAGAAAGCAGCAGGATGATCCTATGCCACAGTGTGTAGCCAGGGTGTGTGGGAATCAAGTGAGGCTGTAACCAAGATTTCTGCTGGAGGAGGCACCAAGCAGCTCTCTGGCTCTGACAAACAAGGAGGTTCATACAGATTTGGTCCTGGGACTCAGAGACAAATGGCCTCATCTTTGATGAGATCTTTCCCAAACTGTTAGGACTATTGCTCCAAATGTCCCCCCATTCCTCTTTCTTCCCTCCACTTTACATACTGAGCATGATGTCATAGGGTGTTGCATATCCCTTTGGTCAGTTGGGGTCACCTGTCCTGGCTGTATCTCCTCCCAACCCCCCAGGACACCCCAGCCTCCTCCCCAGCCTGGCAGCACAAAAAGTAGAAAAGGCCTTGGCTCTGTTTAAGACCTGCTCAGCAATAACAAGAACATCTCCATATTATCAACCCTGTGGACTGCACAAATTCAAAATACAGTTCCATAGCAGTCACTGGGAAGAAACTTAACTGTATCCCAGGCAAAACCAGCACAAAAGGGAGAGAGAAACTTGGTGGATCATTCCCTCTCCCACATAGGGTAGGAGCACATGCACAGCTTTTATTAATCAGCAAATCCCTCTCACAGGGATGGGATCAGGCAGAATCGTATTTTATGGCTAAGCACAGGTTCTGCCAGTGAGAGGACAGGGCATCCTTGACTAAGCTGTCCACAGGTTGACACGTTTTATTTACCAGAATATAAAAAATAGTGCAGGAGGGTGGGGCAGGTGGGGTGGAGGGGAGCAGAAGAAGAAGCATAGAGTTTCCTTCTGATTTTTTTTTCCCACTTGGTATTTTCCATTGGAGACTTGGTTTTCATCAGCCCCTGGTTTTGGTGAGGGAATTACAAATGCCCTCCAAGGTTAGATGGTGCTTCAGTGAAAGGCCATGCCTGGTACCACACTTCAGAAAAGCCTGCAGAGGTCTGAGCTCCTGAAGCAGGCTGTACCCAAGCTCTAGTGCCTGCTGACACAGGAGACCAGGAGCTCAGCTAATTTTAGGTAAGGGACTGGTCATGCCAGATGCAGTCAGTAAGCTTGCCCACTCTTTCCTTTCATACTGAGTCTTAATGTAGGATTTTTATTACGTTTAGCATGACCTGAAACCCAGAGGAAGCATTCTGCCTTTTTCATGCTAATCTGAACCACCAAAGCTTTTAAGGTTCACTTCATGCTGCCAGCAACACCCAATGCCAGCAGTGATTAGTGGTCTCCTGGGAGGTATCTCAGCCTCTTGGGACTTGACAGGGAAACAATAAAGTTTGCAGTGGAGCCGAGTTTCAGCTGTGCCCATCTGCTAAATAACAAGTGGTAAATGATAGTTTCCTTCAATTGTAGCAGGCCATGACTACTCATGAAGTCATATAATGATCTCATCTCAGTTATTCACCACGCTCTTTCTTCTACCTGACACACTGAAGATGTTTTTCTTTCCAACAGCAGAGAGTAAAACCAAACCCAAATCCCCACTAATTCAGATCTAATGCACATGCAGTGCACAACAGAAGCATCTCTTGTTTCTGGCTCTAGCTGACACATCCAAAGTATTTTTCCATCTAAGACCTGGAAAGACAGGCCACTGCCTTCCTTTTAAGGTGTTCCCTTGTCACAGCAAGGGCCTGGCACTTGTCTCCCTGGATGCTAAGCACTCTCCTGCCAGGTAAGGACTGCACATCCCTGGTTCCAGATTCTCACAGACAATGCCCTCTTGCTCATGGCAGTCCTTGAAAACAAAGACTTCAGGCTGAGGCTGAGAACCATGTGGCACAGAGAGCATTGGTGGGAGATGTTCATCACTCAAAATTAGTTCCTGATGCTGGTGGGAACATGTTGAAAGAGAAGGTTCCCTCATCCATCCTGAATGGGCCATCCTGGAGCAGAGACCAGCTGTCTGTGTCCTTATCTGTCCCCGTGGGGACAGCTATGGAGTGCTGTGGAAGGTGTTTCTGGGCTCACTAGGAGGAAGAAAAGGAGGCACTAAGATGTGAGGACAGAAGGAAAGGCCACCAACAAGTTGCACCAACAAGCCCTGTAGAAAAGCACGTCCATGAGAGTGGGCTCCTTGGCATAGTGGATGTCTCTGCTGGCTGCCAGAGAAGGGGCTGCTGTGTGAGGAACGGAAAAGGATCACCATGGGGCCATGGAAAAATCCTTGTGCAGAAAGAACAACAAGACAGGAAGGGGGTGCTGTGTGGAGGCAAATGGGAGTAAAGATAAGCCAGTAATGCTGAAAAGCTGCACCAGTCTGCTAAATCAGTGCAAAGCCTTGGCTTTCACAAGGACAGCACTGCTGACTTCAGAGACAAAGGCAGAAGGGGTTATGAGAAACAGAGACAGGAAATGGAAGTTACCACCATCTATGTTTGGGCATCCATAATGTCAAGAATAACTTAGTAATTAGGAAGTTAAAGGCCAGGAGCTTGTCAGCTGAAGTGAACAAGGAAAGTAGAGCAGGAAGAGGGGTGACAACTGAGAAACACGGCAAATGCAAGCCTGGCATGCAAAGAAACAGTTGTTCCTTATTCTCTGTAAAAGCTGGCACAAACAATTTTTAGAAGCAGAACTATTGTTTCCAATGCAGCTTTCTGTGGAGCTGCAACACCCAATTTAACAACCATTAAAGTACACCTTACCCTTGGTGGATGCTGATCTAAATATGCCCACATTTTACAAGTCACATGATAGATTTTCCATGACCTTAAAAGCTATTTTGAGTCAAGGACATGTACCTTAAAAATCACAGACCTTTATTACAGAATTTTTAACTAAGCTGTGAAGCACTTTGATCAATAAGCTCACTGCTTTGTTGCCACTAAGAAATTCAAAGCAGCAACTGCCAATTGCTTTACCTTAACATTTAGAATCTGAGATGGGAAAATATTGTACAACTCATGAGAGTTTTTGCTTACTGTGCTTTGAAGAGATTATAATCACAGGCTTCATAGCCCTGAAGTTGTGAACTCCTCAGTCTCTCTGAAGGTTCTGAAAGCCCATTCATCATGAGCTGCTCTAAGAATGAAAGAATCACACCTTTCTTTTCTTAAAAAGAAATTGAAAAAATGCATGTCTTTGAAAAAGTTTGACTAGATGTGTGCCAATGAAATTTGCATGAAGAAGACACTTGTGGCTGAATAAAAGATTGTGAAGACAAGACATTTGTCAGCTTTATTCACCCTGGAGAATTCTGACGAAAAGTTCATGGCAAAAGCAACAGGACTTGCAAGTATGAAAAGGTTGATACTGTAAAAAGAAAGGCAAGAAAAGGGGAGGAAATGGCTGGGCTGTCATGCAGGACTAAACAGTCACATGGAAAGCTCTCAGATCTGGGATGTTCAGGCACGTTACAACAAGGAGAAAACACAGGCAAGGGAGGATGTATTTGTCACTGTAGACAGGAGTGCCAGCATTGATGTCTTCTCATGAAAGAGCAAATCAGCTTCTGCGATGGTTAGTTAAGCCCAAGGATGTACCAGGTTATTGGAAAGCAGGCTGGGGAAAATACATTATGCTGGCACCTGGAGCAGTAGCAAAGATGACTGGAACAGCCTTTTCAAATGTCATTCCAGCCTTGCTGTTGCCAGGCTGTTACTCTGGACCTCAGGAATGAGTGCATGGAATGAGCAAAGTTACTGTAGACCCATGCACAACTCCTGGGGTTGCCTGGACCACCAAGACTATAACCAACATGAAGTTGTCTGCACAACCTGTGGAAGGACAAAAAGCTTTTCTGCTGGTGATGAACCAGCCATCACCTGAAAGATTTGCTGTGTCATGATAACCAGGAACCTCCTCATCCATCCCAGATATCACTGGAGGATTCATCTCTTGGTGCATTAATGAATGTGAAAGAATTATTTGTGGGGCATATTTCCATATTCCTACATCCCTATCTGTGCAAAAAGCAACAGCTGTTACCTTTACACAAGATGAGATATGTTCTGCTCTATCCACAGGCCCTTTGTCACACCACTGTTGCTATTTTGTCATGTCAAATTACCATCAGGCTTCACCTCTGGCCACAGAAATCTGGGGACAGCACCATGACAGTTTAAAAAGCATCATTTGAGACAGCCTCGCTAGAAACTTGTGATGTGTGGAATGGTGTAGAAGGCATACTTGTTGAAAGGCTGTCTGAAGAGGGAGTGGCATTTAGAAAATGCCATTAAAGAGGATGTTTCCTTCTCACTCACCTGGTACCTTCAGAGCCCATGATGGTTGGCACAGATCACCCCTGGCGTTCTCCTTTTGCCAGGAGACCACAAATGATGTTGGAAGTTGTTCTCTGTCAGGACACCCTTGGTTCAGAAGCTGGTGTTGGGTTTGAGGAATTACCCTGAGGTCAATGTTATTTCATAAGGTGAATCCCCAAAAAACTTAAATAACTGGCAGTGTGACACAGAAGTGACATTTTGTCACCCATTTTCAATACGCTTCTCAAAGGCAGTCACCTTGGACAGGCAGATCAGTGGCTGTGGGAGCAAAGCTCCTGTGACAACCCAGAGCAGAGGCAGGCAGCCACTGGGGAACCTCTTTCTCCAAGAGAAATGACCTTTTGGGTGCACAAACTCAACTGTATAATGCAAAGGCATCTGCCCTTTCCCAGTCCTAAGGAGGCACCTCACATGAGCCTCCCGTGGACCATGCAGGGATGGGCCCTTTGGACATCCTCACCAGCAGCCAGGGCAGCTCTTAGGAGAATTTGTTTTTGGGCCAGCCACCTGCAGCCTCAGCAGCAGCTACAGTAACCCCCCCTCCCCTTGCACGGGCCCTTTTCCAGGCTGCTGGTGAAGACAAGCCCTGCTAATCCCCTCCTGTGCAAGTGGCATTTATGTGCAGCTGGTGCAGGCAAACAGGCACAAGCTCAGGCTCCTCCTTGCTGCAGGAGCACGCTGGCCCTGGGAGACGCCCTGCCTCTGGCCTCTTTCCTGTGGGGAATGCCACAATGGCCTGCTTGAAGTGGGGATCACAGGGGCAGGAACACAGCCCATCAGGGCTTTGCCAGCCACTATTAATGCACACCATATTTACAGCAATAAACCAGAGGAGATACCTTATTCACGCAGAGTTTAAATGTAACACACCCAGAGCCCTCTATCAAGAGGTGTGGAAGCAAACAAGATGCTCCAGGACATGCTGCACAGAGGTTTTCTTCCTCATGGCCCACAGCTGTAGGGACCTCTGAGAGCAGGGATGAAAATACCTGCTGCCACGACATGCCTGACATACACCAGCTGTCAGCATTCAGTCAAGGGCAGATTTTGCCTCCCAAGGCCATACCTCTCCCCTCCACATCCCCACCAAACAAAAATCTGTTTCCCTAGAAGCACTACGAAGTGTTTCTAGGCAGGATTCTCGGAGGGCTGTGCGTGGGACTGGGGATGAGCCGTGGCCAGGCACCACAGTGTGGGCTTTCCCTACAAACCATAGCAAAAGGTCATCTCTGAACAGGTTTTCAAAGTGCAAGGCAGCCAGGTGGGGCTGCAGGTTGTGAAAGACCAACATAAAGTTCAGACATTCCTGGACCATTTCAAAACGTGTTTTGACGAGCCCAGTTGCATGGGGTTTTCTGCAAGACCTTTTATGATTATATCTCTCAGTAGAGGACTCAGGACTGCTTTAAAGAAAGAAAAACAAACAAAAAGATGCAATTTAACTCCAAATACCTGAAGAGAGTAAGTAGAGAACCCAACTTTGGAAAACACACTGCAGTGTTTATTTGCAGATAAAAAACACTGCTGCAAACCACTTGGGTCTGATTTAGATTATAAAGGGTGTTTGGTTATATAAATGCAAGGGATGTTTTAAAGTCTTCCAGCAAGGCCCTTTCAGCAGTGATGCTTACAACAGAAACAAAGTGCTGGGTTCAGCCAGTGCTTTCACCAGGCCCCCTGTGCCTGTGGGGAGTTTTATGAGCAGGGGTTGAGTTCAGGGCCCTCTGAGGGAGAGCAGGACAATACACAGGGAAACAAAGCCCTGTCCTGTGTGTCCCAGGGGGATCCTCTGCCAAGGAAGTACAAGACTTGCAGTGACCCATTAACCTGATGTAAAGGATGCCCCCAAAACGACAGATTTACCCCAGCCCTCAAGAAATACCCAGCGTGTTTGAAGTAGAGGGTTATTGTTAAGAGAAATGCAAGGTCTCTGATTTCTAGCATCCAGGTCCCCATCCATATTCCACCCCATTGCCATGAAATGCCAGTTTGGTCAAGATTTGTTCAGTGTTACCCTGCTCACAAGGAGAATCTGTTAGGTCACCTACACCCATCACATGGCTGTTCCTCAGGAACCACAGGCTGCTCTCCCGAGTCAACAAAAGCATTTGCAAAGCCAGGCTTTAGCGCAACCACTTAACATTGGCTGGCAAAAAGGACATTGTTTGCTCAATATTGTGCGTGTTTGTTACACTAATTTTTACCAGGGATGCCAGGAACACCAGGAATTACTGAAAAACCTTTTTCCACAATGGCATTTTCCTATGCATTCTCAAAGCCCTAAGGCTGAAATTTACTCTTTCAGAGACAACCCCCAGACAAAACAATTTGCTGTGCCTTTCATACATGTCCTTTCACCAGCAGTAAAAGTCTGTGTCCTTGCAGATGCAAAGGGTGACATGCTGACCTGCTGGGCTCACTCTGTGACCCCCTGTCCCCAGCTAAGCTATCACCCAGATGAAGGATTTGTTTGCCCTCCCAGCTCACCTGTTCATCAGTGCCCAAGTCAACCTCGGGCAAGGACCCTGGAACACTCTGCTCTGTCTCATTCCCTTACACGAGGAGCAACAGAGCTTGATGAAATCATTCATCTGCCAACACAATGGTCTTCAGAGGTGTGTAAAATGGCAGCCAGCCTTTTGACACTCTGGTGAAAGGGTAGTATTTAGGATAAATATACAACTCACTTACCAGTACTGACTTCAGGTCCTGCTTTTTCCACGGAGTCAACAAAGGGTTACAGACAGGGCAACACTCTGAAGATACATTGATCCTTTACCACGCTGAGAGTAGCTTTGAGCTGCTCCCAGTAAGTCCTAGGCCAGGACAGAGATGGCCCTGCCCTTCTTCAATGAAGCACTTCGATTTTCTCCTAAACTTTTTTGGTTTTTTTTTAAATATGTGCAACTGCCACTCACAACCTTAGTGCAGAGAAAAAGGTGCACACATTCAGCTCTAGCTGTCTTGATCACCCGAGGCAGCATGTCTGAGTAAGAGAAGTAAAGCTCTCCTTTATCATGACACACTTCCAATGCATCAACATAACGCTTCCCTTTAGATCTGTACAACTGCATGAGCCTGAAATGTCAATTTGACATTCTGAGCATCTGGTTCAGCCATCTACATCACTCACGTTTCCTCTGCACTCTTCCTGTTGTTTTAGTGCTAAAGGCAGAGGAGAGGGTCTGAGAGCCAAGATTTGCTCCTAAACACTAAAACATGGGCAACTCATGTCAGGAATCATCACTTCAAGGATTTTCTTTCCAAATATAAGGCAGGCATTAAGAAGGCAAAGAAAAGGGTATCCTGAAATTAGTTAAAAAAAAGAAATAAGCATATTCTCAGCCTGGCTATTACTGCAAGGTCACTGCACTCCTGTGTACTTTATGTTACTCAGAATGGAGCTGCTGCATAATTTGAGAGGTTTTTCCTTACATATGGACCATCTCTGAAGTAGTTCCTGCTGAATTTGGTATCAAGTCCTTCTTGTTTCCCACTGTCCCATTTTCCAATGCACCACATTTCTGCACTGACAACTGGTAATTGCATGGCAGGATCTGAAACATTTTGGCAATAGATCACAAAACTCTACAGGATGTAGGAGGAAACATGGGATTACTCAAGAAATGGGAGCACATTAGCCAGTTAACACGATCAGAAAATTAGCATTCAAAAAGTCATGTACAGGTTTCAAGGTTAGCATATTAAGAGGGAAACAATTCACAAAGTATAGAACTGTTGTTTCATATTGCTGGAAAACTCCACCAGGACAGCACCTGCTCTTGTTCAGGTATTTGTCCTGTCTGTGAGTTACTTCTGCCTTTGAACTGTGGAGCAAATCTCTGCAGCACTCTTCCAGAAGTAAAACAGGGTCTGGTTCTGCAACACACACTGGTCTGTCACAAGTGGGCCCCAAAGAGTTTCAGCAGTCCCTTTGGAAGTCTCACCTACCCTTGGTGAGTTTTACACAGCACAGGTGAAATCCCATCCATTCCCCGACCACGTACAGCCCCATTTTAATGCTTCCAATCCCACAAGAGTTCTGTCTGCAGAAACACCAGAACTAAGACGTCAGAAAATAATGGACAGACAACAGCAGAAATAACATTTTTGTAGGTTTAGTGTTTGCAATTTGTTTTACAGCTTATAATGAAATACTGTTAGAGATAGTCTACATTTGTATGTTTCAGGCAAAATACAGTCTTAAAATCGTAAGGCACTTTAAGATGTCCTAAAACAAATGCTTATGTAAAAATTCAACAAAAGGGCTGGATGAGAACCCTTTTTACCCTTAGTGTTCTGGTCAGTAAATGATCAATTCTTTAGTCAGACAAGCAAGTGAAATAATCAATAGAAAGTTTTCCAAGACAGAGTTACTGCTGTATTAGTGTGCACTCTGGAGCAGTCTAATTGAAGTGTCTTTAGTTGGGGAGGGAGGGCATGGTGTGAATAAGATGCATTAAAATAGTTCTTTGAACTGGGCAACAAAGATGCATTGCAAGGATTAAGTTTCATTACTTTCATTGGATTAAATTCCTTCCATTCATTATTGCCAACAAGAGTAAGGAACAAAAAGGAGTTGGTTCTCCCCTCCCTCCCCCCCAGTCCCATTATAATTCAACACAAGGTTTCAAAGACTTAAAATGACCAGGACAGAAGCCCACGAAAAACTTCATCTGGCCACTTCAGAGTATGTTTAAATATTCATTACTGACTTCCTCAGGTCTCACCTCTTATTAAAGAGAAACATAAAAGAATTGGCAACTGTCTAAGTTGCTTCCCATCAAATTGATATTTTGCTTCTTTTTAACACAACCCCTCTGTTCCCATCAAGTACCTGCATTCAGAAACACACCAGCAGCTCTCCTTGGCAGAGCCTTGGTGGGGCAGGGGATGAATGCAGGCAGGGCCCCAGGCCCCATGGGGAAGAAGGAATGAGCAACTTTGCTTAACACACTTGTGTCTCAGCTTAAGAACAGCTTCAAAAGCTGGTCATGCTGGGCTGCTGTAGCAACAAGGGGACTGACACCAAAACACTGACTGAAGACTTCACTTGAAGATGCATCTTTAGGAGCTGAAATCTGCTAAAAACTGACAGAAAACAAACAAACTGACAGCGGCTAAAATACTGCCTACTTCTCAGGGCCCCTGAGAAGGGGATGGTAGAAACTAGTGCCTATCATCCATCTGTGTGTTGTCAAGTTGTGTCTCACCTATTTTATTGCCCAGGACGTTTTCAAGTCTTTGGGGGACAACAATTGCTGAAAAACGACTCACAGGGGCTCAATGTGTTAGGCACTCCAGTATATATCTGCATCCCTGGTCCTCTCAAAACTGCCTCAGAGGGAAAAAACCTCAAACCCAACCAACCAACAATTTGTTTTTCCCTACAAGTTGTTGATTGTTTTAAACTCTGACTTACTTGCATTGCACTTTAAAGCCCAGCAGCAAAAAGAAAACTTGGTAGCAATATTCAGGAAAATATATATATAAAAAATTTTAAGAGACATTTTATCAAGTCTAAAAATGCATAGATATCAACTACAAAAGCTGTCAAGTTTTGACCTGGCTACAGTGAAGAATCTGTGAAAAAAAAAAATTAAAAATTACTCTAATAGACTATATAATATTTGGGCAGAAGTGGGATGTCTGCTCAGTTAGGAAAGAAGCTGCAGTTAAGGATCAAGCTAAATTAGAACCAGCCACCACTGGTCTGAACTCATCACACACAGAGGTGCTACTGTGCAAACAGAAAACTCTGATGAAATCTAGCTTTGTGAAGTGAAAAAATGCATGACTTCAAGGCAGCTGCTGCTAAAGACAAGAAAGGAAGGTGGTACCTCATGGCCCTGAGCTCAAAAGATCTTGAGATCTCAACTTGTGTGGCTCACTTTTGCTGGCAGGAGAGTCAAGCTCCAGATCACTCAGCTGATTTCTATGGTTATACCAGCAGGCAAGTTAAAGTTGTGGCTCTGGAATCATCTTAGGCAAGTTAAAGTTGTGGCTCTGGAATCATCTTAGTGCCATTCAGCATTGCTGTGACTATGTTCACTTGGGACAGCAAGAAGCATCTGAAAGAGGAGATGAACAGAACAGGCCACTCACTGGTTGCAATTTCACCATCAGCATGCAGTTGGTTTCTCTCAAAGCCTGTAGGTTCTTCTTGCCAAGCAAACCTCACAGAATCTGCTAAAGTGACATCCAGTTGCTTGGCACATACAGCTCATTGTGTCATAAGGGTATACTTAAAAAATATATCTGGAAAGGCATAGAGCACATGCAATTAATTCCTTGTGGATCAGTGCACACAGGGAATCACACGTGTGTGTGGGAACTAAGTTGCAATGATTAACAATGGACAGGGTTGCAATGATTAACAATGGACTATCAGATAATTTCTTTCAAATTCCAGTTCTTTCCAAGGGAAACTGGGGAAATAAAGAGTTCTGTCAAGGAAGTGCAAGGCAAGAAATTCAACCTGCACACCAAGACGGACTGGAACATACAAAAAGTTTCACAGATCTTGTTCTTTCAGGTCACATGAAAGCAAAAACTGTAGTCTAATTAAAAAAAAAAAATCACTAAAGCTAGTTACAAAGAACAGAATTATCAAAGTGCTTTAATATATAAAGTGTCAAACATAATTAAACAGGACCATTAACACAGAGCTGCCATAAGATGTTCATAAGATGCCATAAGATACACATAAGGTGTATGTGTTTTCTGAATGCAGGAGAGAAGCACAGGTTTTTAAATTACCCCACAGGGCCAAAGTGGGTTAAGAAAGATTTTCTTGTTCATTTCAGCTTCTTAACGTGATGGTTTTGCTCTGTTCATGCATTCAAAGGCACAGCTGGATTTGCTCTATCAGAAACTGCATCAAAAGGACTGTCTACCATGAAATATTAATAAAGGGGCAGCTCTCACTGAGTGAAGCACACAACAGCCTCATAAAGTAGATTTATAGATACCTGTCAATTTGTAATATTAATTTTATAAGGTATTTCTTGATGCTTCAAAATTCTGAGCTATTTTTCTGCAGCTTTCCTTTAAACACAGTTTAAGATAACTGAGTGTGTTATCTGAACCATCAACAGACTGCCAAAGCCATTGCAACAAGAGTGAATGCAAACAAATAAATAAGGAAGACGTTTCAAAAGCACCTCTTGCAAGAAGCTCAGATGACATGCCTTTGCCTCCCTGCTGGCTTCTCCTCTCCTGCTAGTAATCAGGAAAAAAGACATTCTCCACAGCACTTCTCTGGGTACTTTCAATTCACTGAGCTGCTATGTACCTTAGGCACATGACCTTAAAGATGGAAAGTAACTCTACCAAGCACAGCAGAGCAAACTGCAGTGGGGAAATGTGGTTGCTTTGAAACAAAAAATGTCATTCAAGACCTTTCCTGCAATTCACAGCTGTAAAAGCAGATTTGCTCGAGTAAGCTGAGACTCAAAAGTATGACAGAGAGCATCACACCTGGTCCCTTGCACAGGCCACAAGTCTGAAGTAATACAAATTATAACAGACCAACTTGTCTGTTTTCTGAAGGCATCATAAAGACAGCAACACTTCAGGTGTAATGGGAAGAGGAGGAAAAATAACAAATATTGTCAGAAGGAGACACTAAGAGCAGCTTAGTATAACGAGGGAGAAAAAAGGTGGCTCAGTTCTATGATGGCTATAACATCTGTAACAGTACAGAAACCCTATACCTCTAGGCAAAGGAAGAATAACCAGAGTTTGGAAAAATCTAGTCCTGAATAAAAAGAAATTTAACTTTCATTTTCAGTGGATGGGTGTAAAATCTGTAACTGAGATCAAAGGAGACAGAAAGGAATCAAACTGCTATATAAAACACTGGGATCCATACATACTCACATGGCATCATTAGCCTGTTTCTGATTTACCACAGTGTTAAAGGATCTGGACAGTCTCCTTTGCTCTGCAGGATGACTGAAGTCCAGTCAAGTTTCACACATTAAAATCCTTCTGAATCCGCCAGTGAGAACAAATCCCTCTCCCAGCCCGTCTGAGGGACAGGGGTGCCTCCCAGCCAGGAGACATTTCTAACAACCCCAGGCAACCTACAGGCAGCACGCTACCGAGTTAGATCTCCTAAGCAGCACTGCACCAAGCAAGTCCAGGCTTGCTAAGATGTTCTGTCCCTGCATGGACTTGAGGACAATTTCTCATGAGCCCTTCAGGCCAGTGGCTCATGCTTCACCATTCCACGATTGCTTTCCAAATCCATTTTCCTTCCCGTCCTCCCGCCGGCTCCCCGTTATCCCAGAAGGACTTTCTGCATCCTGTGCGCGGCGACGCTGGCCTCGTCCTCCGAGTCGGACTCGCTCTGGGAAGTGGAGCTCTGCGAGGCAGAGCTGAAGGGAGAGGAGCACTCAGGGGAGCACAGGTAGTGCATCAGCGGCAGCCGGTACTTCCCACAGAAGTCGACGAACTTGATCTGTCTGACGCAGCTGTCGAAGTACACACCTGGGAGGGACAGGGAATGGGAAAACGTGAGAGCCTGTGCCCAGAGCCCGGCTGACTCCGCAGGGCTCCTGTGCCCGCAGCACGTGCCTTCAGTTAGGGTTTCATTGGCACTGCACGGCACCAAATGGGGGAGCACAAGGGATACTGGGGGAAGGGAAGGGAGCAGGATACCTCTGAAAATGTGGGATTTCTTTTCTTAGGAAAAAACTCCTGTAAAACTGTATTTGTAGGTGATTCAGAACAGCACACTCTTCACATAAAGACACAGGGCAGTTACTTCCAAATGACACGGCAATTTCTTCTAACCATTAGGGAGAAAACTCAGGCTGGGAATTTGCAAACTTCTTAAATGTCAAATGAATTAATGCACTCTAAACTTGTAAAACCTCTTCTACCAGCTAGTAAAAATGTGTTCACAAATAGACCTTCGCAGCTCTACTTTTCTTCTGCTTGAGTGAAGCCACCATGCTGAGCTTGGATGCTACTTTCCATGGCAACAGTCTTGCTGTAACACACAATTATGTTCTCTTCCTGTCACAGCAAGTGATTTTAGATGCTGACATTTTCAGAAGTTTCCAGCAGTGTTTTAAGTCCTGGCTGGTCAGGAGCAAGCTTTTCTCCTGCAGTGCTAGAGCAATGCTGCAGTACTGCATGAGTTTATAAGGCATAGTGAAAAGCACAAAACCAATCCCATTATCCAAGCTGTGCAAAACTCTTAAAAAATGAAACTTTTCTTTCCCTCCCAATATAATTCCCAGCCCTTCCATCTTTGCTTATGGAACATGCTTTGATACTGTCCTGTAAGCAGATAACAGCTTGAATTACAATTGCAGGGTAAATACTAATTAATGGTTTTTTTTCTCTCCTAATCTTCTAAACGCTAAATGTGCAGATCATTTACTCTGGTTGAAGATTAAGCATTGAGCTAAATTAAGCTCAAGCATTCCAGGCTGTTTTATGAAGTCCTCTCCTTCCAAGAACTACAGGCTAGTGGTCCCAAGCTAGAGCTAAACAAGTAGCTGCTGGTAACTGATAAGCACTAGAGCCACTCTTCTCTTTTCCACCCAGAAATGATGCTCACCATTCAGCAAGAGCGTGTGCCTAAGTTCTGCTGTCCATTACTTGCTCTGAGCTATTTCAGGGCAAATGGATTGGAAACCTGAGATCATAAAACCTCAGTGGAGTGCTGGGATGAGCTACAAAGACTCTGACAGAAGTGCTGTCTTACATTCCCATGCAAATACAGCAAACCAGCACTACAACTCTGAATGCTGAACACGGCTCCTTAAAGACAAGTTTCCAGGAGACCTGGAGCCAGAGAAATACAGCCAGAATGCGGCTGCTGTAAGGAACACTTGGAACCCGAGTGAGCTTCTAAAGTCACGGCAAGTCAGAGGGGAAGGAATCCTGCAAGGCAAGAGGGGGAGGCAGAGCCATGAAGGTGAACTCACCGCCACATTTAGGATTGGGGCAGTTGCTGGCCAAGCTCAGGTAGCGGACGAGACTCTCTGGGAGATCGCTGGGAGCGTAGGGAACGTTGCGAGTTTTAACCGTGCGTCCGGCCAGCTCCTGAAGGCTCGGGGGATTGTAGGTCAGGTCGCGCACAAAGCGCACCACCAGCGGGTTCCCGCGCAAGCTCAGCTCGTCCAGGTGAACCAGGTTAAGGATCTCTCGGGGAAGGTAAGTCAGCAGGTTATTGTGTAGGCTAAGGGAGCGCAGGGAATGCAGCCTAAGGATGGAGATGGACACCCTTGTCAAGATGTGCAAGCAAAATTGCCCCACAGCCGCATTAAGCAGACCTCATTACTCTCCCTGCTCCCAACAATTTATTTTCCTTTGGCTTTTCCCCCTCTTAAAACATAAATTCATGCTAAAAGAACTGTTCTTACTCCAGTACACACAATGCACTAGAAAACTCGCCTCAGCACCAGAATACCTGCTAAAGAAACAGTCTTGAACATGCTGCTGTCCCTCTCTGTATTCCCGACACACACACAGCCCCAAAAAAAGGTAGAACAGAAGTGTACAAACTGAGTGCTTTTGGGGTGCATAACAATTCCTTGTACCCAGCGTGTGCATCAAGAACAGTCCCATGCAGCGCTCTGAATAAGTCACCTGCTCTGTCTCATGCATTAAAGATGATTGCTGGGAGGCAGCCAGCCCTGGAAAGCCCCATGTTTTCACTGCCTGTGGCTGCACCACCTCGTGCTGATAGCACCAGATCTGAGCGAGTCAGCCCAGGTCAGCAGCAGCACAGGGGACAAACAATGTTTTTGCTTTTGGACGAGGCTTTCTCCTCAGGAAGCACAAAGCAATGCTCCAGCACATCATCCAGGGCTGCTCCCAAACTTGTAAAAGTTACAAGACATTGTCCTTTAAGAAAAATTCCCCACTACCCCATCGAATTCCAACTTGGAGAACTCCATGCTGCCATTCAGTTGTTTTTAGGGTTACAGCTATACCTCCCAGCTTAGGCTACAAATACAGAACTGCAGTGTCCTCATACCCCCATTATGAAGAGATAAAGCAGTAATCTAGCCACCTGTGCTGCAGGATTACATGAACACTCTGAGATCCTAAAGTAAGGAATGCCAAGGGAACACGGGATGGTACAAGACAAAATTACACACAAAAAGGTTTCGGGTGAAAGGCAAAACCCATCAAGCACTCATTACTAATAAAACAGTACCATTCTTACTTCTTAAGGTAGCAATTTATCTTTTCCTGAGTTGCCCAGGTACCTTTCAGGGTCCTCTATATAAACCTATTCATTCAGTGTAAGGTGCAATCTTGATGATGGCTTTTTAACATAACCCTTTCATTGAGTTTTCCAGATCATATGTTCATGGTCTGCCTGCAGCGCATCATGCCAAGGATGTTCTTTTTCAAATCCAGTCCCATTAACAAACTGAAGGACAAATAGGTCCTCCCAGGTACTTTTACCCACACACACACACAGGAAAAAGTTCAAAGAGTTAATTACCGCTGGTGGCTGATGACAGTAAATACTCACTGTGCCAGCTGAGGTGGAATGCTCTGGATCTTGTTGTCACACAGAACTAGATACCTCAGAGAAGGCAGTTTTGCTAATTCAGGTGGAATTGCCGTAATGAAATTCCCTCCAAGGTATAGAAACTCTAAACTGAAAAACAGAGGAGAAAAGAGTGCGTTATTTCATTAATTTCAAGTTTCCTTTAACACCTAGGTTTTCACAGCTACTGCATTTCTTAAAGGAAACTGAGAGATGACTACCTATGAGATAATTTGCTGAGAGCAAGGAAAAAAAAAGCTGAGTTGCACATCAAAATTACAACAGAGCTGCTGTTTCCCAATAGACAATGTTGAGATTTTACCTCCAGACTCCTGCAGTCACCCTTACACCTGCAGGCAGGCACCAGACAACTGCGTAATCCTACACCAACCCCTTATGCAAAGCTCCTGCTCCTGTTTGCAAGGATTTGCAGCCTGCACACGCAGGGTCTGCAGCACCATCACAGATCCTGCTGCAGCCAGTGGGGGCTCTCAGTTTCAGCGGGAGCAAAGCACGAGCGCAGTGAGTCTTCCTGGAAATCCTGGCCCTGCACCAGCACTAGTTGCTCTTCGTGGAATCACCTGACTCCTCAGTGAGTAACTGGAACTTTTCAGCATTAGTCAGAGGCAGTCAGTCCCCCTTTGATGCAGTTCACATACCCACACCACAGCTGCAACAGTCACACAAGTACAAGCACCCAAATTCGCAGAGAGATCGATGTCACTGCTCTGAAGTCATGAAGCCCAAAGCTGCCAGAAACCATAGCTGGGCTTCACTGCAGTTTGGGCCCAAATAAAGAATCACTGGATGTCCTGTGAAAACTCTGTGGATTGGAGAAAGGTATTAGATCCCTTCTGCCAGGTGGAGCAGCCAGTATCTGCCGTGTATCTCTGCCCTTCTAGGAAGAAAAATTGGCAAGCATTTTTCCTTGACATAATAGCTTCAAGTCCCCATTCCACAGACTCAGGTAGCTTTCTTTCCCTATGCCCGGATGTCGTCTGAAAGAGGAACAAAGGCAGGCTCAGTTTGGGTACATCTTGCTAATCGTAGTCCAGCCAAGATTTTTTCTCATGTTTGGAAAAAGTGCATCTGACAGTCCTGGTTCAGTATCTCCAACACACACTCAGGTTGCCTAACTACAACGCACCTTGGCCCTCTCTGATCCAGCTAGCATTGCCCACGGGCCAGGGAAAGTGAACTCATCCAGGCTCCACCAGCCTTTCTTTAAGTATAGCTTACAACTTCCTTGGAGTAGGAGACAACTTCATCTCACCCCAGCAACTGAGAAATGCTATGGATAGAACTGGCATGGAAACAGGAACAGAGCACCCAAGGGACACAGTGGTCCACCCAGCCAAGGTCTGAGCCCAGGAACTCTGGGCCACAGCATATGTGGAGCACAGAGAAGCTCCCCCCGAGACCTCCCCTGGGATGGAGCAGGAGAACAGCAGAGAGAGTCTATTTTGCTCAGCTCTTGAAAGAAACTTGAACCCCAGAGATCCAATGACAGCATCTGCTTGGGCTACAGAGGCTACTACTGCAGCACAAATACACAAGTCCAACAGTGAAGGACAGAATGACAGACCTTGCAACACACCAGGAGATGCTCGCAGGGCTCAGCTTTCCCTGGATCCCCTTATATTTTTGGAGTATGTCAAAGGCAAACTAAATAATTGAAATGGGACAAAGTGGGCAGAAAATTAAGCCTTAAACTGAATTTGATTACATGGAAGGCAGTAACTACAGACCAAGTGGGACAGCACATTTGGAGGTTACTCTGAAGGTGCAAGAAAGTGCACAGTGAAAAACCACCATCAATTGCCACTGCTCCAAGGTAACCTTAACCTCTCTTCTACTCAGACAACCTGTATGTTGAGGAGTGGGGGTAGGAGGAAGGCTGCTGTGTAGAGACCATGTCAAGGAGAGATTATTTTTAATTAACTTTTGATCCCTTAACAAAGCCCAGAGTTTTTAACCAAAATTCCTCCTTCAAACCTCCATTGTTTCCTGAGGTGGATTTAGGCTGCTTGGCTCTCACTAGGGACTTAACTGCTGAGTATACAATTCCATACAATTCCTAACTCCATCCCATTGCTGGAGCCCACACCAAAAGCTGTTGGGCAAGGGAATTCTAGCAATGTGGATTTCAATATTTAAACAAGGTTTAGATATGTACAAGTTTGCACTTCCTAGGAAAAGTGAATAATTAACTCCTCATCCTTTGTGTTTGAGGACACTAATGTCTGTTAAGTGACATGGCATAAAAACACCTCCTACCAGGAAAGGAGAAGAAGGCACAAGTTATACAGTAAAAATATTTTGGGAATTCATTTCAAGGCATAAAATGCTTATGTTTCAAGAGTAGCCTACTGTAAAAACTAAGTGTGCAAAAACACTGCCTACAAACTTCTTACAGCTTCATATCTGTTCTTTGTAAAGTCTGTAATGAGAACACTCAGTCATACCAGGAAGGATATAAAGAACAGAATACAAACTATCTCTAACTAAAACCCACTAAATAAGGTAACTCCTTCATTGGCAACAAAAATGCTTCTTAAAAAATGTTTTCCTTTTACTCATCTTCTGAATCACCTTTTTGGGGTCAGTAGACTAAAAACTCATGGGGCTCAGTCTGGTACAGCAAATTCAGAATTTCCACATCAACTTATGGTATTAATTAGATGATTAATTTATTGAAAAAAAAAACCACAGGGAGGAGGTTTTGAAGAACAAACTTATATTTAAAGAACAAATTTCTTTATACAAAGAAGCTTATTTAAAATATAGGAAAGATATTCTTATAGCCCCCACTGAAACACTGCTCAGTGGTAAAACAAAATCCATAACTCCCATCCCATCAAGTACAATTTGCTAGGAAGAAGGACCTAGCCTAGTCTTGGCTAAGCAAGGTGAAGGAATCAACAACAGCCACTTCTGCATCAAATTAAAGTGTCAAGAATTGTCTGAGCAAAGCTAATCATGACACAGGAAAAGATTTTCGAGAGGCACAACCCTTTTATCAAGAGCACTGACCGCAGCACTGGGACACAGTTTGTTCCCAGCTCATCTGCTCCTGGCCTGATTCTCATGTCACAGGCATATATGTCACATTTGCCTGTATCTGGAGGCAAAGGTGATGCTGGCTCTCGAGTTGTCCTGCTCAGGGCAGGGGAGTTTGCAGCTTGCTAAGACAAGCAAAAGCACTGCTCAGCTCTGCCCTCTTTACACAGAGCCTGCAGTGAGGCAATTCACAAAATTCACCCAGGTTTTTGCATGAGGACCACAGCAGGGATGGCACTGAGCTTAGTGAGTGTTTCTAACGAACCTTTCACACTTAGACCTAGTCCTTCTGACAATCATTAATCTGTACAGTCATTTTGATTGATCAGCTAAGGTCTTGTGAACTGCTGTGTACACAGAGGTGGAACTGGATTTTTTCTGCACTTTCAAAAGTCCAGAATCTTCAAAAAGCCAAAGATCAACTATCATCAAACAAACATAAGCTCAGTTCCAATTTTTGAAGCCAGGAGTGATTTACTTCCAACCTGCCACACAGACTCCAGCGGAATGAGTTTCAAGAGGGGACAAACACTAACAAAATCAGTCTCAATCCGAAAAAACCCCAACAACCATGTGACAGAGTTACTAATGAGGGTTGACACCTTCTCTCCTGTCTTTTAGCAATGCTGACAAACACACTAATAAAAGGCTGGAGTCCCCTTCAGCCTCACACCCAGCAGCCCCCTGCTCAGCACCACCAGTCCTAATTTCTGCCAAGCACAGCCAGCATGCTGAGCCCATCATGTGGTGCTCCCCTCTAGCAGGGCATTTCACACCACTGGGCTGTAGGGTGGTGATGAAAATAATGTTACCTACTAGGAGAGGAGTGGAGAAATGCTCAAACAACTATAATCAATTCAGGGAGTGGCAGCAAAGTTTAACATGCAAAGAGACTGTCCCTTCTTGCTTGAGTATGTCCTTGATGTTTTCAGGCCATCACACAGCACAAATCAAATCCAAAAGCCCCCAAACACTCAGTAAATAAGAAGAACCACTCTGAGCACTAGAGGTATTTTTTATACCCTATCAATTACCATGGCACTCCTGTAGTCATATTTCAAGGGGATAATGTCTTCAGGCATAGGAGATACTCAAATTTTCAATCCACCCTGTTTCCCCACAGATGCTTCTTTGGATAAAATTTAACAGCTGACATCAAACAGATGCATCTAAATAGGTAATATAAAAAACCCCAAACCAACAATGGTGCCTGAAATAGCTCCGGGTCTTTTTAAGATAAACTTTATAGCAAGAAATTTCCAGGGCAGTTTTGAGGCTCATGCAAGGGAGGAATTTCAAAGCAGCCCACAATACACTCCTGTTAACCCTGTTCTACGATTCGCTAATTCCTGAGAGAACTGCACAGCCTTTGCTGACACGCAAATTTAAGATCAAACGGTCGTCTGAACGCTATTTGCAAAACGTTTGAAGAGGGGAAGAAGAAGGGAGACAGCACGCAGATTTCCTAATGCTGTGTCTTTATCAAAGCCCTGCTTGCCCTTTTTCCCACACTAACAGCCGTCCTTTAAGCTATGCTTGTCTAACATGCTTAATGCTACCCACGAATGAAAGCAAACGCTCTGGTTTTCAATGCACCTAAGCCTTTACACAAACCTTGGGTGAATCCAGTCAGGCCTTTGAGGTCTTTGATCCCAGCCCTCGCACAACCAGGCTTTATTAGAGGAATACCAGCAAGGAGGAGAGGAACATGCACGGGTCTTTTCCAACCTCTGCCTGCTCCTGGTGCTCCACAGAGCATGAGAGCCACTAGGAGAGCATGACTAAACTCAGAATTCCCATGGGAGACTTGAAGTATCAGCTGCGTTTCACTATGGCCTTGACAATGATTCATTTTACAGGACATTTGCAGGACATTTCCCCAGGCCTGCCACTGATCAGGGCAAACCTTGCACCCTCTAAGCCAAAACTCACAGCTGCACTGTGAAGATGAGAGCTATGTTTTACCAGCTTTGCCCTACAAATTTTGTGCCGGGGTGGGCACAAGTAGATGGCCACACTTCTAGCTGTAATACACCTTGCCCCATAGTGCATCCCCAGCTGGAGCAGCAGAGGGAG
Organism: Polioptila caerulea; assembly: GCA_013397295.1. NCBI lineage: Eukaryota > Metazoa > Chordata > Aves > Passeriformes > Certhiidae > Polioptila > Polioptila caerulea. The sequence continues at coordinate 529,651 of VYXF01010888.1, read as the reverse complement.
GATATGCAGAACCAATGCAGCAGTGGGGTCTCTGCAGATGACAGTTCAGGAGCTGCTGAGGGCTGTGAATAGAGTCTGAGAGAGAGTGACTGACCATAACATCTCCCACTGAAAACACAGCAAGGTCAGCAGGGAGAACTACAGAGAAGATAACACCTGTGTCTGCCTACGCTAAGCTCCTAGCTTTTATCTGGCAACAAACAGGAAAGCAATGCAAAGAAGGCTTCTCTCCCATGTCTGGTGCATTCCTCACTCTAAATTCACAGCAAGAGCCAATGCTCAGGTCTTGCACTCTACCGACACACCAGCTGACAGAACTGGGGGTGCTGGCCACACAGAGGGACCTGGCATGGCCTCAACATGATCAAGAAAAAGCCCTCAGCAGGGTCAACACCTACATTTCTCAGAAACACACGGGGCTACTGCTGGTCACATTCAATGCTTACAGTGAAACTACGATGAAAGAGCACTGAATTTTCCTAATGGAAAACATGAAGCAAAGGTTATTCATCCCTGGTGCCAACTTGCTATGATCAGCATCATCCTGCTGCCATCACCAGAGCAATCATGATCATACACTTATGAAGACATGCCAAGGAAGCTTCAAGCATACTGGTGGTCCTTCCACAACAATCTAGGAGATAACCAATAATCAGGAACACAGCACTCACTTTCCAAGCAGGATCTTGCACTGCACACAAAACATTTGTGTGGGCAAGGATGGGGAGATGGCTGAAGCCAGAAGGAGCAGGACACCACAGCAGCAGAACTGGCTATGGTTCTTATCACCAAGTTCATTAACTTGCCAAGTCACCAGGAACATGCCAGGGAAAAATTTATCCACAACACGTCTGACCCAAATACAGCTTGTGTGAAGTGGTGGATTTATTATCTTCCTGTGAATAACAACACATGGCACACACTTCCTGTTCCAGGACCTTTGTATTTGTAGTCACCAGCATGTTCCTTTTCCTTTGGCAGCTCAGACTCACCAGCTTGTTATACTTTCAGCTTTACCACATATACAGACTCCTTACCTGCTATATTCCTGGCCTTCACTAAAACTGAATGCTGTCCCTTCAAAAACTAAACCAGGAAACTATGGGGTGCAGAGGAAAGACATGGAGCTTAGTTATCAAGAGTATTTCTTAAAAAAAAAAAACTCATCACAGCTCCAACATTCACTGGAAATCTAAGAAGCATTTCTAGATTTCTGCAACTCCAGTCTGCTCTATAATCAGTGACTGGAGCAAATGGAAAGCTACCAGGGTCACAGGAAGAGGAGAACTGCTGATCTCAGGAACTCCAGGAGCAGCAGGAAGAACTTGATCAGTAAGAGTGCTGCCTGCATTCCCCTGTGGTCTCAGAGCCCCTAAGAAAAAAGAAAAATTTCTTTTTATGACATATTGCACATGGAAAAAGAGTCAAGGTCTTGGCTTGTCAGCAACAGCAAGACTGGCATTTGGAGATGGAGTTGTGAGGTTAATAGAAGCCATACCAGGTCCCACCTCCACCTTCTAGAGCTCAAAAACTAACAGAGATCTCTGTGCTGCTATGCTGTAACAGCTGGCTCTGTTCTGTCCTTGCTCAGGCTCATTTTACCCACTTCCACAACAAGCACACTGATGCTGAGGACACCTCTCTTGCCAGCAGGTAGGAGCAGAGTGTGGCAGCAATTTCTCCCCAGAATGTACTTTCTGTGTTTTTGGCAAGGGTCACTAGTTATCTGGGTCCCAAGGAACAGATTCAGGATTCCCTCTGGAGGAACAACACATTATGAAGTGTTGTTTTCTCCCAGGGCTGGCAAAGCTGTGTGCAGCTCCCTTTTGTTACTTCAGCAGTCCCAGATACCGAAGTCACTTGATGGCAGAGTGGTAAAGAAGCTGACAATCCTGGTGGGGCACAGATTTGCTATCTTGAGCTAAAGTTCAACCATGTTATGTTGACATGTTAGCAGCAGTTCACTGAGGTAGCGGCGGTGACGTGGGCAGCACACAGAAGCTGCGTCTGAGTGTGACTTTTCCCCCCGACACGTCACTCAGCGGTGATGGACAGACAGTTCAACAGCTTCCTCTGCATTTGCTCTCTCAAAGTTCTCCTTCTGGGGGTTCCAGCAGGCTGCAGGACAGGACAACAAGGAGCCCTGCTTCAGGGCAGGTCAGAGGAACAAAGCAGAGTGACAGAGGTGCAGTGTGGAGCACAGGTCATAGCCTGCTGGGGCACCCTGTGTGGTGCTGTGCAGCCCAGTACCTTCCTGGGGACATCACAGAAGGAAAACAGGCCTGAGGTTTGCTTTCTTGGGGAAAAAAAAGATAAGAGAGAGAAAAAAACCACAACCCACAGAGACCATATAAACAGCAGCAGGGAGCCTCTGACTCAGAGATGGGAGCAGCAATCAGATGCCAGCCACATCCTGGATGCTATCAGACATGTCATGGAGACAACGTGGATCACCTTCCTCATGCAACTGCCCTCCTTCACTGGCCTTCTCTCCCTTGCCTCATTTCCCTCTTCATCCCTGAAGCACTTGTTCCCAGACAGAAAAAAAGCTGAGCTTCCTCTTCCTCATGGCAGCCCCAACCCAGGATGTATCACAACTCTGCCAAGAAGGTTTTGGGCATTCTCCACCACTCAAAATGTCTCACAGCATCTCTCAGCTCAGAGAGCTTAACCCAGAATTGCTCCAAACCCTTAACAGGTGCATGCTATGCTACCTGGACAAAAGCCACAAACCCCATTGTATTATACTGCAGGAGACAAAACCATTCCCCAACAGTGCTCAAGCAGTTCTGACACCTCCCACCTACACACATGAGAGACATCACTGCACAGAGAACACCCTGTGCTTCCACTGGATACAGCTCTGCTGAGCCATCAGAGTGAATCCAGGTATTTAGGGTCAAGAGTGCTGAAATTTGCATAAGAGAGGCTGCCTCTGGCATGTCCCTTGGCAAAGAGCTGGAGCAAACAAAGTTCAGATCCAAAGTCTTAGCAGAGAGCCACACAGAGGCCAGCCTGAGGCTTGGGAGTCCAGCAGAACACACTGAGGTGCCTGTGTCACTCAAGCCACAACGAGCATCCCGCTTGCCCAGGAGGACACCAGGCTTCAGGAGTAGCCAGCCCAGGCCAATGCAGGCAGCCAATACCCAGTGCTGTCTAGGGCCTGTTATCAACTGCTGTGATTCTGCCACAAGTTTCTGTGGGACCGGCCTGCGGTGGCCAGACACAGCTCCAGAGCCAGATGTACCACGGCACCCGAGCACAGCCTGGGGCTCTGGTTGGTGCCTACACGAGTTGCTCACAGGAGAGAAACACCACAAAAGCCCATCCATGACAGCAAGCTCCCAGGGAGACTGCAGCTGTATGGGCAGAAAGGGCCTGTTGTTTGCAGAAGCCACAAACGCATCTTTATCCTCCCGAGCAACCCATCGTGCAGCCATGAGCTGCAGGACACGTGGGGCTTGTCTCGCTGTCACCCAGAGATGTGCAGGAGAGGACAATCACAGACATCCTTCCTCATGCCAACACCCACAGCAACCACACCATCACCAGGAGAGCACCCCTGCACCAAGGCAGCCCAGGGACCAGGCAGCGCCAAGAGTCACCCAGTTTGTGAGCACAGAAGGCCCACTGTCACCTGAAAAATACACAGGATTGGCTGGGTTGGAAGGGACCACAACAGGTCATCTGTTCCAACCTCCCTGCTCAAGCAGGGTCACCCTAGAGCACATGGCACAGAATTGTGTCCACTGGAACACCTTCAGTGAGGGAGACTCCACAACCACTCTGGGCAACCTGTTCTAGTGGTTGGTCACCCCCACAATAAAGTTCTCCCTCATGTTCAGGAGAAAATTCCTGTACATCATCATCTTCTGCCTGCTGCCTCTTGTCCTATTCCCTGGCACCACCAAGAAGGGCCTGCCTTCATCCTCAACACCCACCCTTCAGATACTTTTATATATATATATATGTGGATAAGGTAAAGAACCTGGAGTTTTGGTAACTCAACATGACGAAGAGGAAGAGCCATATAAGCGGCAGCAGTGCTTGGAGACACCCGAGGCTGGAAAGAACTGACGCCCCGAGGGGGAGCGTGGCAGAAAACCCGGCGGGGCTTGCCGAGGCTGTCCCTGTTCCCGCGGGGCCCGTCCCTCACCTGTGGAGCTCCTGGATGTCGGGCGGGATGCCGTGGAGCCGGTTGCCGCCGAGGCTGAGGCTGCGCAGCCCGCGGAGCTGCAGCAGCGCAGGCGGCACCTCGGAGAAGCGGTTCCCGCTGAGGTTGAGGACGCGGAGGGAGCGGGCGAGGGGCGCCTGCCCCAGCCCCTTGGGCGCCAAGCCCGGCCCCCCGGCCC
>VYXF01010888.1:469868-524974 GCA_013397295.1 Polioptila caerulea | reverse complement strand
CCGCACAGCCGCGCCGCCCCCCGCGCCATGCTCGATCCCGGGCGCGCCGCCCGCCCAGCCCTCAGAGAGGCGAGCGCTCTTATGCAGGTTGCGGGGCGCCCGCGGGTGGGCGGCGGACGGAGAGGGAGCGTTCGGCGGCCCCGGAACGAGCACGGGCGGGCGGTGGCTGCCCCGGGCCCGCTGCTCGGCCCCGGGTACCGCCGCGGTCCGTCCCTGCCGGGCCGGGCCTGCCGGGCTGATGCGGAACCGCCGGCTGCAAATACCACCTGCTCCGTGCCAAGAGTTTTTCACCAAGCTCGGGACACCAGAGCTGCTAAGTGTAAAATTAAACCATACCCTTTCCTCTGCCCCTTTCGGTCATGCTCGGAGCCCGAAGGAGAGCTGCTGCCTGGGCCCGTGCGCCCCATGGCTTCTCCGTTTGGCAGCTGGTGGGGGAGCCCGGCCCAGCATCCCTGGTCAGCGGGTGTTTTGTCGAAGGGTTGATCTGCCTTGGTCCCTGCAGAACAGGGAGGTTGGAAGTGAGCGATCTTTGAGGTCCCTTCCAGCCCAAAACATTATGTGAGCTGCTGCCGCGGAGCATCGAAACGGAGGTACTGCCAGAAGTTCCTCAGTGCGTGTCCTTGCCTGGATGGGAAAAGACAGCTTCGGTCTGGAGCCGGGGCACCGGCAGGAGTTAATCCGTAACACACGAGCCCGGGGCGACGCGGTCTGATGCTGGACACTGACCGACATGGAGCTGACCACAGTTGTACCAAACATGTACAAACAGGCAGGTCAGCATCCGTGATTTCAGTCCATTGCTCTTTGAACACAGGTTAACTAACATCACTGTAGTCACAAGAAGCGGCGGCTATGGGTGATAGCAGTGAGAAAATTCACAACCCAAGGGAACTTTTGCCTCGACTAAGTCCAGACTTAGAAGCAGACTTGCTTCCTTGTGATGCATGGAGAAGACAAAAAGGAGATAGCAACCTCCCACCTGCTCAAAACCCTTCACGTACACAAAAGTCTCTGTCACCTTAGACTGGAAGAAACAAAAACAAATTCACAGTTTGCGTGTACCAGCCAAGAGTTTAAAACTATGTGTGAAGTAGCAACAATGCTGAGTTCAAATGTGTCCAGAATACTGTGGATGAAAACCATGGCCCACCTGTCCTTCCTTTGGTGCTCTTACGAACTCTGGATTTTACCGCCACACGTATTTTGATGTGACAGCTCCCATTGCTGAGAGGAGGAAGTTGTCAGGGCTATGCCCAGCCTTCAAGAAAGTGTGCCATAGTGGGTAGGAATGAACAGGTCAGTGTCTATTGGACTTGTTTCATTTGTTTTCCAAGAGTCTGTGGATTCACAAATATGAGCCCTTATGTGAACCCAGAGATAGCTGCAGAACAGACACTTCACCATTATTGTTAACTTCTTATCAACATAATTTTTCCCACTCTACAAACATTGTGCTGTTCCAGGACAGTTTTAGGAGAGTTTATATAAGCACAAGAGTAAGGTCATCTGGATTTTGCTCTTGTCTTGTCTAGTGCTTTAAGCCTGGTTCTTCTCAAGGTGTGCCCTGTGACATGGTTCAGTAACCGAGCATTATTACGGATCAGTCTGCTCCTGTCTTCAGAGCTAAAGTTAATAAATACCTTACAAATGCAGTTCAGAGTCTTGATCAACCACTTAAATAGCCTATTTCTCAACCTGAAGCTTAACAGCACTGGAGAATTGTGATTAAGGGTATGTAACTATTGTGCAGCAATTTAATACTCAGGTGTGCTTAACTCCATAAACAGGTCAGAGCTTTTCCCAAGCCTCTACAAGCAGCGGGCAACAGAATTTTTGCTTTTCCTCTCTCCCACCTCAAAACCACTTTGCTTCAGTAAATATGCATGGAGCACAAGGCAAAGTATTTGTAGTGCCACCTAACTAAGTTTGTGGCTGCCACTTCCATTCATTTCTTCTTAAAATCCTGGGAAATTCTCGCAGTAGAAATTACAGTAATAAAGTAGCCAGTGCAGTGAATGGGCAGGGAATGCCACAGAAAAGACTGCAATGTGCAGCAGCTGGCAGATGCTAAAGAGGCCATTTGGTGTGAAAAATAACATGGAAGAGCCAATGTTTGAGAGCTGTTTTGGGTGTTTTTAAAACCGCTTTGGAAGGGGCACACCAAGTGGAACAAAGCAAGGCAGCTTTCTCTTCTGTCAGACCATTATCTGCACAGAGGCACGCACAGCAGTGGCACTTACAGGGGAGATGAACAGCAGGACACTTCCTCCTGTCATACAGCACCATTGAAGGCTATTTCATCATTCAGTCACATTTTCAAGGCCTTTAGTTATTGTTTTTATTTGCCTATGGGTTCTTTCCACCTGATTCCCCAGCTACAAAACAGAGAGTCATATCTCACATTTGTCCAACACACTGAGATCTGTGTATGAATGTGCAAAGACAGATGATTTTTTTTTTTAAACAAGTTGTGTGGCTTGTGAAAAATAAACCAAACAAGTGTTATTTTTAAAATTTTGTTTCATTTATTTGGCAGTAATATCCAAACCCCCCTGCTTCAAAAAAATTACAAAATCAAGTAAAATAAGTGCACTAAGGAAACCTACAGAATACTGATAAACTTCACACACGTACAGGAGGGAATATAGAGGGAGGAGTGGGATGTTTTTGTTTGTTGCTTAAATTTGGTTTTTTGGGAAAAACAAAACAAAACAAAACAAAACACCTTCCCTGCCCCTTGTAGTCTGTACAGCAATCGTCCCAGAGGGCAATGGCTGAAATTCAGCTCTTCCTTCCTTCCCCAGCAGCCAGGCCACCCTGCAGGAGTTAGTGACAGACCAGCCCCCCTGAGCATTGCTCAGCCTGGGCTGCCCTTCCCCTCTGTGCAGGGAGCTGAGATCTTCTGGTCCCCTTGAGAACTGCTGCCCTTAGAGCGGGCCCCGCTCTCCACCGCGTCCCTTTGTGGGGGCACAAGGAGGAAGAGGCTCCACAGGCAGCAGCCCTTTCCAGAGGCCCTGTTGCTGCACTCCCAGCCTGCTGCCCGAGGCCACCCTGGGATCTGTTGTATGGCTTCTCGAGAGCTCAGCTCACCACAGACCGCAGCCCGTCCCTCCGCCTTCAGTGCAAGAGCAAGCTCTGTAAACCTCAGCTGCCAGCACACCCCCATCCACACGGCTGCACAGCCACAGCAGGCAGGAGGGGACAGAGAACATCACAGTGCAGCCTACAGAAACCCTGAAGCTGTACAGTCACCTCCCCTTCCTGCACGTGCTCTGGTTTTCACAGTTGGAGATATTCCTGACTGAGCAAGATGTTATCCCTGTCCAGGGAAAGCCTTTAAGGCAAGCTGTTGTGTTTTCTCTAAGGCACTTTAACAATCCAAGCCGGAAGGAATTGGTCTGGGAGGCACTAACTACCTTTTAGAGCAGGGCTAGAATAAAGCAAAACATTTATTAAGAATGTTCCTGTGACTCCAGATCCAGTGTGAAGCCCTTTCACTCATACCCTTGGGAAGGAGCAAGCCCTTTGTCTAATGGGTGCTCCTATTTCACCAACCACTTCTTCCAGTGCCACCAGAATACAAACAATGACTCTGTCCCAGTGTAGCATTGTCCACACTACCCTCAGCTCATATGGACTCATTCCTCTCACCTTCAGAGGTGACAGCTGCTCAAATCCAGGCTCTCACAAGAAAAAAACCAAAAACAGTCTCCTTCTGTATTTATGCCAAAACCTCCATGGCTGGGTACATTGTAGTTCTCACTGGAAAAGTGGCACTATGTCAAAGTCAATGGAAGTCCTCTGGCTTCACATCAGGAAAGCAGCTCAAAGACCAGACAGCCTTTAAGATATCTGGCTCATAGGAAAGAGCACAGGAGGGACCAAGCTTTCCTCTTTTCCTATTCTTCTAGGTACCAGCTCATTCCTCCTCTCCAAGGAAAGCACTGTGCAAAAAGGGGAAGGTTGGGACAAAAGTCCTGCTGATCTTCACACAAACCAGACGTACTTTTGCAGATGCAAGTAGAATTTTGCTTGAGTAAGCAACAGGGACTGCAAGATACACAGCAACAACTGCTGAAGTTGCTCACAAACAGAAAGATGGAAGTCACAAGCAGTCAATCAGGGCACATGCAACATGCTTGGGAAGCACAGCACAGGCACGAAGGGAACATGGATGTTCAGGTGTGTACAAAGTACATTTGACAACTGCCTAAGAAAATCAGCTGGGCTTCAGACTACAGAGGTGACTATCAACAAAACAGCATTTCATTTACATCTAGGACCAATGCTCTGAGAAACATGTGGGATGAAACTGACCCAGGAAGGAATGTGAGAGCAGTCAAAGGTGGTCTGATCAATGACATTGAAAAATGCATCAGTAATGAGGCTTCCAGCCCTGACTCCAAACTCATACCTGGAATCAAAGAATAATGCTGCTGCCTCACCCCAGAGGAAGATGAAAAGCCCAAGATGATGCCAACAGCACAACTAAACAGTTTTCTACATAGTTAAGCTTTTTAAGATACTGTACTAGTGGGGTTGCCTGGTTCCTCTGTCTCTAGACTGCTTTGAGCAATTTAGAGAGGCACAAGCACAGACTTTGAGCACATGGTCAATGCTAGCTAAGGGAGTGAGAGCTAGAGAGCTGCAGTGGCAATCTGTGTCTGGTGAAACTAATTACATCCAGCCCTGTCTCTTCTTCCCACGAGGGACACTGCTCTCCCCAGGTGGGAAATACCCTGTAGTGCAAGGCTCACAATTTGCCTGTGGTGTTTGTGGCGGCTGAGCGCAGTGTGATACAAACTGTGCATGGGCATTACAGCACTGTCAACAACAAAAACCCACACGCTGGGTTTTCTTGAAAGATCTAGAGCTACAAAACATACAAAAGCTGATCACTACCATAGGAAATAAAATAATAAAAAACCCAAAACAAAAAAAAAAAAAAAAAGGGGGAGTCAGCATGTGAATGTGATACGAAAAAAATACGATAGCACCTCTAAGGAGGGGGCAGGGAGAGTAAGAGTGAGATGAGGTCAAAAGGAACCATCTTGTGTTGGAGCCCACAATGTACTGGAGGAGCTGCTGGGGACAGTCTGGTGGAAAGCAAGGAGGAACGTGCTGGACTCATGCCAGCAGCATGGCACCACGACTCCCAGGTGTCACACCAGGCTGACCAGCTTTGAGGAGCTCGAAGCAAAGGGTAAGGTCCTTGGATAATGATGCCCTGCAGCACATGTTTTCAGCCACAAAACTGCCAGGCCTGTATTTCTGCAGCCAAGGCTGGTGCTGACAATTTTATTGACTGAATACCCCCTTTTCTATCCAGCATTGACCTCCATCCTTTCCCCAGATCCAGCAGAACAAGAAATCCCTGTTAGTTCTTGGAGGGAGCAGCTGTCTGCTCTGGGGAGGGTTCCCAGAGGCTGCTCTAAGTCCCTCCCAGCCTTCCAAGGTCCCAGCAATGAAGCTCCCTGAACAGGTGGGCTCTGCTCTCCTTTCCTGGCCCCATTCTTTGTGTATTACAAAACAAATAATCCATCGCTATACATGTAAATATCTGTGACTGGGCAACTGTAGCAGACACTTGTGCATACTGAGATCAGCACTGGAGGACAGGGTGGCAGGTTGGGCCCATCCTCCTGGGCTCCTCCGCTGTGGAGGCCCCTCACATCTCCTTGGTGCTCATTCTCTTGGTCTTCTCAGCCGTCTCCTGGGGAAAGAGAGCACAGAAGTGAAGCTCTGCCTTGGCACAGGAATTGGTAGCACTCTCAAGTCTTTGGTCCATCCAAAGGCAGTGCCAACACTGGCTTATATCTGAAAGGCCCACATCTCTGTTTGTCCCCACAGGCTAGAGATTTACTCTGCTCCCCCTTCTACCAGAAGTCTCCAAGTGACAGAAACAGAAGGAGCCCATCTGGCAAGAGGGGGTTTAATGCAAGCAGACCTTCCCAGCCTCATGCTAACCTGATGCTTCTGCAGTTCCTGAACGTATCTGGCCATCTCCTCCTCAGTCAAATCTTGATCGGGTTGGTGTCTCTGAGCAGGCACCTTCTCATTCCTCCCTGGAAGCAGAAATAGAGTTAAGTGTTTCACAAATAGGGGATGTAAATTTCAGATGCTGAACCATGAAGAACACAGAGAGGCAGGTTAGCCCCAGCATCCCTCAAGCTTAGGAAGCCTTTGCTGGAGGACAGTATGAGTTGGCTTCTTAGAAAGAGAACAGGCCCTGTGGCTGCCCAGGCACTTCACAACCTGGCTGTGCAGTATGTCCCTGTCTCTCCCTCCCCTGTGACTGATAATAAAGCCACGTGGAGGAGGTTGCATATTATTCAAAAGGAACACCTATAATTAGTTCAAACATCTTGGCCTCTTGTAGGGAATAAATGGAAGCTCAGTGCTACCCAAGTACAATAACTGCTATGTAATGAAGAGGTAATTTTGCTCAATGAAGACGTAACTTGTTGATGTGTTTGATCTGATTCTTCAGTTTCATTATTCCTGTAACAATAGCCTCTAACCCCTCTGCTGCTCTGACATGGGCAGAAAGTCAAGGAATTGTTATTCCATTGCATGCTTCTGTCATGGATGCAGGGAACAAGGCAGGCAGCAAGAACAGGTGTTGCATAGCAACTTTGAAGGTTGTTTCTGGGGAGGCAACAAAAAGAGTCTCTCATTCTGTTGCTTAATCTATGGCACCTACACACAGTTCCTCTGGCAGCTCTATTAATACTACAGTTGTCTTTTTTCAGGTGAGTTCCTGCTGCTACAGCTAAGTCTGAGCTGAGGTGATCCTGAAGTCTCTTCTGCAGAGGATCAGATAAACATGAAATGCTCTGTACACACGGCTGCCATTTCCCTCTCTCCTACTCTGCCCAAGCTACTGACTATAGATCTGAACCAGTGTACTCCTGGCAGGTCCCACACAGCACTGAAACAAAGCTCCTGCAAGGGCCTAGGTTTTTAGGGAAGAAGGATATAAAAATGCAGCAAGGGCTGGGTTTCTAGGGAAGAAGGCCAGAAAAATGCAGCACCATGCTGGGAGGATGGATGTGGCTCCTTGGGAAGGACCCACACATTTGCCAACACAGGGAAAAGGTGGCATTCCACTGGCCCTGGCCTATCTGTGAGAAGGAGAAACCGAGAGCTGTTGTTCACAACTGCATCATGACCTCCCACAATTGCACCATGGCTGTGCAAATTTAAGGGCCTTCCAAAGGAGGAACAAACAACCTTGCCTTACTATGAGCATCACCATTCTTCTACAGTTTTTGTGGCAAGAAGCTAAAGTGCTTTCTGGCATTGGATGAAGGTTCCTATATCCCCTCTTGAACAAGACAGGATCCTAGATCCTGTTTTTACAAACTCCATAAACACAGACACAGTGAGGATATAGATACGTATATAGGAAAGTTGACTTGCTCATACCTACATGTACAGTAGCAGCCAGTGACCTCTTTGGTCTGCACCAGCTCGATGCAGAGTAGCTCTGGTCTGGAAGATTTAGTGCTGAATTTTCATGACACCAAATTCAAACTACAAACCCCAGCAGCACTGCCCTGAGCCCAGTTACACTCTTTCTGACCTCTGGAACAACAGTACCAGCTTGGGTTTGACTAACACGGAATATGTGAGGGTTATGCAGAAACTACCCATGGAGAAGCTGAGAAAAGCTGGAGAGAGAAGAGCCCTAGAGAGTGGTGCCTTTGGAAAGACAGAGAGTGAGAATTCCTTTTGTCCAAAGCCCAACACAGTAGTTTTCTGGAGAGCATACGGACCCTCGCACGTCATGGCGGTGCACACCCAGTTCCCGCAGGCGCAGACGCAGCGGTTGCACTCCACCTGGGTCTCTGCTCCGTCCTCGTAGGTCTCATCTTCCAGGGCACACTCTGAGGAGGCACAAAACAAGGGCGGTGCTTGTGAGAGCATGAGCAGGCTAAAGACAACATATTTTGGAGATGCCTTGAGAGAGAAGATGAGGTTTAAGGGGAAGCCTTCCTTCCCCTGACCGCCAGAAGTTTCCTTATTACTAAAATATTCAGGCTGAATGTGGTGAATGAAATCAGATAAAATATAATTTGGGAAAGTCAAACCCTTTGTTTTTCTTCCTCAGAAGAACACATTTCAATTTCTCAAATCCAAATGAAATCTCAGTGTTGGATTTGTTTGAATTTCCTTATCTGTTATACAAAGAAAAGAACCCCTGAAATGAAAGCTTGGGTTATTCTGATCCAGGTGGGGATAAGTTGGGGAAATGATGTGGAAGAATAGTGAACTTTGAGATGGTCATCAGGGAAGCTCTCTGTGTGAAAGGCAGAGCATAGCAGGACTTTGGTCTGGTCTGACTTTCCTAAGTTATCCGACCATGAACTCCTCACATGATTGACCTCTGCACTGTTAAATGCATGCCTTGACCTTACAAGCATACCATACCCAATCAACCTATGTGCCTGCTTCTAAAATCCAAACCTTTCTCACCACAAGAGCTGCAGGAGCTCTGGGACAGCAAAAGCAGTGCTTTCAACAATGAAATGATAGAGTGCTGTTGGATGAGAGGCAGGCATATATTAAAATGAACTCTGGCAGTGGAGTTACAGCACACGATGTCTGGCCTGAAGCTGATCTCTTTTCTTTCCACCATTCCCAGGAACCCTCTTGTTCCCCAAGATAAGTGAGGAGTTCCTACTTTTCTCTGGTGGGTTGAAGGATGGGCTGAGGCACTTGAGAAATTCATTGAAGCTGAGCTTCCAGTCAGCATTTTCATCTGAGAGCTCGATGAGGGCATCTACGCAGAGTCCCCTGAAAGGAAACACAGAGGCTTGTTCTACATGGGGCTGTGCTAGGACAGTCCCTGCTCTACTGTCTTCAGAATGCAGGGGAGTAAAAACAATAATAACTAGGGAGACTCCAAGATGTCTGTCAGAAGTGGCCTCTCTAAGGAAACCTCATGGGATACAGAGAAAAGAAAGTGACAAAACACTTTCTGTCTGGCAATGGGCTGGGCAGTGGGGGGATATTCAGAACAGCAGGAATGGGACATCCACACTTGTTGACATCTACATGCTGTCACACAGGTAGACAAGCACAGCATAACCACAAGCAGCCTCTATCACACAGTGGCAGACAAAGAAAGAGGGAAACCTCTCAAACTATGCGCTGCGTATGAACGGTGTTTTCCCACCATCTTCCTTGCACTGCATCTATTAGGCAAAAGGTGAGGGGAGTCCCCAGGGAAGCTAATTCATTAGGAAATAGAAAGAAGAGGAGAAATCTTCTGTTACCCAACTCCCTTCTGACTGCACAAGCTCTAGATTTAAGGCAAAAGAGGGTTGGAATACATGCCTAACAGGAAGGGTAGACATAGGACTGCTCCTCTCTTGTGGTGTTCACACCTATTTAAGTAAGAAGCCACTTCATACACAGTTAACTCTGTCAGTGCAAGCCCTAACTGATAATTACCATGAGTGAATTTCCATGTTCTATTCTACCACATCTGCCCCCATGGCCCTCCCTCTGGCATCCTGTCCACTGCCCACCTGAGCAACTTGTTGGTCTCCTGGTCCATGTAGGTGGTGATGTTGATGGCAGTCTCATTCTGCTCCACAAACTTCAGGAATTCAGTGGAGTCCAAGCGAGAATCCCCATCATCAAAGCTCTGTAGGGGAAGATAGGAAGATGTGGGAGGCTCTCATTTATCAGTTCAAAGCACCCTGTTGCGGTGCATGTTTTGTTGATTATTTATGTATTTTTATTTGTTTATATATTAAAATGATTTGTCCCTATGTTCCCTTAGTTGGCACATTCTTCAGTTGTTTATCACTTTTGTTGGAGAGTTGGTTAACTGTCAATCCTCCAGTTGCCATCCCCTTGTTCTCCCTGGTATGGGCTCTCCCCTCCCCTTGTTCCAGACCCTTCCCTGTCAATCCTTCCCTAAGCCAATCCTAACCCATCACACCACCTGCATGAGGCTATCAGGTTCTTGTCATGCTTCTCTGTATTCCCCCTACTGGTTGATGCAATGTAGCCCTTCCCTGGTTATGCTATAAAACCCCCTGCACAGCAGTGCTCGGGGAGTTCTTCAGTCCCTGTCCCCCCTTAGGAATGAATTCTCTGGAACAACATCCAGGCTCCTCCCTCGCCCTTGTCCCAGAGAGCACCTGCAGTACCCCTGCAGTTTGCTCTGGCTGCACCCAGGCTTGCACAGCTTCCCAGGGGCAGCCCACTCTCAACCGCTGGGTCCGGGAGTTCGCCAGGGCTGACCATTTAGGACACCAGCATGTCAGTACCCCTTGCTTCTTCCTCTTCCATATGTACATAGCATTTTGAAGCTTTAGAGAGACAAGTTCCATTATCCCTGTTTTTCACAAAGAGGCTCAAAGAAAAGCAGCACCATAGCCACATTAGCCTCAGAATGAGAGAGATATGATCGTAGCCCTGTTCTAACAGATAAGCTACACTGCCTCTCGTTCACCTCCTGCTGCTTGATTTATGGCTCTTACCCTATTTCTTCTCTTTGTTTCAGCCAGCTCTTAGCTTTCTTATATACCTCCTGCCTTAAAGCAGACCAGCTGCATTCAAGGAGGTGTCAGCTTTCCAATATGTGTAAATCCAAAGCTGTGCCTGGACTCTGACAGTGACAAAAGGGAAAATCACAGGAAGCAATTTTCTGCTGATACCAGGGAAAAAATTTCATGCAATAGCACAACACCTCACCATCAACTTCTTAAGGTCCTGACAAGACTCCTGGAACTGAAGAGCAGCGTTTTTAGCCCCAAAATCCTGGCTGTACTCCCAAAGAAGTAATTGCATTTTGCTTTCCTGTTTGGAGATGTGACACCGCAGTGCTGGGCACTCAGCAGGAACTGCTGTGCCCCCTCAGAGACAGCTGCATTGCTGTGAGTGGAAAATTAATCCTGCACACAGACTGCTGCCACCTGATTTTTGCTGTGTGATTGGGGCAGGTCGCTGTGGCTCCTTGTGTAGTGCTCTCAGGAATGCTGGAATAGACACTGCCTGTTGTTACCTCTGTGTGTTTCAGGAGGAACATCTAGGGCTAGGGAAATTATCCTGTATAACTGCTTGAATGTCAATTTCCACTAGACTTTGAAGCCTCTTGTCCTGCTTTTTTTTTTTGTGAAAATGACTGCAGTTCTCTTAATGACCCAGACTGTTAAGTGAGCTTTCTTGCCTTTCAAAGCTATGGTCAACATTAAGGCATTCTCACAGAGATCCTCCAAAATGGAGCAGCTTCCCACTACTGGCCTTGCTCCTCTTGAAATAGTGTCCTCCAAGGTCATGGCCTGCCTGACGAGCAAAGCACATCTCAGTGAGCCCCACAAGGGGGGGCTTTCCCTTCCAGGAGGGAAATAGCTTAATGCCACATCTACAAACCTCCCCATCAAGGAGAAAAGGGAAAAGCTTAATTTTAACCATGCCTCCAGTGTTTCCTACATGCATGACAGGAATCAAGCCATTTGCAGGAATGCAGGGCATGAAGAGCCCCATAGCTTGGCATGACAAAATTCCTCCAGTGATAGCAGACACTTGTTGCTCATGCAAATTTGTTTGTGTGTTTGAAGCCATTTAGTTTGCTCTGCCTTGATTTGTCCCAAGTTGTTCCAAACTCTGAATTCTGCTTTAAAAATGTTTCAAAGCTTTAAGAATAAGGTAGTTGAAAAGGTGGATTACCACCTGACAGAGAACCACAGAATCAGTAAGGCTGAAAAAGACCTCCAAGATCATTGAGTCTGATTGAACACCTCCTTATTAACTAAACCACAGCACCAAGTGCCACAGCCAGTTGTTTCTTGAACCCTTCCAGGGATGGTGACTCCACCACCCCCCTTGGCAGCCACTCTTTCCCCAGCCTGTAGCGCTGCCTGGGATTGCTGTGACCCGAATGCAGCACCCAGCACTTGGCCTTACTGAACCTCATACTGTTGACCTTGGCCATGGAAACTCTCCCTATGGTACAAGCAGAGGTACAAGTTGCCATAAGAACTCTCACCCAGTGGTTGGGAAGAGTGCTCCAGAAAAAGTGGGACAGTAAAGAGAACATGAGGCCTCTGAGCTGCAGCCTCAGGGTATCACCAGCACGCTGACAGGCGTGGGGACAGCGGGTGTGAACGGCTTGTGTGGTGGCAGTGGAACAAGCCTGTGGCTGGCTCATGCATTTCAGCAAAGCCATGACCTGGGGAGACCCTGGAGAAGTGCTGGCAGGCACTGACAGGAGTGCCCAGGGCAGTGGATTTCCACAGACAGAGCAGCATTAAAGGCTGCAAATGTGAGGATGCTCTGTGGAGGGAGGGGACCAGCTCCTCTGTCTCAGCAGGGGGTGCCATTGCCATGGCAAATTCGCTTGCGGTGCTAACTCCTGTCAGGCACCATAAATCTCTTGCTGTCAACAGCTCATGATTTAAACGCTCTTCCCTCTTCCCCACCTGCTCCTCCAGCTCCATCCTGAATGCTCTGAAGTCTCTGTCAGGAGCCAGGCCTGAGGGGGAGGGACACAGCAGTGCATGTGGCAGGAGCATGGGAGAAGCTTGAGATCTGCTGGTTACACAAGGGGGGTGCAGATGGGCTGAGGGACAGACTGACAGGCAGGAGGGAGGAACAGGATCATTGCAAGGCCCAAGACTCAAGTGGCTCCTTTCACTCTGCAGAGTACTAGGGAACTGCCAGCTCTCAGTCACAACTGGGACATAGTCCTTGAAGCCCCTAAGTGTCCCCTATACCCATCTCAGCATGGCCTTGGGACTATGTGGAACAAAGAATCAGAAGCCCCTGCCACAGCTTCCTGCATTTCCAGCACTTTCACCTTTTTTCCTCTGGCTTTTTACCCCTGAGATTAGTTTTTTGCTCTGCTACAGACACATGTGGCTTGCCCTCTTCCTTTTCCCCAGGGCAGGTCAGACACCAGGAGCCAGAGATGCTCCACATCTGGTTGTCACAAGCTGTGTCAGGGGCTCAGTCAGTGGCTGCTGCAGGCAGCCCATAACACATCAGGCTGTAGGACTTATCAGATCCCTCTGGTCCCCAGTTCAACAGGCACATCACACACTGGAGCCTCTCAGCTGAGGGCACAGCGGCTGTTATGCAGGGCAAGAAATGTTGTCTGGGCTCTGAGGCAGGTGCTGCTCTACTTGCCTTGAAATATTTGTCCAGAACTTCACTGTAGTTACTGCCCTTGGAGAACCACCCATCTGGGATAATCTCAGCTTCCAGCCACTGGATGACCCGGCGACGAAGCTCGTCCCTGTCTGACTGGTAGCAGACAACTGTAAAGGGAGACAGTGCAGCAGAAGGAAAAACAAGAGTGAGAGAAATCAAGCTGGCAGGGACATCACAGAGAGAGGACTGGAAATAAAAGCCAGGCAGCCTGCCCTGATGGCAGCTCGCAGCCCCTTGGTCCAGTCTTAGGAGTTACATCACTGCCAGATCCAAGCAGATGTGTCATGTACTGAATAGTGGATGGGCTGTTGGTGACACCATGTGGCAAGGCTGGAAAACAACACTCCTGCCAAAGCTCTTCCTTCCCATTCCCGAAGCTTGTGGAAGAACAACCCAGAGCTGACTTATTTTGGTGTGAAGAGCCCCAGACTGAGGGAGGAAGGTGACTGACAATGTCCTCAGGCTTCCTGACACTGTATAGAATTGTCATTCAGCTGTCAATCCTAAAATACCAAAACCTCTATCCTCTGCAAGGTTGTAGACTAGACTGAGCAAGCCTTTCTACCACTCTCTCTCCAAGACTTGAATTTTAGGGCCTACTATCTCAGGAAATATTGTTTCTTCAAAGCCCTGATTTGTCTACTCTGACTGAAAATGAGAGGGGGTCAAGTTGGGCTTGTTCACTCACAGCGCTTGCCTGGTTTCTCCAGGGTGGTTATCACTTCATGTGCTAGTACAAACTGTGCATTTAGAAACAAAACTGAAAGCCTAGCTGAGAATTGTCACACCTGCCCAGTGGTCAGTGAAACCAGAAAAGGAATCAGTGTGCATTCATGTCACACTCACTAAGGATCTTCTGAATCCAGTGACTGCTATCATAATCAGATGAAGAGATGAAAAAAACCCCAGCTCTGTAGGGATTCTGCATGTTTAATTTCTTTAAAACTGCTTTAGGGTGGTGGTCGTGGACATGGTCCTTCCTCTTTAGTTTGTTTGAGGCTTTACTCATATCTGTCCTAAGAAGGTAAAGTTGATGATTACACAGCTCCAGTACTTGGAGGTCATGAATGGGAAAAGGCTCTCCTGATGACAAGCCATGGCCCTAAAATCCAGTGTTAAGTACACATGGCAATACGTAAGGGGACAAACCAAGCACAGGAAATCAAAGAAACTTATGATTTAGGTGATCATAGAATCATTTAGATTAGAAGAGACTCTTAGGATCATCTTGTTGGCTGATGGTAGAGGCAGTTCAGCTGTACCTCCTGACTCTGTGCCTCTGCACCCATTGGTTCATCATTCCTAAAGCAAAGTTTCCTTCTGAAAGAGTGCTCTTGGAGTTGGGCACAACAGTTTCACAGTTATGGTCTTAGATGCCCAGTGAAGGAGGTAAAATACCTCAGTCTGGGTGATGAACACAGTTTGAGCCCCTGGGGCCAACTGGGTTTCATTACACCTTGCCTATGCTGAGTCCCTGAGACATCCCAGCACAGTGAAAAATCCAGGAGATGTATGAGCTGTGAAAGGTTACCCAAGAGTAAAGAGCTGGGCAATCACATTTCAGCTGATTTATCAACTCACTCTTCTACAGCCCATGCAGGATATGACTTTTACACAGAGCTCTGCACTCCCCCAGCACACCCTCCTGCCCATCTCCCTGAGCATACAAATTCATACAGAGGCCTCAGCCAAACAGGAAACAGCTTCTTACCTGGACTTGCAGCTGGATTCTCAGACTTCTTCTCTGTTAATGGAAAGACAGAAGAGGACACTTCTGATGTAGTGTGAAGCAATACAAATTTCTTCCCACCATGGGTAAAAGCAGAGGAACCTGCGAGTCTTTGGATATATGAGGATCACATACATGATTGAGGGGCTGGGGTCCCCTGGACTCTGAGGAGATACTGAGGACAGTTTAGACTGAAGAACTGAAGGCTCAGGGACAATCTCATCAATATTTATAAATCTGACGGAAGGAAATTAGGAAGACTGTGCCAGACTTTTATCCATGGTATCCAGTGACAGGGCAAGAGACAGTGGGCACACATTTAAACACATGAAACTCTGTCTGAACACAAGAAAACCATGCAGCTGGTGTGTGTGTGTGAGTTAAACAGTCCCACTGATGAGGCAAAATCCTTGCTCCTAAAGTTATTGAGGTTCCTTATGAAATGGATGATAGTACTGGTTTTGAGAGTTGATCCTCAGAGCATGACTTTTCCTCAGCAGTTTAACTGAGACACCTGGCTGAATCCAAAAGCTTAGAGTGAGGCAACAGGAGCCTCAAAAGAGGAGTTGCCCTGCTCTCCTGAGCGCCGCACTCCCCGAAGCTTAGGGAGACAATAGCTCCAAGATTCCCCCACAGTCAAGGTGTCAGGGTTTTGAGTGCACTGAGGGCCTTAACGACCCTGCTGGCCTCACCTAGAGCCTCCATCCATACTGTCTAACCATGAGCCATGAGGCTCCATTTCATATCTGATGCCTCAGCTCCTAATCCTGTGATTATTATGTTGTAGCCATGTCTGTCTCCAACTCCGTTGCAACCACTCTCTTCCACAGACGGTTGATCTAGGCCCAGACCTGGTGACTGTGTTCCCACCTTGATCTCAGCCCTGCTGCAGACTGCATCACTGTGACCTTGTCTGGCTGTTTTCTGATTCTGGTTACCAGAATCACCAGCCCTGACTTCATGACTTGATTTCAGGCCTACTTCATCACTGCCAACTTGCCTGATCATCTGGACTCTTGCTTGAATCTGGCTACTGTTCAGAGGCTTGCCTTGTTTACCCCACTCAGCCACAGTGGGACAAGATCTTGGCTGGTGAGGCCTCTGCCTTGCCTTGTCATCACGTTTCCCTTCCAACTCTTTGTCCCTGAGAGTGCAGCCAGCCCTCCTCGCCAGGGTTACCTTTGCAGTGGCCATCGTAGTCCACCTGGATCTTGGAGCCGGTGAGGCAGGCGTCACGGTGCAGCTCGCAGTGGTTCAGGTATGTCTTGCCATTGCTCCCACACACAGGCCTCTTGTGAGGTTTGCATTTCTGTGGGAGAGCCAGAGAACACAGCGTTTCACCTGCCTCCTTGGGACAGCTAGAGGGAGGCAGCCGAGTCCAACCACCAGCCCAGCTCAAGAGAAGTCCTTGGCACAGTTCCCTCAGCCCTGTGTTTGGAACAGGCTAACTCACCCATCATCACCCCAGAAAAACCCACACAGGAGAGTTTGTGGGTGTGAGTTCAAAGGCCTCACTTCAACCCAGTTTCCATCACCACCAGCATGACAGGAGTCTTTATGAAAGCAGACCCCTGCAGAGAAATCAGTGCTCAGCATAAATATGGAGCCCAATCCTGCAACTTCTGCTCCATGTGCCATGGCCATGCCTGCCCAGAGGTGTTTCTGTGCCTCTGGTCTATGCACCTGCGCTTGCTTGGCTCCACTGCATCTCTCTGTAGACTCTGCTCCACCCTTCTGCTCCCAAATGGCAGAATAAGCCATCAGCCATGAACAAACAGAACAGCCTACAGCAAAGAGAGAGTTCACCAGTGCCACTCTTCAGGCTATGAGCTTCTTTCTTCTGTCCCTTTTGGTCTGGCCAAGCCTACCCAGAGTGGCAGACTCTTCCTACTAACAGGGCATTTCACTCTCCAGTGCCCAGGCTGGTCATGCCAGAGCTGCAAGCTCTGAGGGAAGGGGGAACAGAGAGCCACAAAGAGCACAATTCCCAGCAGCCAGGCAGAAATGTTTTGAAGGCATGGGGCAGAGCAGAGTAGGGAGACACTGTGTCTCTACAGCTGGGAAAGACTCTTCTTTTCATCTCTGACTCCCTGCTGGATAAAGCAATTCATCCTTACAGCACTCTACCACAATTATTTCCATTTTTAAAAAGCTGGTTTTTAGTAGGGTGCTTGTAACCTCCTCAAACAAGATGCCAGTGAGGGCAGGCTGTCTTGGAGCTCACAGACCACTCCCTAGAGTGCCCTTCCAAGCCAGCTGCATATCCATACCCCACTGGGCTTTCCCAACAAAAGACCTCCAGTCAAGTCTCCAGTGCATGTAAAGATGCTAGGCAGTCCTGCAAGCAGCACAGCTGTGAGTCCCAGACTCTATCTACCCCACAGGGCTCTTCCCCCACACAACACTGGAAACAGTCCTGCTGTTTGAAGAGCCACTGTTCAAAGCAGCCTTATTCCATCACAGGACCCTTCCAGTGACAGAAACCCATCTGGGGGGTGATGCTGGTGACACCTGTCCCAGACACTGAACCTGTGCTGCTCCCATACCTCAATGCAGAGGCAGGTTGGCTCTCCCTTCTCCGTCACTGCACACTCACGCCCAGCTCCACAGAAAACATTGGCACAGATCTTAGATTTGCTCCTTGGCTCTTCCTGCAAGACACAAAGTCAGAGACACAAAATACACCATTACCCAGAAGAGTAACAACACAGTTTAAAAAAAAACAAAACACATTTAACTGGTATCAGGACCAAAAGGTACCACAGTGTTAAAGTGGGGCTGACAGAACGAGAGAGACATGACTTCAATGGATGGACAGCTCAGACAATAAGAAGGAGCAGACACAAGAAAAAGGTCTATAGTCCCGAGAATACACGGTTTCCTTCAGGTCATTCCTGGAAATTCACCTGGGAGAATTGGAGCAAACAGGAGCAAACAAGAGGAAGTCTAGCAAGAATGGCAAGAATAATTTGCTCATGTCAAGGACTGCTGTCTTTAAAATCATCGGGGGTAGGGAGCAGAAATGTCTTTGCTTGAGACACTTAGGAAGAAGGTGAACATATCCCGAGAGAAAGGTACAATAGAAACAGGCAGAAGAAATTGCCATCAGGCACCAGATAATGTCCTTGTAAAAAAAAGTCACAAAACTACATGACCCATTATCTTGCTTTCACTGGTCAAGATTAAACACTTTAAAGGAAGAACACTGTCATGGATGAGATAATTATCCAGTAATCCTCCCATAAAGAAAATTCTTTCCTGGTTCCTGACAGCCTGCAGTTGACTTATGCCCTGCAGCACAATTTATACGCTTTACAGTTTTCTCCTAGCCAAAGTCATCACAAGTATTGTTGTTCACATAAGTGTCAAACATTTTCTTTTTTTTTTTTTTTTTTCCCTAGGAATCCCACAGCATTCCTAAAATAGTGACAGTAGCATGGAATATTTCCATAGTTTAATCATGTTTTTGATACAACTACCACTTATTTTTATCCATTTAATGCCATTTTTAATAGACTTTTAAAAGAGAAGGTAGATCCAGGGGTTCAGATTTTGAAGAGCCTGGCTTAATTCCCTGCTTTGTCTTTAATTTCCTTTGTGACTCATTTCATGTAACATTTTCCACCTGTACATTGGGTATCTGGTTTATGCCAGCCAACTGGCTTCTGCAACAGTTTTGCACCAGAAAGAAGATAGAGGAACGAAAAATAATCAGTGAGATAAATCAATGACATCTGCTGTGTGTCTTCCCTCTAATACAAAAATGTTTTTCCACCTTCTCATCTGAGTATTATTCTTATACTCTACTCTGCTCATATGTGGCATCTTTGTACCTCCATCACATACTTTTGAAAATAGGTGATGAAAAAGGATCAGAATTTGTCAGAAGAGCATTATTGACAAATGTTAAACACATTTTTTCCTCCTGTTTCTTCCTAATCCAAATTTTTGGTTTGTTTTGCTTTTAGGAGAGTTGCTGTCTTTACTGAACAGCCCACAGACACAGCCAGATCATTTACTGAATAACCTTGCCGTGGTCTTCAGAATAGTTTGTTTGCTGGACTACTGCACAATTCATCAAACCCGAGAAGGTCTTTCCAAAGGACTGCAGGAATCCCTCCAGGCTCACACAGTGACAAACATCTCTCATACTCTCTGCAGGTGTTCCTATTTTGCTGCTGATTCTGTCAAACACCGTATGTGGACATGCCAGTCTTAGATGAGAAATGTATCCCATGTCCCAGGCCCCTTCTCCCCATGAAGACAGCGTTACCCTCCTTCTGCCTTTCCCTCCTTTCAAATATTGTTTCTGAGCCACAAGTGACACACTATCCCTTCTACTGCATCCAGCTCTCTCTAGTCAGCTTCCAGTGGAGGGCTGGGGTAAATGAACTGGGAGCTTCTGGGGTGGGATGGAACAACAGGAGTACTTCACTGCACCAAGCAACTTCTAGCAACTCAGGGCAGGGAAGGAAGAATAGCTCATTTTGCAAAATGCACAAAGAAAAACCCAAATTGCTTTGGGCAGTTACACACCTAAAATGCACTGTAGCTACCAAAATGCTGATGCATTTAAGGGGTTTTGAACACCTTTTCAATCCCTTCAAGCAGTCAAAGACAGAAAAAAACCATCTGGGCATGGCTTTGAATGTCCACCCAGGGAGGTCTGTAATCCAGGTGCCTGGCAATAGATGGCAGTACTCTGCCTCTCCCATGGACCGGCAGGACTGCCAGCAGCCACCTCCCATCCATGCCCACCAATGCCAAACCTGGCTTTTGATTCCTGGCTGGGACTTAAGGCACTGCTACAATGCAGCCAGCCTCAATGAGCATCCACAGTGCAAGCTCAGGTTGCAGGACTCCTCTCCCCACGGAGCTCACTTGGAAACCCAGCCTCCAATGTGGCTGTCCACAGCTCCCTCCCTGGTAGTGCTAAAGCCCAGGAACCATCCAACAGCTCTTCCATTGGAACCTGGGCTGGGGATGCTGGCAGGGTGACACCACCAGAACAGCTTCTGAAGACACCCTGCCACCTGCCAGGCTAGAAGGCAACATTACTCTGATTTTTATTATTAATCAAAGCAATACAATTTTCTGGTTGCTTCTTATTTCCTTCAGTTGCCTCGGCTGGCAGGGGCTTGGAGCTGATTGCCACATTCCAGCATGGCTTTCTCCACCTCAGGATTCAGCCAGAGGAAGAAAGGAAGCGAGCTGCTCTGCCTGCTTGCCCTCTCACTCTGGCACAGGGTTTCTCAAACCCAGCTATGGCATACCACACAGTAGGAGCTCTTTCTAGCAGCTCCTGGCTGCCATCCCTGCAAATGTGGGAGTCTCCTGTGCACAACTGAGAGTGTAACAGGGGCAGAGGTGGATGACTGGATGAGTACAGTGAAGGTCTGTAAATGAGGCTTTATAATCTCCCAATTCTCTGGTGATCTCCCAGAAGCTACCAGCCAAACCGGTTTCTTGTGACAGATACTTTGATCTTACCTCGGACCTTGTCATTTTTGCTTTTTTATAAAGCTTCACCTGCTGGAGTCATGTGAGTGAGGATGGCAGCTGCCACTTCAATATTAAGTAGCTCATCCTTGCACCTGCCTCATAAAAGCTTGAAAATATGAACTGCAATTTTTAAAATTTTTATATTTTAAAAAAAGACTCCACAGTGTTTCAACATCATTGCCCTGAAATCAATTATTATCAGGATTTGGGGGCTGGAATCACAGCTTTCACACTGCTTTGTCCCCGAGAGCTGCCACTGCCTTTTCTGTCATCCTGTGCTTGGGAAGTGTCACCCGTTCCAGTCCACAGCGCGCTCGGGCAGGCGGAAGGGAAAGGGCAGAGAGTCGTTACTAATTGCTGCACGGTGGCATTTCCACTGCAAGCCTTGGCAAGGCAGCTCCTCTCTTCTGCCTCCAGTGAGGTGCCCAAGCTCTCTCTCTGGGCAATGCTTTTACGCACTCCTCTGCTGCCCAGAGAGCAAGTGGGAAGGTGTAAAAGCAGCAAGGATGAAGCCAGGGTGGGAGCGCCTGTGCCTTTGGAATGTCTGCCACAGCACAGGGGCACTCTGACTCTTCACTCTGCAAGGGCATGAGATTCCCAGACATCTTCTCTGGCAAAGACTATGGAGAAAGCTCTTCTCATCAACTCAAGGGCCAGAAGTTCAGGGCTGCTGCGCAGTGTCATGTATGCATAGCCCAGCTTGTCTACTGAAGGGGGATGGGGACGCACAATGCTTTCGGAGGGCTGGGAAGTGTAACCCTGTGGATGAAGGTTCTTGCATGTTAACAGGCAAACACTAAGCAGAAGACCTGAAGTGACAGTGCAGAGAGTCACATGTAATGCCTCAGCTGTTGCCTCCTGAGGAGCAAGGAGGAAAAAGATACTCCCAAGGCACCCGCAGGCGCAGGCGAGAAAGCCAGAGGCAACGCCAGTGGTGAAGGATCACCATGGCAACCAGCAATGCAGGGCCTCAAGGTGGAGAGCTAAAATTAGGAAATTAGGCAGTGGAAAGGGCTGCTTCTCATCTCTGGCAGCATCCGGTGCTGAGGAGTTGGACCCCCAAGACAGAGTAAGCACAGATGTCCGGCGCATTTCTGAGTCCCTGCCTGCGCCCCGATGTCCAGGACCAAGTGTGACACCAACGTAGTGCCACGTGCAGGTCTGCACGGCATCCCAAGGTCCTGCAAGGTGCTGTGCCTGCTCTGCACTGGTGGGACCACATGGAAACAATGCAGTGTCTGCAGTGAGATACGAGTGATTGTACACATGACAGAAAAGAGGTATTGCAGCTCCTTGCCTTTGCAAGGGAACTGCCCGCTGCAGCTCTCCCTTGGCTGCCTCCTCCCATGGCCCCTGTTGAGCCATGACTGTCACCAAGTCCCTCGGTGGGAACTGGGGCTTTGCCAACCAGCCTGTGAAAGTTGGAACCATGAACAATTCAGTGACAGAACACCTCTGTAAGGAAGAACAAGCTTCCACCTGCAGAGAAGAGCTGTGCATGCAGCTCCACGTCCAGAGTGCCCTGCTGCCTGAAGAGAGCAGCAGGGATTACTGCCATTACACACACTCTTGGAAACAAGCAGAAAGATTGCCCTGCTACTAGGTGGGGAGTTAATGTGCTTCACAACAACCCCTCATACTGTCTTGTTTTCTGCATACCTTCCCATACAAAATCCCCTCTTTGAGACCTCAAAAGTCTTTTTCTCAGCAGCCCACACTGCATTTGAGAAATACTACCTACTATCCTGCTCCTGTTGATACGAGTAACAATCTTTTCTGCTATCAGCAGTGAGGGCAGGTCTTTTCTTCTTTTGGCATCACTTTCTGGAAATCCATAAAATTACTTGACCCTCACATAATGCTCTGTACTGTTTGCTATAAAATCAAGGCTTTATGGGTTTGCCTTGCGTGATGTGCAAGGAAATCAAAGTGCTCTGAAGCTGGAGCACTGAAAGCTCCTATGGGAGGCAATCCCATGTATTATACAAAATTGAGTATTACACAGATAAGGCAAAACTAAAGGGCACCAAAATGATGTCTGGGATTGCAAGACATGCACAGATTCTCATGCTTCAGAGAAGGCAGCAGCAAAAGCTGGGTGCAAGTTTTTAGATATAATCAGTATAATTTGCAATAGACTCCCCTCCATGCAGTCAGAGAGAAATAAGCTGTGCAGCTATGTATTTCTGCCAACATCTTCCCATCCACATCCCTTTTGTCTGTTCCCTGCCACAACTAACATGGGAGTAGGGATGTAAGGGATCTCTAAACATGCCAAAGTGCCACCTATAAATTGCACAGCCTGCACAATTTCTAAACCAACTCAACATCCAGCCATGAAATCTAGCGCCTTGTCTAGCTGTTGTCTTGGCAATGTTTCCTTCTGAATGCAGAAAGATTTGCAAACACAAGGCAGTAGATCAACGATGCAGAAAGCTGAGATAAGCTACATCTCCTGACTCTCAAACCTCCCTCCTCTCCTGTTGTGGAGCTGGGAGGGAGAAGCACTACATTGTGCAGCAACATTCAAAAAGAGAGGGCTGGGCAGCAGAGCAGCTCAGGAGGGGACGAAAATTAAGCAACTCCCGTACAGCGATGGCGCTGAGAAAGCATTTGGCTCGTGCATTTCATCCTGTTACCCAAGTGTTTCTCCAGGCGGAACAGCTCTTTCGGCAGCAGCGTCCTCCTGCAGAGCTCCAGGGAGACCAGATCCCAGTGTTCACTGGAGGGCACAAAGGGGCTGGTCACCTCTGGTCATTTGTGCAGCTGGCTCTGGCAGCACGTTTGTCCCGTTGTTCTGGTTTGCAACTAACAAGCAAAGCGCTCGTCCCTCCCTGCAAACCTGACCCAATTCCTGCGGCAGCTCCCTGGATCCACTAACACTCTGGTATGATGGGGAGGAAATTTGGCAGCAGCATAAACGGAGCAGATCAGTGTGAGACAAGCAGGCACCCCTGACATTGGGTTTGCCATAAATAGATAGGTAAGGCAATCATTACAGTTTTCCTTCCTTTGGGCTATTGCCTCAGGCTGGAAGAAAATCCACACAGATTATCTTAAATTCTTACTTGGAAGGTTTGAGTTTCATTTAGCAAAAATAAGATGGAGCTAAGCCCAGCAAGTGGGGATTGAATCATGCAATTCCCAGTTCAGCTATCCAATAAAACCAGACATCATCAGGACAATTCCAGGACATCATCATTATTGGGATGGTACAGTAGGCTGTGGAATCATACATACTCTACTCTGGAAGGAAATCCACTGCCAGAGGTTGCTGTACACACTGGTGCAGGGTCATCTCTTGCACACTTCTTTTGCTCTGGTGTTCCAAAGGGTGGCACCCTCTGGAGCTCCTCCCTCCCTGGCTGCAATTTTCCACTCATGTCTGGAAGGCACACAGTACATGTCCTGCTGCTCACACCAGCAAAGGTGTTGCTGGGCAGCTGGAAAGGCTCAAAAACAGGCTAATCCCAAGGTAGTTAAAAAAGAAGAGATGTTTTTCAGGCAAAGTCTGGACTGGGTCTGGATTTCCCAAGGGACTGTGACCAACTTCATTTGACAATGTTCCCAATGCTAACAATATCCTATTTGAAGGGTGTCAGTATGGGGTCCGTGCTGGATGCAGAGGGATCCAGTGCCATTTGAACTGCAGGATTCCTCCTCCCACAAATCCTAAAGCCATCCTGCAAGCGGCAGAACTAATGAAGGCCAGTTCCCAACAGCTCTCTCTGCACGGCCTGTCTGTCAGCTAGTTACAGGGCAGCTCAGGGACTCCTTCCTCAGGGGAGGTCTTCACAGCCCCCCTCATTAAGGCAGTCACCTAGAGTCACAAAACCAGCTGGATCCCATTATCTCGGAGGCCTCCGCCGCTTTATCAGCTGTGCCGGAAACAGGCCGATGGATTCAAGACTCGCTGGAGGCCAGAGACAGGCAGCCTGACACAGACAGCCTGCTGACATAGCTTTGCTTCCTTAAGGAGCCAGGCAGTAATTCCTTTGCAGAGCCCCATAAAACACTTCTCTAGCTCAGCCTCTCCTCTTGACAGACTCAACGTCACTGCTGACTGCAATCCTGAGGACAGATCCTCACTCCAGCCCTCTGCCATGAATCCAGGCCCCCTGCTGTCTCCCTTGTGCTTCCCCGACAGCATTTTCTTTGTGTTGGAGGACAGACTCCATCTCACTTCTGCCCTCTCAGAGCTTCCATCGCTAGAATGTTTCAGCCAGCTTCAATCAAGGGCTGTGAACAGTGATCTGGACACAGTGTCAGGAGCTACTGCACTCCCTGTAGGATGCCTGCTATGAAGGAGCATGTGCCCCAATCCACACACCTAGACATCAGCCAACCTCTCTTTCCAACGCTTTGCCCATATCTCTTTCTGTTCTCAACTGACATCTAGGACTGTCTCTCTTAAAACAGCATGCCAAGTGCAGCCCCTTAAAGGCTTTTGAATGCTTGTGAGATTAATATTTAATGGCAGCTGACTTTTGCTAATGGGAAACAAGCCAAACCATACATCTCTGCACACGCTGGGAATCAGGGTGTGTTCCCAGAAAATCTGGACGCAGAGAAAAGAAGGCAATAGAGGAAAGGAAGTGCAACTCCCAGAGCTCAGAGGAGGTTCCCTCTCTGGGAATCTGTACCTCACCCATTTGTGCGAGACCCTCCCTGACTTGCTGGCTGCTCAGTCCATGATCCATGGACCAGATGTGTCCATCATATGAGCATTAAGCAGGAGAGTGGCTCTGACTGACCTCTGTGATAAAGGGGGCCCATCAGGTCAGTGACCTCTACATGAGGCCACGGAAAAACAACATGGCTTGTGAAAACCTGCTTGTAGGAATCCGTCCATGACTCTGTCAGGGAGATGGAGATAAAGATGTCTTGTTCTGCTACTGAAAAAGACTGCCTGGGCAGCACTGCCTTGCAGACATTGGCAGGATGGATACAGAGCTCTACCTGGCCACTGACCCCTGTGGAGACATGGCCTAGACCGCTGGCAGGGACAGGAGCCCCCACATGCCAGCCATGGCTTTCTCATGTCCCACAGTGAGCAGGCAGAAGTTGGTGCCTGCACGGAAAGGGAAGCAAGAATTGGGAAGAAGGAGGGTTTTCTCCCCATAACCTAATCAAGAGCAGAAAGGCATCTGCCAAACAGCTGATGTCTCTTCCAGCGTGATGCTGCTAAAACAGTTAGGGAGCCAGGCACACCTCTCGGGGACTCCGCTGTGCAAGGACTGTTTTCCCTTTTAAGCTGGAAGGAATGTCTGTGCTCTGGCCCCCACAACCTCATATTTTCCACCACAAGGCAATGACCGGTGAGGCCCCATTAGGGGAACAATGACACGAGAGTCTGGGGAAGAGGAAATCTCTCCTGCAAACAAGTCTGGAAAATGGCTGCTAGAAGGAAGGGAGCTTGCATCTGGCAGCACGCTCACTCCTGCAGCCTCACTCTGCTGCTCAGGGAAAAACTCCTTATACTCACAGCTTCCAAAGTGTTTTATGGCCCAAAGCTGCACTGTCTCCCAACACTATTCCCTCCACCTATCCCTACAGCACCTCTGGAAGAAGGCGCTTGATTCCCTTCTGCTGCATCATGTGGTAAAATTGCCAGCTTTTCCGCAATTGCCAGGATCTTTCTTGCTAGTGCTGGCTCCCAGCAAGGCATGGAGGCTGGAGTTCAGAAACTGACTGGTATGTGCATACCAAAGCAGCTGAAGAGACTTCAGCTGTAGGTAGGGCAGAATCAGCCCCACAGGAGGAGAGGACATGGTGCTCTGCTGCACCGTGGTTCTTAGAGGGAAGAATCAAGTTAATCCCTTCATATTTGGACAGAAAAATAACCCTCACGCACAGGGAAACATCTCAGTGCATGTGAAAGGTCCTAATTGAAGTTAGTCCCACAGGGCCTTAGGGATGAGATTGGTATCATCCTCTCATGTGACAAGACTGGAAGAGAAAGGCCCAAGGGACAAGACTTGCTCAATAACCAGAAGACAGCAACTCAGTTCCCTCTGCTCTCTGGTCTGGAGCCAGGACCACTTCACTGTGTGATACACAAGTCATACTCCTCACTGGGGCATGATTCTTCTTTCCAGACCCTGAGTGCCCTGGGCCAGGCTCTATCTTGCTATGGCTGAGTTCCTAGGAATCACAATTCTCCATCTTATTTTATTTAAAACAAAAATAAGAACAAGACCAGCATTGACTCCTGAATACCAACAGGAGGGTGATGTTCTGTATGTGGGTAGCACATGAGACAAGACAAGTCATAGCACGTTGTTAGAGTGGTAAGAGTGGTGAGGAAGCCCCTGACAACAGGAGGATGAAGGAGGAGGACGAGGAGTTCACCCTCAGGGCCTCCACACCAGAGAAGAGCTGTGCACTACGAACTATTGCCTAGCAACTAAACATAGGTGCCATCACCTCTCTCTCTCTAAGCACACCCAGGCTCAAGTGTAAAAGGCAGGTTTCTCTGTCAGATGGCATTTCCCAGAGGTGTATATCCTTCCTTCATCTGCCCCATTCCGAGGTGCACTCACACAGCTGCCTGCTGCCACACCCATTACCCAATCTGAGGCAGTTTGTGCCATATACAACCTCCAATATTCCCTTCTCAGCCCCTAAATCTGTGTTGACCCACAGCTCTTTTTGTATCATGGCAGTCCATCTTTTTTCATCCTTCATTCCCCTAATTTCCCACACTCTGAAGTCCTGCAGATTTTACTGGTCCTGCCAATAAGTTTTGTTGCCTCTTTTTTCTGACCAGAGATGATTTATTTCTGAATGGAATCCAAATCTGGCACACTTCTCAGCCATCACCTGGCTCCAGCAAAGAGAAGGAAAGAGTGAGCTAAGCAGTGGGAGGCAAGTTAAAATTTACAACCCTATGGCACATCCACACCCCTTCCAGTAACTGGATACACAAGAGGAATGAAGATTGCAGGAAATGCTGAGGTTTACCAGCAGCCTTCAGCTTCTTGTGCAAGAGTCCTCAATGGTTTTGTTCCCCTCACTGGAATGGGAATCCAATTGCAATGGATTTGATGATCCTTCTTCCCAGCTCTGTCTCTTAGTCCTTCTTTACTTGCCTTCTACCACAGCATATTGCAAAAAAAAGCAATGGAAATTGCTATGTGATTTGGGGGAAACACTGAGTCAGCCTCAGTGTGGGAGAATGAGAACAGAGCTGGACATAAACCAGTTCTCCACTTCCCATTTCCTAGCCTTGCTGAAGGATTTGCTCAGCTCCTTGTTAATGCAGAGCAGCTTCGGGTCTGTTCCACCCAATGACTCTGCTGGAGGTGGCTCTGGAAGAGTGAATTTCCAGGGGACAGTGCTCTGTCACAGTCATTTCTCTCCTTCTAAGCTTCTCTACTTCGTGCAGTCATGAAATCCCCTTTACACAGTGAGAACAGTGAGGAAGGCTCAGAAAACCCCTCACTATTAGGCTTTATTTTGTGTAGACAACTTTTCTTGGTCTGTGGTATTGAGGGTACACCCATCCCCTTCCTGAAATCATATAACTGGGAATGGTTATGAGACTAACAGGAAGACCTGAAATTGGAAGGGGAGTAAGGCAAACCTGCAAGACAGGAAAAGTTTGAGTAGGCTGCAGAAGTAACCTGGAGTCTGCTCATGAGTGGTACGTCTGCCAAAAAGGCACAGCTCCATCCAAGGTTAAACTGTGTCCCTGTAGCCAGAGGGAGCTGAAGGCAAGTCTGCCAAAGCTCTATCATACTGCAGCCTGCAAAATGGAAACTAGGATTTCAGGAGATGACCTGACAATGGGCAGGTGTGTGCACCTACTGATTAGTATTGGAGAGAGGAGATGGCAAACTCTTCTGTAAAAACTGTAAAAAGTGAAAATCCTTGCTGCAGAGGGAAGGCTGCAGAGGTACATAGGGAGAGATGGGCATGTGTTCACTGCTCTCAGAAACATCAGCAACAAGCAAATCCTATTAAACTGCAAGGGCAGTCACCCCACAACCCCACACTGAGATCAGGGAATAGCAATGTTGGGCCACGTCGGACGCAGCACAAGGGGAGCTGTGACCCAAGTTATGATCAGCACGTTCTTTTCAAGTCCTGCTGTCCCTGTTATCCTTCAAAAAGCCTCCAGGCAAGTCACCAGCACCTGAAACCATCCCTGTGCACTGCTAACACCATTTCAGGCCTATCCTCAAGGGACTTCTGTCTGTGGTAGGGAAAGCTCTGTAAGTCTCTCTGACTTGCACTTAATGACTGCCCTCTTCACTGAGACACTCAGGAGGAAGCTCTGATAAGGCAAGGAGGCCATGAGAAAACTGGCAGCATCACTATGAAATAGGCTATAAAATACAGTCACTGTGGAAACTGGCACAGTTGGAAGGACAGAAAAACACTTCTAAAGTCCAAGGGTTCCCAGCCTTCCCATGGATGCCCCAAGGATGGCTGTCTCTCCACACTATCAGCACCACAGCCAACAGTGGCCCCTTTGCACCTGCACTGCTCCCTGAAGCTTCTGCTGGACTCGATGTCACTTCAGAAGATTGGTCAAACACTGAGGCTTTTTCTTAAACAAGCTGCTTGTGCTCACACTGGTGTGTCCTCATGGGTCTCCTGCCCAATTTCTGATTTAACACAGCCTAAACAGAAGGGGAACAAGAGATAACCATGTTGTGTGGACTATCAGTGAGGAAGTTGGGTGGTATTCCCCCCAGCACGTCCCCGACCTGTTAGTTTGTGATGTGTTGCTTGGAAGAGATACCTGTCACAACCACAATCCTCCTCCCAGCAGTGGAGCAGTATATAAAATGAAGGGGGAAATGAAGCAAATAAACTCTGCCATGCTTGTAAGAAATGGCACATCCCATACCCACACGTGTAGTCTCAGGGAACCAGCCTCAGTGACTACCACTTCTGCCAGAGCAGAGCTTCTCTTATGTCTTCATGGCTGACAGCACAGACTTGCCAGCACTTGCAGCCCAAAGGCAACTCTGTGATTAAGAAACAAGAGTGACCATTGATTTCCTATAAGTCCTAAATAAGGCTGGGTAACGTTTTTCAGACAGAGACCTAATTCACTAGAAAATGCAATCTGAGGTAGACCAAAACTATTTGGAAACTTGTGCCTAGTTCGGGGAACAGCTTTGATTCCAAAATGATTTCTGTTTTCCCTTTCTTATTTTTAAATATATTTCATGAGGTCTGTATGTAAGCTTAAAGGTCAAGGAAAGCAAAATAAAAACATGTTTTGGTAAGCTTAGCAATTTTGTTTGCCCAGTTATTTTTTTCTGTTGGAAATAAAACATGAATTTCAACTGACCTAAAATGCAATTTTTGGGTTGACTCTCTGATTCAGCTAGGAAATAAAAAAAACAAAACCAACAAGTTATTCCAATGGCTTTATTCCTATAACATTGTTATTTGGTGTCTAAAGCAACCTATTCTTCTAATTCTTTCATCTCCTTCCATCTGGCTCTTTGTGACTGTGTCTGGAAATAACGAAGAACTGTTGCAGACAACTCTCTCACCGTCTCTCTGCAACCATGGAATTTTTTCCTGTCTAGTTGGGAACACTTTGGATGCTGATTCCCATGGCTTGACTTTCAAAAACAAACAAACAGAAAAATAAAGCCACATCTCCATTTGGTGGTTATGAGAACCCAGAGAGATGCTGCTTCAGGGAAAGCATCCCCTCCTCTGAGTCACTCCAGCAAGGCAGTGATTTAATGAGGCAGCTCCCGGTCCGAGCTGTACCGGGCCTGCAAACACCATTCCTGCTCTGCTCTGCTCCCCTCTCACACACTCGTCCTGCTCCTTTGCTTCCCATCCTTCAGACCCCCGGGCCTGCCTCCTGAGACACACGAGTGCTGCAGCTGTCAGCAGAGGAGGATATTGTTGCCCTGCTGGCACCATCCAAACCCAGCTGGGCAAGCTGATGGGCATCAGGAGGTTTGCATGCAGAAACTTAAATGGGAGGCTGATACGTGCACTACAGAGATACAAAGGCTTGCCTGGAGAAGCAGAGTGCACCCAGGACTCGTGCAGGGACAACACAGCACTGCCTCCAGCTGGAGAGCAGGTGCCTGGATCTTCCCAGCTCTCCTCCCCTGATAGGTAATTTCAAGAGACACTGCCATCACCTCTACACACATGCAGAGGTGGCTCAACTTGCAGAGACATTAAGGACCTGAGTACATCACTGCAGTCACTTAAACACAGGGCTTTCAAACTCCACTAGCCTGTCTGGCCCCAAACCAGTAAGGGCAAGCAACCAGTGCCAGCCTCATGTGATGACAACAATCTGAGCGCTTGCTTCTCCCTGCCCTGGAGACAGTGACGAGGCATCAGAGACTTGCTATGAGCTTCAGTAATGCCCTGGGCTAGAAGGAGAGGGTTC
Source organism: Polioptila caerulea (assembly GCA_013397295.1). Classification (NCBI taxonomy): domain Eukaryota; kingdom Metazoa; phylum Chordata; class Aves; order Passeriformes; family Certhiidae; genus Polioptila; species Polioptila caerulea. Next base: position 494,189 of record VYXF01010888.1, on the reverse strand, counting down.
CAAGCCCTCCTAGTGACCCCGAGGCTCTCCACGCCTCCTGCAGCCTGCGTTCCTAGAAGAGGGATCACTGCTTGAATCATCTCCAACAGCATGAACTATTCTCTAATACTTCCTGAGCCCTTCCCAGGACGTTTTGCTTTCTGCCCTGTGGCCTGGCTGGGCCGCATTTCAGAGATGAAAGGCTGGGAGCACACACAGATGCCGGCATCCTTACGCGTTCCTGGCTCGAAAGCTTTCCTCGAAGCAGCTGCAGCTGCACTGCCAGGGAGGAGCAGCTGCCTCCCAGCCCAGAGAGAGGGCTGCAAACCCCAGCTTGCCAGGTATGCTGCAAGATCCCAGCACAAACCCCTCTGGCTTTGGGATCAGCTGTGACCCCCTCAGGCCCCCAACTAGCCCAGCAGAAACCAAGGCAGCTTTCTTGCTTTCCCTGAGAGTTACAACTGCCTTAAGGAGACATGGTGCAAAATGTAGAGGCCATGATGCTATCAGCACGCAAACTTGCTCAATAAAAACATGTGTTTCTCATCTGTTTTGTCCTCATGGCTCCCAGAGCGCGTCACAGATCAAGCATGTGAAGCACCACTGCCCATAGCTGGGAAACATGGGATATAGGGAGGGAACCCACAGAGCACTTGAGGTCTTGGGTAGAAAATTCAGGATTTGTGCAACACCAAAGCAGTCAGTAGGGCAGGCACTTGAGGGGATGCAATACAGACATCTGCACGCAACCATCTCCCCTGCCCAGCACTAGCACAAGCCAAACCAAATTCCCAACCCCAGACGCTGAAGGGAAGCTTTTTCACAGTCTCAGCGTGCAGCTCAGCCCCATCACAATGTCACAGGGGGACTCAGCCAGCAGCCTGGCAGAATTTCAGCCCAACATACTGTCCCCGCAGTGGTTCCCACCTAAATTCAGCATTGGGGCAGGAGCTCAGCCTTGACCCTCCACAACCAGCAAGAAAAGGCCCCTCCCTGAATGATGGCCTCCTCTGTACCCCTCCAAATCCAGCCCTTCCCTCTGACAGGATGAAGCTGACACAGCTCAGGAGATCGGAAGGGAGCTCTCAAGGATCACAGCAGCCTGTGGCACCAGCTGCTGGCAGAGATAAGCTCAGAGCCTGGGTGGGAGCTGCAGCCCTCTCTCTCTCACATAACCAAGACAAGGAATTATAAACACAATCCTGCCANCAGTGGTTCCCACCTAAATTCAGCATTGGGGCAGGAGCTCAGCCTTGACCCTCCACAACCAGCAAGAAAAGGCCCCTCCCTGAATGATGGCCTCCTCTGTACCCCTCCAAATCCAGCCCTTCCCTCTGACAGGATGAAGCTGACACAGCTCAGGAGATCGGAAGGGAGCTCTCAAGGATCACAGCAGCCTGTGGCACCAGCTGCTGGCAGAGATAAGCTCAGAGCCTGGGTGGAAGCTGCAGCCCTCTCTCTCTCACATAACCAAGACAAGGAATCATAAACACAATCCTGCCAAAAATAAACAACACAAACCCACTAGAATCTGTGGAAGAGTAAACCATCTGGATCCAATGTCTTGGGGAGATCTTGATGCCCTCATGCTTTGTGCATGCAAACCAGAGGCACACCAACAGACATGGGGCAGAGACCTCTTAGAAAATCCATGGTATTCCCTTAGCTGGCCACTCAGCAAATTCCTTTGGGCAAGGGAGTCCCTGCCACAGGGGATGGCCTGTCCCTGTTGTGAATGCTCTGCAAAGCAATGTCCTTGCAGTTGCTGTGTATCATATAGTTTGAAGCAAGTGCTCCCCTATTTCCCTCCCCTGTCATGTCTCAGAGGTGGGCTGAATTAATTGCGTGTGCTTTTTGTGTGAGTGTATAAACTGCACCACTGCCATATACATGCAAGACAGATTACAGCCAGAGTAAAGAAGTAGCTCTTTTTGTATGTCCTCTTTACACAGGTCATTTCTCCTAATACTTCCCCAAGACAATTATTTTTTTCATACCACACAGGCAGTCAAATGGCCAGTTCCCACAACACCTTACTGAAATCACAAGGCAAGAAAAGGTGGCTTTGTGCCACCCAACTGATCACTAAAGCAACTGATGGCTGCTGTAGGAGCTGTGGCTGGCACAGCTCTGTCCCTGCATCCCAGTGCTGCTGAACCTCTGGCCCCCTGGCACTGTCCTTTCCACCCTCAGCCTTGCCCTGGACGAGGGAACCCCAGGCAGGAACAGTAAAAGTACCATTCCAGAGGAGAAATGTATTGTTCTCTTCACACCACCACTGCAGTGTGGGGTTTTCAGCAAGGATGCTCCTGGTAATAAACTCCACCTGGAGTGTCTCTCTGCTACATGACTTTCTGCTGTCCACAGGCAGTTAAATTTCTCTCTCGAGTGCCAGACCTTCTGTTCATTAGCACTGAACTTTATCCAGCTGCCAGCAGCTCTCATTGCTCTGTGTTGTCAAACTGTAGACTGCTTCCTGTCCTTTGTCATCCCCTCTCATGATTGATTTCTACTCCTTTAACTTTGTCCTTGTGGAAACCTAATTTCCTCAAGGTGTTTGGGCAGTCACAGTCTTTGATATCTTTCTAATGCTTTGGAGTAAGATGAACTTCAGCTCCCCACTCCCTGCCTGAGCAGATGACTCTCCTTGCCCACTTTCCCAGCACACTGGTCCTCCTGCCCTGCAGCATTAGTCCCTGTCCCCAGCTCTTGCCTTCAATGGGATCACACAGGTGGGAAGTACACAGGGCTGGGAAGCTCCTCGTGAGTCACCAAGTCCATCTCCGTGTTACCTGCGCTCCCTCTTTGTGCAACTCCATTTACATGATACTGATTAAAGGCTGTTCTTGGCTGTCTCACCCACAGAAAGCCTGGTCTCAAGACTGTCTTACAGTTATAAGCCTTCCCCTAATGTCAAGGCTGACTGCATTCATGGCTGAGTCATACATATTTATTCACACTGGCATAGAAATACATTCTGTGCTTTAGCTACTCTAAGCATATGACTTCTATACTTTAGCTCAAACAACATATTTCCCTCCCTGGCATTTCATTCCCTTGTCTTGCTCAGCATAAGGAAGGAAAAGAAAGCAAAACCAGATGTCTGACTTAATAAATAATGCTCTTTTATAAAAGTTATCTCTGTTTTGATTGTTATCAACAATACTTTTAAAGAAGCATGAAATCCAAATATCTCCTATTGCATTGAAATCTGGGGGACAGGCCAAATCAGGTGAAAATATGCAGTTTAACACTATTTTATGGCCAGAAGAGGGCAAAGAAAGGTTACAAAACTGAAATTAACATTTTCACTACAGTGCAAGTTTAGCCAAGGTTCTAATCAGGACAACAAGCCATGATAATCAAATTCCTGTTCCTTCCAGGGAAAAAGAATCCTCTGTATAGATGTGATATGCAAGATCAGGGGAGGAGACAAAGTGGAATGGATTTACTCACGGTTACAATAGTCTGGGAACAAACAGAACAACATGAGGCCAGTCTAGCGTTGTTTCAGAGAGGGAACAGCCACCTCCAGAACTAAATCCCCTCCTGTTTTGGAGCTGATATCCATTATTGGCCATGCTGTTACCTCAATGGGCAGCTGAGAGACAAAAGACAGCATTTTCCCCACATTCTAAGCCTTCTCCAATAAACCAGGGCTATGTTTCAAATTATTTGTAATTGCCTCTAAACCTGCAATTAAAAATGCCATGCTACAGGCAACAATTGCCATGGATGCTTGGGATCTCTGCAGGTATCTAAATGCCCATGCTCCACAGGTAGAGAATGCAGAGATTCCAGGAACAATTCCAGGGAGGAGGAGGAGGGTAGAAATGCTGCCACAGACCAGCTCATATCTGGCTCTCCCACTTTTTTGCCCTAGCTTTAATTCCCACGGAAAAAAACAATTTTTTTTGGTGCAGGCTTTTGCAAAATCTCTTCAGCAGGACCACATGTTCCTCAAACAGCCCTTGTGATCCTGCTTCCCAGAAGGCTGGTTAAGCACAGATGGATTCAGACACCCTTGCCAGCCCTTTGCCTCCCACAGTCCCGGCAGGCATCCCACGCCTCTCCCCAGCACAGGGAGCTGACCCTGAGGAACTGGAGACCTCCAGCAAATCCTCTGCTGGCATCTCCAACAGAAGGCAGCAGACCACACAGACTTGGTTGTCCTCTCTTGGATGAAGAATGCTCCCTTCTGGGCAAATTTGAGGCTTGTTTGGGGAATGCAGGAGGGATGCAGAGGATAGAGAAAAATGGGGGAGGAAAGCTGCATTGTTGTCTCTCCATTCTTGGCTGCTCTTTGGGTAAATAATGGACTTCTGTCTCCAGGCCTGCTAATCAGCTCTAAATGCCCTCAAAGAAAGCAAACAACAGCACAATAGGAAAGCCCAGAAATAAATCCATTTCATTATAAATTCATTTTGTTTTCATTCCATTTTTCTTGCTAGCAAGAAATTTAGGTTAAGCTAAGCACTTTCTTTTCCCAGCAATCTCTGCTGGCTGTCGGCTAATGCAACAGAAAATTAGGCTTTTGACAGTGTAATGGCTTTGTTATGAAAAAAATGCAATTATATTATTTCCCAAGACAAATTCTACAGCATTAAGTGTCTGAGCAATACAGCATTGTCCTTGAAGCTGTTGGTGAAGGAATTTTACATGAAGAAATAGCGGGATGAGCAGCCTTCATGGGAGATTCATTTTACTGCATAGCTCTCCATTGCTCAGAAATACAGAGAGGATTTCATAGCAGGGACACAACCCATATGCCAGATAACTGTGTTACACAAGCTTTTGCCTCTATGCTACTTGCACTTGTGTGACCAGAACTGGAGATTGTAACCACCTGAAGACTCTTTCACGGCACAAAATAAACTGTGTCAATTCATCAGCATCAGCTCATCTCCGTGCTGGTGTTTCTAACAAACTGGTTAGCAATAGCTAAGGCTGATAATCCAGGAGAGAGGAGGAAGAGTTTAGAGCACTAAATGGAGTGAATTCGTACCAGATATCACAGATATTACAGTAATCCTCCATGTCTAGGCTAATCCAGCAAAGCTGCTTGTCGTTCAGCTGTGGACAAAGATACCCCGAGGCAGCAGGAGAAACCACCAAGGACTGACAGAGCACAATCCACTCCTGAACACCACAAAGGGAAAAACTGAGGAACTGTATGGTTTTGGGATGGGCACAGAACACCAAGGCTCAGAGGCTGTGCTTACCTTGGGAAATTCAAGAGAGCCAGGCACTAGCAAGAAAATCCCAGGCATCCAAGCTCAGAGAATAGGGCCAATGGGGCCTGCAAGTTCTCAGACATGGTTTAAGGGTTAGCACAGACCCCCAGTAACCAAGAAGCAATTCACATGCAGCATCTCTAAGTAAGAGCTAAGACACTCTAACAGCAGCATAGAAGTTGGCCATTTGGTCTCCCCCGGCCCCACAGTTGGCAAACAATCCCGTGCATGTTTAATTTAATCATGCAGACATTGCCAAAGCCATGGCAGAGTCTCAGCCACAGCCTGTAAGGAGTCAAGTACCATGATGGGAAACGTAGTAAAGGCCAAGGTAAAGGCATAATTTTCCACACATCTGGTATTTGCAAGACATCCTTGTGACTGGAAAATACAAAGACATGCCAAGCTGTATGTATGAAACAGCAGCTCTGATCCCCCTCCAACTTTACTTGGGTTTGTACTTCACAGCCTGACCTCCTCTAAAGGTCCTCTGAGGAATGGAGAGCAGCTGAGCCAGCAGATTCACAGAATTCAAGGTGTAACCCACTGTTATGGGTGTAACAGGTAGCACCCCAATGCTTAAAAGCAGACTGACACTTTCTCTTATGAAAACATCTTTTCCACTGCTGAGAATTTCGCTAATACTGAACTGCTCAGGTTGAAATGTTTCCATGTCAGAAGTTTGCCTCAGGGTGACTTTTCCTTTTAAAGTGTCAACACACAAAGGTCAATGGTTTCTAAGAACAAGATTAAGTTGTTTTGTCCGCGTTCGAGGAATTGTTGAAATTGTGCTCAGAATACAGAGTAGACCTCAGCACCTCTGCAAGAGCCTGAATTTGGTGGGAGAGTCACCCTGGTGCTTCTTGCTCATGGGGAGATGGCCACATCTCTCAAGGACTGTAGCAATTCAATGTGTGTTGGTGGAAATCACCAATTTACACACAGTGACCATTCTATCACCTTTTTACTTCTGAAACTTCAGTCTCTGCTGAGAATAATCTTTCCCCTTACAGCTCACCGATCCAAATTACATTGCTCAAACACAAACTAAACAGGAAAGCCAAACAAGCTTTCTCCTGGCATTGCAGGATTTCACAGGCATCTGCTGCTTGGGATACAGTATGGAGCAATGAAATGAAAGGCAGGGGGACTACATCTCCCTTTCAGGTCATCCATCATTACAGCCAGCACGACTGAGGCCAGAAGAAACCAGGACAAATAGTACAAGGGTGAAGAACTGAATCAGCAGAGGGTTTTCATAGAAGAGGCAGGCTCGGGATATGACTGAGAGCACAGAGAAGAGGCAGGGCAGGTGGGATATGACCACCCCTGGAGCTAGAGTCCTCTCGGGACCTGGATTGTGTGGCAGCAGATCCCAGCGTGTGCTTTATGTTCCCTCATCAAGGAATCACATAGTGGGATGAAGCTCAGGGCCTGAATGAGTACAGCAGCAGTCTGAATTCACAGGTACCACAAACCCTTTGCCTGTGAAGGTGGCGGAGCTACTGCTGCTCCACTCACGAAAATTCCCTCTTAGTTACTGGGTAAGCAAGCACTGTGGAGCCAAGCATACAGGCAGCTCACATCCTCATGTCTGACCTTCATCTTTCCTTATTTATATTTTCTCAAAAGAGAAGCAAAGCCCTGTTCTCTTAACAGTACAGAGTCAGTGGCTGCCACCATATCTCTAGACAGAGGATGAAAACCACCTGGATGTGATTACTTTATTTGCTTATCTTTGGTTAAAGCAAGAAAGAAGTAGTAACAGCCTACCTTACAGAGGTTTGACAGCTGCTCAAGTAATTAAGCAGCAAATTAAGCAGCAAAAAGTCTGGTTATTAATGATAGCACCTGAGGGAATGGCATGAAAATGTGTCAGGGGAGGTTAAAGTTAGATATTTGGAAAAGGTTCTCCACCCAGAAGGGCAGAAGGTTCCCCAGGGAAGTGGTCACAGCACCAAGCCTGACAGAGTTTAAGCAATGTTTGGACAATGCTCTAGGGGTGTGACTCTTGGGGTGTCCTGTGCAGGGCCAGGACTTGGACTTAATGATCTTTGTGAGTCCTTTCCAACTCAGGGTATTTCATGATTTTAAATGCTCTAATGGGCTGAGATAGATGACACAGCAGACAGCAAAATAAAATTATAGATGCTCTGTACCACAGAAGAAATAAACATTGAGGAATAACAAACCAACTGCAGCCAGAGCTCAGCACCACAGGTCCCAGGTGTATTCTTTCCCCAATACCAGAACAGCACTCACCTACAGTAATTCACTCCTAGAAGGGCCAGGGTCCTTCTGGGCAGTCAGGTCTTGCCAACACAAGGCACCACCTTCAAGTGCCATTTGCCCTGATCACACAAACAGCAGCCACACAAGCAGCACACATCTCCCCCACAAAAAAATAATTTTTCACAGCAGCTGGAGCTACAGCTCAGCAGTTACACCTTGGAGCTCAGGAACATGGGATAGGGGGTATTCAAGGCAAAATGAAGGTGGTAGAAAAAGATACATGACAAGGCAATGGCCCCCACAGATGTGAAGGGTACCTTGCTCAGGGAGGAAATGCACAGCAGCAATTCCTCTCTGAGCAATGAAGGTGATTGTGCCAGACTTTGGGAAATGTCCCAGAAACCTAGAAGTTTATAGTGGCAGCGGAAGCCAAGATCTCTGCACAGACAACAAATCTCCAATTACCAAAGCCAGGTCAGTTGGCCTGGTGACAGGTTATTTCCATGGAGTTTTTCTGCTTGCTCATTTAATAGTAACATTTTTTACGTGTCTCTGTTTTCCCATACAACAGCAAGGAGCCAGACACTGAATTTTTGGTAGCCTCTCTAATCAGAGGGAGTGTCTGTGATGCAACTTGCAAACACAACCCTGCTCATACTTTCGACCACTGGGCTCCCAACTGCTACTCCTTGAATCAGAGGTGACACTGCTGATGATTTGAGCTTGGCTTTCCATCCTCCTGGGAACCATACTACAGGAGACTGACATCCCCCTTTTTACCTTCTGTATCCAGCCCTGCATGGCTCCTTTAGCTTCCTCCCTCAAAGAGAAAGTCATCTGATCTGCTTCAGCTCTTCTGCCAGGGGAGAACGTTCCTCCAAACAGCCTAACATTCACAGATGTTGGAAATGCTTAGTGGTACAGAAAGGAAACAAAAGCCTTCAGCCTCACTGGAAATCCAGCCCACAGCACCAGCCTAACACTGCCTGAAAATATCGCTGTGATCTGAAGAGCTCAGCTCCACAAAGTGAGGGCAGCAGCCATGCTCTCCCTTTGCAACAATGCAGAAATGGTGGAGTTCGTGTTTCTCCACAAACCTCCTTGTTTGTGGAACTATACAGACACCAGAGAGATGTGTGGCAGGCTGAAACTTGGTGTTTTTCATGCTTTATGTCAAAATCAAATCAAAGGCAGGGGAGCACACTGAGTTTGGACATATTTTAAGTTAAACAAGCATAAAATATTTGGCAATCTTCCCTTGCTTAATGCAGTATAAACAATTTTGGTATTCCACAGAAAATTTCCTATTTAATGAATGCAGTGAGTAACTAAAGAGAAGGTCACACTACTCTTGCAGTCTTCATTAAGCACGGGACAGCCCCAGCTTCTGCCACAACTTTAGCAAAGTCCATGTATGACTTTAAGTGGCTCATTTGCAGCTGAGGCTGCACTGGGAGTGGAGAGGAAATAACTCTGTAGGATGGTAAGTTCTCCTGCTGAACTAAAGTGAAGACAAGCCAATTTTTGCCATTACTGTCTGAGAGGAAAAATAAACTCTGATAGACACAAAGCAGAGGCAGACTAAAGGTTTCAGAAGGCAGCCTCTGGTAAATCCAACTGCAGCAGTTTAAGACATTAGCTTGCACAGCTGTCTGCCAGCCTTGGCTGTCCACCTTGTTGGCCAGCCAGAATTTATTGCTCCTCTAATAAAGTCAGCAGAAAGAAATACATGCTTGTGCCTCAGCCACTACAGTCTGCAGCCCAGCGTATTAGACTGCATTGCTGATGACTGGTGAGATCCCAGACTGTATATTGAAGGAGGGAGAGAACAGATAAGGACAGAACAATGTCTTCCTTCCCATGAAAGGCTTAGAAGAGATCTGAAAGAAAATAGGGGGTAAAGAACTAATAAAAATAAAGGGGCTAAAGAGCTAATGAAAGATGTTTATTCTACAGAAATTGATGCAGCATTCTTTGCTGTTGGAAAGGCTGGTCTGGCTATCTGCTGCTCCCCACGGGGGCAGGGAGCTGTAGGTGCAAAAGATAAAGCCAAGTCTGACAGAGTTACCAGCTCTGCTCATGCTCCCAGTAGCTCAGAGCCCACTGGAGAAGTAGGAGCATCCTCCACTGCCTAACTGAGTATAAGGAAGGCCTCCTGACCCTAATACCTGCACTACTGACACCACCCTCCCCCCTTCCAGGGCTCCCCTCCAGGAATGACATCACCTGAATGCATATTTTTACAATTCCCAATGCAACCAGACCCTCTGCTCCTATGCAGAGCAGATATCAGATGTAAAATGCAATATGTTGAAAGAAATTAAGATAGGAAATTTAGAAGGGACAATAGGTTTTCTCTTTTGACAAAGATTTAAGAAAATCCAGGAAACTCACACACCCAAAGCATTTATTAAAATACGTCCCTAGAGCCAGCTTTGACTTAAGCACACCAGGAAACCACTGGTAGCTTTTGAATAGTGAAAAAAAACCCTTAAAAGTACACATCATTGTGTATTGTAGACATAAATCTCATGTACTGGGTGTCCCACTTGCTTTGTTAAACAAAGCTACACTAGACACTACCCATACTAATGTGCAGGCTGTAGGAAATCTATTAAGATAACATGATCGGTTTCACCCAACACGATTTTAGAAATAGTATGTGATACTGTAGCAATGTATTGAGCCACAATTATGTAAGGTGCTGCTGGCCATCTGGAAGTTTTGCAATTACTGAAAGTCTAATACTGTGCCACGAAAGGTTCAGGAACCCAACACGGAACATTTTGAGTTCTTGGTTTGTTTTGCAAAGAAAGCCAATCTTACTTTTCAGCTCCCCAGTAATTCCAGTTACCTCAGTTTCAAGTAACCTAAAAACAAGCAAACAAAGCAAGCCAAAACTACCCACTCAAAAAGCCCCACTTACCCAAAGAGGCCCCAGGAGTTCCTTACTGACGGTCTAGCAGCACTCCTAGAATAAAACTTGCAAAGTTTGCCCCAGTCCTTCCCTGACAAACACCCAGACCCTCTGAGGATGCAAGCACTTCAGGTCAGACACAGGTAAGATACCAGCCCTAGAAAGTTGTCTCACCAAGCTGAAGGGATGGTGTTTGTGCGCTCCTTTAGCCTGTGGCAAAAGCAAGAGACAGTAAATAATCTGAGCCTGTAATGAAAGATTTACTGCAATCACAACATCCAACAGCTTCATCACAGCCTAGGCAAATCCAGCTGCTGGCTCTACATTCCCCCTTGTGTTTTAAGTGCTCCAGCACTTCTAATTCCTGAGCTACTTCAATGGAGTAACTCAGAAAGAAGCAGCCTCCACCAATGAGAGGCTAAGTATCTTACTGCGAACATGAATGTCTTCTTCTTCTGTTTGTGCTGATCTTTAGGAGCCTTGGCACCAATTCTTACTTACTGGATGAACCACAACCCTCTTACCTATGAATGTACAACTTGCCCTTGCCAACCCTGACACTGTGAAACACGTACACAAACACAGTCTAGTCCCAGCAGTGAACCTTTCTACAAGAAGCCTTTAATGTTTCAGTCAGCAAGGTTAAGTCCAGGGTGTGGATGGAAATCAAGTCTCTAAAAGGGACACTGCGGCTGCTTCCTTCTCTCCTTTAGCAATGGATAGGTGCTCTACAGCACAGGTGTCCCCACTGGTTGTGGAGCAGTTCCTGCTGAGGTGCTGCAGCTCACTGTTCATGTCCCATGGTAAAGCTGCCCCACGTTCAGTTACCAGTGCACACTGTGCCATAAGCACTGCAGAACATGCTCCATGACCTGTCCAATCATCCCTGCTGCGTGATGGCGAGCTCAGCCAAAGGCTGTCGCAGGCAGCCATGGCCACACTGCACTTCAGCTGTCCAAGCCTAATTCTCCAAGTCCCTTGTTACAGCAATACACAATTGACTTTCATGAGCCTCATATCCCCCAAAATGCTAGGATGCCAGCCATGCTATAAGAGATGCTGTTCTTTCAGTCACATCAATACTCTGTTAAATCTTGTTCTTTCACTGTCTCATGTCATCAAACACTCCAAGCAATAGTTTGTGAAACACATGCTTTACACCTCTGCATACTCCATGCATGGACCTCACCATGTTTCCTCATCTTACCTGAGTTTTGAATCTTCATCTAAGCCAAGACGTTTTAATTCCTCCCCTCCCCACTTCCCTGTCGGAAACCATTCAACTGCAGAGAGATCAGACTATACTAACACTGGGACAGCAGCCAGCAGTATGCAATGTGCCTGGCTTTTAACAGCTAAATCCTATAAAAAATAATGATGCAAATATGGGCACTCCTCCCTGAGACATCCTAATGCTTTCAACAACCTCTTAGGAACACATAATGCTGCTGGATGGGACAGAGGCTGAAAGGAACTAATTTGGGACTCCTGGTACTTACTGTGTGAACACCTGCTGGCTAAACAAGCAGGCCTAGGTATGAAAGCTGAGAGCTGTATGCACAGTCCCCACTGCTGGATCAGATAGCTGCTTCCTGAAAGCAGGCATGACCTGCACTGTATTATCACCTAAATGTGGTCATGGAGTAGAAAGCTCTCCTTTAAGAATCTTACATTCTGACACAGGACCAGGAAAATTCTACCAAACACCCACCTTGAAGTACTTAGGCCCAGACCACTATCATCATTTAGGAGACTAATTCCCCTGTTCTCCATGAATGTTAGATACATTATCTGTCTTCAGCACTAACCCAATACCAAACGGGAAGTCTGTGGGAAACCTTTCAAGTCCTGCCAAGTAAGCCCATCCTCATCTTCCACCAACAACTGCAGTTGTTCCATGACACAGTCCTGCCATGCACTACATGAGAATGAGCAAGGACATAAAGCCCTTCTCGCACAGAATTAAGCTGATGAATGCTTCTGCACCCACATTTCAGTCATGGTACCTTGTGTCCTTGAGTATATCACCTAGTGCCCTCTGGAATTTGCCTCTGCAATAAATGAACACTTGACAAGTTCCCCATTCCAGCAGGGGATGATGGGCAAATGTTCTGTGGGGAGGTGGAAATCCCCCCTCACCTGTATGCTGCTGGAGGCTCCAGAGGAGAGGTTTGATGTGAGAGGGACCATGGGGACAGACCACAGCTTCTCTGAAAAAGCATTGCATCCAAAAGACAGAGCAGCCAGCAAAGAGCTTCTGTCACAGGGGCTGTAGGGAATGTGATGGGGCAGAGAGGGAGGACACCTCTTTTGCATTCCCTGTGCTCTGATTTCCAGTGTTTTCTCTCATGCCAATAAAGATAAAAAATTTAAAACTATGTTTACCCTCATCTCCAACATCCAGAGTTATTCTGGGGGCAGAGTTCAGTATTCAGCTGCCCAAGAACAGAGGAATAAGAAGAGGGAGCACAAGGACAAAGCAGCACAGGAGATGCTCACTGTTCTTCAGGGCAGCTCACAGAGCAACTCACACACTCTGTAGCCATTCTTTGAGATATATGTATGAAGGAAGTTTGGCTACAAGCCTAAAAATCACAGCCCTGAGAAACAGGGCTTTGTTACCTCTTGACAGACTTCTATTAAAAATGAGTTTCAAGCTTGCAGCAGAATACAGGGTGAAAGCATCACCTCAGGAGAGGGAACTATCTCCTTTCACCTCTCATCACTGACAAAAAAAGACTTCCAACCAGTTTGCCTACAGAAAAGGTGCATGGACTTCGTTTATCTGAGTGCCTCTGCTGCCCAGTAAAGGCTGCCATGCAGGAGGATGCCTTAAAGCTATGAAAGCACAAACTTTCAAGCCTCTCCCATTTAGTCCTTGCAAGATGTGAACCGGAAGGGACCTGAGGCCAAGAAACACAGGCAGCCTTCTACTTTCTCTCAGAGGAGAAAAAAATCCAACATCCCCACGTAAAGACAAAGGTTATTAAAGACAAAGGGACACCGTGCTCAGGGCACTGGCTGGGGAGCACAGGAGGCCCAGCAGGCTTCAGCTGAGGCTGCCTGAGGACAGGTTCCAGCTGGCTGAAGTGCTGCAGTTCATCTGCTTGCCTCCTCCAGTATGCAAGCTGTGCTGAACACACCTCCTGGCCCCCAGACCAGTCAAATCTCACCTGTGAAGTCGAGAGGGTCAGAAAGCCTCCAAACATTGAAATTTAACTTAAGAATGTATTTTAGGAAGCTCAAAACCAAGGCTTTAGCTGGTAACAACAGCAGCACATATGTGTACTAGGGGAGCACCCCCATTGTGAAAGCTTCACCAGCTGTGCTTCCTGATGGTGTGTGTGCTAATGTGTATAAACTCCTTAGTAGTAAATTAGGGCTCATAGTGGTTGTGCCTTCCTTCTTTTCACAATATATATTGCCCAGTATGTATGGATCCCCAGTAATGAGCACACGGAGGTGCCCAGCCATCGCAGAGTGAGGGAGCACTAACACACCAGCAAAGGGGATGCACTGCCTGGAGACCCAGTACTGAGCAAGAGATTAGGAAACCCACCTTGCCAGGGGATGGCTTGAGGAGCTCAGACTGTTCAGTTTGCCAAAGACAAGACCGGGATAAGTCCTTGTGCAGACCACAGTTACAGCAGCAGGGGGAAAAGACACACTGGGCTAAAGGTTTCTTCTGTTTAGTGGATTCAACAGAAGATTCAACATCTGCAGATCAAGACTAGACAAATGCAAGCCAGAAATGAGGTGTAGCAGCATGTGGGTAATTAACCACTGCAGCAACATACCAAACACAGTGGTATTTTCCATTTGTAGTAATTACTTAATCAAGACTAGATGTTTTTAAGACACATTGTAGAGTCCAGAGCAAATGGAATGAATAAAAAAACCCCAAGATATATGAGCTGTATTATGTAAGAGGGCAGAACTAAAGCACAATAGCTCCTTCTGGCCTCACCATCTACTTATCTATGGGGAAAACTGTCCCTTTTAGTGTCAGTGGAGTTGGTAGACAGCCATATTTTTAGCAACAAGACATGCTGATGTTTACATGGAATAGTAATAATTGTGTTACACCCACACCTCTAATCTGAAATTCTCTAAGCTCTTTACCATCACTGTGTCAGCAAGCCTGACAACTCACTGGCTGATAAATTGGCATTATCATCCTGCTTTCATCCAGCTTGTGCTTTTTCAGAGTAGCTAATCACCTACTTACCATTTACATGGGAAACAGAACACTCAGGCTACCTGCCATCTTACTTTTAAGCCTTTTGGTGAGAAAATGGTCACATGGATGTCTTGCAGAAGCTGTCAGTAGAAAGCAGCTCAGCACACAGAACTGCCCAGCAGCTGCTCATCCCCAACATAAACTTTATAGCTTCCAAAAACCATATACAAACTTCCCTAGGAAAATTCTGCCAACAAAATACATTTGAAGAGCAGAAGTCAGCAATTAAAGTGTTAAAAACAAAAGAGAGAAGAAAAGAAAGAATGCTTCCTAGTTGTTTTAACAAAATCTTCATATACGACAGACAGACAAAAAAAAAAAGAAAAAAGAAAGAAGAGTAATTTCCATTAGTTTCCATGACAACCAATGGAAACCACTAACCCATCTTCTCTCCCTTGTCAACCTCTGGCAGACCTGTCAGGGAAAGCAAGGGACTGTGCCCTGTGTAAGGTTCTCTCCTTAACCAGAACACTGTGAAATCCACATTGCCATAATGTCAAGTGCTCCCCTTACAGCACAACTCTAGTTTTTTTGATTCTGACATACTAGGGGATGGAGATGTGCTTACTGCTTTCCTGCAAGAGCAAATGCACCCAGAAGTGCAATCCCCTCCGAGACACTCCAGCTCTCCCACTTAATAACTGGCTTCTTTCTCTTTCTGGCTTCATCAAAACATTCAACCACCTCTTTTCCATCTGTGAGCCATTGGCTCACACCTTGAAGGTGGCCCATATTAAGCCCTTTTTGCACATCTTTACTGACTGGCAAAAAATTGCTGTATCACCCAGTAACTCTGGTCTACATTTTGTCTCCATTTTTCTTACTATTGTTATTGTTGCTGGCAAGGAAAATGATCCTCTGCAATGCCTGCTGCACCTTCTACATGACAGCTTTTAAACTCTTCTTAACAGGAATGCATTCAGCTTTATAAACCCTGCTATGAGGCACAGCACCATCATTATCCTTGTTTTACAGATGTGAGTACCACAGCTTAGAGGAACAAGGTGCCTTGCCCAAAGCCTACATACAAATCATGACATCATGCTAAGAGTGACAACAAATTGGTCTGCAAAGTCTGTTTGCTTTTTCTTGATGCCCACAGGCTCTGAAGGCGTTCGAACCACAGATGCTCAGAGTCTGCTGTAGTCCCTCAACCCTGCCAAAACCCCACAGCAAATAAATACTAACCTGAAAAAAACCCCAAATACCCAAACCTCAAACAGTTGTCTCTGTTTAATGCTGGTTTACTGTTGAGCTTGCATCTGAAGCCAGGATGGCCTAACTCACCCCAGCATCTGGATGTGTGCTGCTGCACTGCAGAAGAGTTTGGCAGTGATTTGCAAGGAGATGTTAACATCCAGCTGTTGTCCCATCTCTTTCAGTTTTCATGTGCAGGAGTGGCCCAGGCACGGTGCTGGCACCGTGTGAGTTCAAGCTTTTCACATACCACAGTGAGATTTAACACTCACCCAGCAAGACAGGAAATCCACAAATAATCCACATTGACTGCAAATTGTGCTACATACTCCATCCTTCCATCCCAGCTCTGGGCTGCAGGAGTTACTGGCAAGTAACAGGACTGAGTACAGTGGCTCTGTGTGCATGGGTGTGGGTGTACACGAAGTGTAACAATCCATATTCTGTGCCCCCTGATTAGCTATGCTTTGGCTCAGTTTCCTCCAGGACACCCTCCTGGGGGACTGCACACAGCTCTGAGTGCCAAAGAGGAGAAGACAAAGCACTGAGTTCAAAGTTGAGCAACAATAAGTTGTTCTACAAACTGCTTCCCGCAGATTCCTGTCTTGAGGCTGATGGCATTTAGTGGCTATGAAGGTACAAACTGCAATCACTGGGGAATGCTCATAAATGCTTCTCTGGCCTGCAGTAGGAGCTGATCTCACACTCAAGCTTTTGCCTCTGGTAAGGCAGTAAGTACTGCACCTACTTTTACAAAACTTAGAGCAACATTGTATCCTGTGGGAAATTAATACCCTTCACTAAACATGGCTGAAACTGGCGTATTGGTTTAAAAGCTGTTTGAGAAGGTTCAAAGGTAACACCAAACAGAGAATAAGGCCACATACATCTCTGTTTCCTTTCCTGCACTGACAGGAGGAAGGGAGCTACAAGGAGATTAAAAGAGGCATGCTAAGCACTGAGCTGAGGGGTCCCATAAACTGGCTGCATGTACAAGGTGAAGATAATGGCATGGGGGAGGCACTGATTATCATTGAACACGGGGTGTAATTAGGACCATTGGGACAGAATAAAAAGATTAATGGTTTACTTGCTCACAGAAGAGGACTGGGAAGATAAACTTACTGAGATATTCCAGAGCATGGTATCATTTTTCATAGAACAGGAAGGGGGCATCACTTATCAGGGATGTGTAAAACTGGATTTGACAAGACACTAATGGCTATGGTTTGTACAAGCAGCTACTAATCCCAGGGCATGCAGTGATACCTTGTAGAAAGAACAGTCTGTTTTTCTGAACAAGTGAAGAATAAAAAAGTACTCCCTTCTTAACCTGCTCCTCCTTATCCTTACACATCATCCTCTACAAACAGATCCAAGCCCCAGTCCTGTGGGTGGCGGAAAAAGAGATTTGTGAGGAACTGAGCCTCTGCTGCAACCTGACTTCTTCATCATTCATCCACAGAACTACTGGAAAGGGAGAACACTGCCTGAAGATCAGGCTGACACTACTCATGTGGCATCCATTGTCTTAGGACTGGAATACCCCAGAGCTTGCTTCATGTGGAGCAAACACGCTGTCCTCAGACAGGAACACCACAGCTCTTCTGCCAGGCTGAAGGCGATGCCTCTGACATGAATGCTTGGTACCTTGCCACCTTAATCTTCCAGAGCCCTGGGTTTGAATGCACAAACTGCAGACCAGAGCTCGGTCACAACCTTTACAGTTATCCCTGAGGAATTTTACTCACCCAGACAACTAAATGATCCAGACATTGCAAAAATTCCCCAATGAAATCGCTTCCTCCTACATATAGGAAACGAGACAACAATTCCAATCCCTCATAGTTAAGCTTCCTTGAACATAAACATGAAAAAGCAGCCAAAACCGGGAGGGGAAAGAAAGTCCCAGAGCAGCAAGAAGTACATATGCAAGGAGTTACATCATGCAGAAGGAAAGCTCTTGGCTTCGGGCTAAAATTACCAGTGCTTAAATGGCAGGGGCTGCTCTAGCATGGAGGGGCACCTTCCCAGGAACAATCCTCCAGATCGATTCATTGTCAGGAAAACAGCAACAGGCTCTGCTGTCAAAACCATCCCTGGACAACACAGCGCTGGAGAACAACTTATCAGCTGGCCAGTGCCTGCCAAAACCCATCCTAGTGATGGATGGAAATTCCTTGTCCTGCCTCTCTGACACTCAAGCCCCAAAATATCTCATCATGGCAGCAGGGTGACAAGGCAAAGGCAGGCAAGGATAGCATTTCTGATGGCAGGAGGTACACCCAGGTCCTGGGCTCCTTCATTAGGACAAGGTTCACCAGTACATCTCTCTATCAGAAACAGGTGCCTTTGCCAGCCCACTCCTGTCACCTCACTCTTGCTTCCCTCTTATTGAAGACTTTTACATCCTCTGCTCCCCTCCCGTGACTTGGAAGACTTAAGATCCTTTCAGGTTTGAGTCATACTACTGCCATGGTTACCTCCACAGCAAGTCTTTCCATGACCTCTCTAGGTTAACTCACAGATACAAAACTAAAGAATTTGTTTCTGGCTATAAAACAATCTTCAAATCACTGTTTATTGAAAACTTTCATTGTTGGGAAAACGCTGGTTAAACACTGGAAGCTCCACCAGCATTCATATTCCCAAGGTCTCTTGATTCTGTCTTAAGACTAAGCAAGAAGCAGGGATGGGATCAGAAGGAACATGTACTGGCTAGGGACAAACAGCAGGGAATAACAAATAGCTGTCCCAACAGCCCTCCTATGCTTGGAGCATAAGGTGTGCAAATTCTCTCCTCCTGCAGATGAAACACAGCAGCTCTGTCTTGGGGTTTTTATCTGCGTCTCTCCGTTGTTCCTTCAAGCTGGTTTGCTGCTCTTTGCAGGGCAAAAGGAAAGGACTAAGGAGAAGGAACAAGAAAAGCTGGATTCTATGGGGTCCATTACACAGCATTAAGGTATTTTGAGAAAGTTAGAAGTCCATCTCTGGGACAGCAGTTGAGAGGGTACAGCCAAGGAAAATGCTGTTTATCTGTCAAACAGTGGAAAGATGGGATTCACTTCCAGCTGAATTAATAAGATACTAAACTCCTCCCCAGTCATCCACCCCAAGTCCTTAGCTCTTTCCAAGGTATTTGTCCAAGAGGAGCCTCCAATTTGTTTCTAGCTTATAGGCCTCCTGATGCACTCCAAACAAGGTGCACACGTCTGCAAAAAATTCCACATTTGCAGATTGGAGCATGAATCTACTTTTCTTCAACTCTTACAGGCAGCCTCCATCTAAACCACTGCCACCACAGGGCCCATACCAAAACCAAGAGGTACACTGGAATAAGTGACAAAAGTATAGCACAGTAGTAAAATTTCACAGCAGCTTATATGAACTTCACTTCTGGGTAGCTAGTCTGCAAGGCAGAGAAAGGACAGCCACTCATTACTGCTGCCTGGTGGCTTCAGCCCAGAGCAGTGCTGAAGCACACTTGAGAAAAAGTAGCAAGGAAATGCCACACAGTCTGCTTCTGCTACAGTTATCTGTGCTTTAATGGAGCATTGAAGCCTCCAGCCTCCTTCATCTGCTATTTGTGTCTTCGCTGCCGAGGAGTTGCAACCAGAACCCCACAGTGGTTGAGCGCAAATACACCATGGCTCTAACCACCTCACACCTAACTGCACACAGTTGTGACAAAACCTACAACCCCTGGTAAAGTCCAGATGTGTATAACCCCTTGTCCACCACCAGATGCAGCTGTAGAAGGAAGTACACTTCACAGCACAACAGCAGGCTGCTCTTTTTGCTTGCTAAACTCAGAGACGACGCTGTGAGAGATAAATCTCTCCAAGGAAATACTGGTTGTTCACAGATTAGCATAGCTATCACAGCAGAGCAGAAGCCAACCTCCCTGCAAAGACAGATGCAACCCAGGTAAACAAGGCATTTCTGGGAACCAATCTCATCCAGCTCGCAGGATATGTGGTGGAAACACAGCCCAGTTAATGACAGTCTCATCAGTCTGGGAAGAGACATGTGGCTGAGATTTGTGACAAACTCTCTTCTGTACAAAGGGAAACACTCCCCAGCTCATGTAACACCACACAAGAAAGATCAAAGGTGCCCTGAAGCCTCCCGATGGGTAAGCAGCTGTACCAATAACAGCAGCTGGAAAATGCAACAGGACACTCAGCCAGTCCCTTCCTCCTGTGCTGGGAGCAGAGCTGCCTCCTCAGCAGCCCCCAGCAGCAGCCCCCTGTTAATTACCGGCAAGGAATTTGCACTCTGGCAGATAAAGTCATTCACTCAGCCACTGGCGCGTTTGCACAAAGCAGCTCGGCTCTGACAGGAAGCAACATTTGGGTGCCATGCCCATGGAAGTGCCACACAACATCACGTCTGCAGCACAGCTTGTGCCACACGTGCTGCTGCTCAGACTTACAGCCCCTTCAGAACAGCCAGGGAGGTTGTTCAAACACTCCTACACGGGGCAGTTTGGCAGTGACTTCAGCACAATGAGGTGCCCTGGACAGAACCGCTTGGTCCATCTCCCAGGCTCCAATTCCTGGGACATCTGCAGCGCAGCAGCTGCCTGGTGGCACAGCACACACCTTAAAAAATAGGCTTTGCACAGAAGAGCCTTTGCTGTGCTCCCAGGGAAGAATCACTTCTTTCCTGCCTCCCCATTTAAAAGGTGCTTATTGTCTTGAGATGCAACTCCAGCAACGCCTGGTCTGGCACTCAAGGGAAGGATTTCAAGGAAGACACTTATCACTCCAAAACCAGCTCAAGGAGAAAAAATGGATGCAATCTTTCCTTCCACTGAGGATGTGCTTGTTAGACTATACCTGGGAACACACTTTCATTAAATTATTTTATGAATGTGTTGCTGCTGTGTTTTATTGCACAAAACCAGTGCATATTAAAAACAGCCTGAGTCACCCATGCTGCCTTTTCTGTCCACTGTCCGGGCTAAATCATCAGTGAAAGCAGGACTGAACTATTCACAAAGTCTCTATCATTTAATTTCAAAAGGCAAACTTCTTAAAATGATGGCTTTAGGGCTAAATACAGCTATGCAATTTCATAAGAATCTCAATTTAAATTTAACCTGTTTAATTTACTAAGACATCATTTTTCAGGTTTTATCCCTTGCAAAAAGTTTGACCAAGGCAAGCTCCTGATGCTGGCCACACTGTGTGAACAGCCCAGTGGGAGGAAGTACACCAAGTCCTGTGAAGAATTCATCTGAATTCCCAGCTCCAAATCCCCTGGTGCACGCAAGTACTCTGCTGGCAAAGGGCACAAGTCTTGGAAAGGGTGAAGAGTTGCTCTCCTTACATGAAAAAGCAGCCAAGTCAGATCAAGAGGAAGCACTTAGGTGAGTTAAGCAAACAGAAACCTCTGCTTTCTCTCTTCCCCTTAACATCCCTTCTCAGCTTTTCATATAGAAAAATTACACTGAGGGAAGCGGAGGTCAGGTGAAAAAAAATCACCCCAAGGTTACAAAAGATGTAGACATCGCAAACACCATGCTTTTAGAAAAAGTTATAAATCTGCCTCCAGGTATTTGTCACCACCGTGTTGCTCTGGGGTTATAACACCTCAGATCTCTTTGTACACCTCCTCAACAAAGGGGAGCCACTGGCCTTCCTCTGCTTGCCCTTTTTAGCCAAAATGAGACAAGTCAGATTAAATCATTTACACATAACTCTTTACAAAGGCTGGCTCATTTGGCCAGAAAAGGGTTAAGGATAGTTCAAAAGAACAGCTACAGGCCCCAGAGATCATTCTGAGTGGCCAGAAAACTTGCAAGGAGCAGAAGGCAGGCCAGGTCAGTGACCTCTCCTCTTGGCAAGGCTGGATTCAAGAAAGGACTTGTATCCACAGCTCACACCAATATACTCATGCTGGCACAAACCTCTTTGCTAACATCTAAAATTCACGGTGAAAATAACTTTCTCAAAGATTCTGAATGAGGTTTAAGTGAAAATGGAAACAAGAAAACCTCTCACTCTTATTGTGAAGTATCCTGGTGTGACACAGAATGATGCTGGTATGGAAGTGGTTCCACACACCACCCTTCAGACCTCAATGGGCAGAGTCAAATAGCAACTGGACTCCTCTCCAGTGTTAGCTGGGTAACTTACTCCAGCAAGGATGTAAACAACTGATGGACTTTTAATACATTCAACTGACATTTCAAACCTCTCCCTTTTCCTCTATCATGATGGATGCTTCCCAAAAATCACTCCATAAGCTTTGGGAGCCCCAGCTGAGACTATGAATAACTTCACGTGTGTAGCACCCCTGTTAATAGCAGTGAACAGCCACCTCAGGGAGTCTGACCCAGGAAGAGAGAGAGAAAAGGGGCTGTCTGAAGCTGGTGGCTGGCCTCCCTCCGAGGAGTACAGTTCACCGTCTATTGCTCTTGTGACTATTACTGAACTAGGCCAAGAAAAGCTCCCAAGTTCTGGCACGCCTCAGATTTTCCAGTCTGCATGAAGTTATGCCAGGAACATTTACTGAAGCAATTTCTTTCCTTTAAAGACTCTAATTATGCACCTAACAACGTTGTAGAAATGAATGGTGTACAAGAACCCCAGTACAGCTCAGATACAGTTTTGCTAACAAAAGGATTAGAAGCTTAAGGCTCAGTGTTAATATTCTGAATGTACAGAAAGAGAGAAAGCTGCAGCAGAAACAGAAGGCACAGAGAGGGTTATCGCTTCCAAAATCTGGAAAGGGAAAACCACACAGGAAAATGCCACACTAATCTTACTGAATGCCAGTGATGCAGTAGTGTAGTAACAAGAAACATTTAGAAGTGGGCAACCATCAAAGCTGTCTCTGAATTACAAGCAGCTCACCTTCAAGCACAGCCCATTCCCTAGAAAATGAGAAGGTCTAAATATCCCAGAGGGTGGGATGCTACCTGTGACTGAACTTATATTCACTGCTTGGCAACTACAAGAGGATTCTAACTGAACCCCAAAGCAAAAGTTGCCTGAAGTGCCCATTTTCCCTGAAACCAGACCCAGACCTCAGTCATCAGTCTCAAGTTTTGCTGAACTTAGACTGGATTCAAACCAAAATGTTCACTGGTTTGCCACTTGGACCATCATCTCTGAAGCCAGTCATAACAATAATTAATTTATTCACTCAAGCATGAGCTGGCCTTTAAAACCAAGTTTTGAACACAAAGGCTGGACATTTTTCTTACTTTCAGTTTGCAGGTGAGACACAGAGACATGACAGTACTTACATCTGGGAAGCTATCCAGGCACTACAAATTAGAGAACATTAGGCAAAAAGCAGGATTTAGCACTTCGACAATGTTAGTGACACCAATGAAATCACAAATGCAGGGCCAAAGATATTTTGGCTGTTTCTCTGGGTTACTGATCCCAGAAGGCTTTACTCAGACCAGTGTCACCATTATTTAGCTGTTATTATAATTTTTTCTTATGGATGCTGTGCCCTTCCTTCCTACAGAGGTGTTGGTACATATTGACGAGAACTGCTTAAGGTTTATTTAGGGTTCCTAAGAAAATGAATAATCCTGATTTGGCTTATTCAGGACAGGGCTGGAGAGGATGCATGGAAACGCTCACTACAGAAGTATGTCACGCTTTGGGAAGAACGTGTATTACAATATTATCATGTACAGGCAGATGTGAAATGCTGGTCCATGCTACAGCGCAGTCCCACTCCCCTTGGTTTTCATGACAGCAGCGACCAGAGCTCAACAGCGTTGGCTAACAGCCACCCTGTCTCACTTCTGCTCCTCACCTGGCTGTTGCAGGCAGCTCACAAAGAGCTTTGCTCAGGGAGAGAGAGCAACAGCGATGGACTCCATCCTAAACCCCACTCTTTACCATAACCCGGGAAGCACAGTCCACGGGTGGGAGGCAGAAAAAGAGGGAACCAGACGTGTTTATGCTTTTTTCTTTTTTTTCTTTTTTTCTCATGGAGCCAAACTGCGATGCTCTAGGGTGGGTCTCACCATCTGGGAGAAATATGTAAGGAGAAAAAATGCACGGAGGGAGGACGAGCTGCCCCCCGAGCGGGACAGCTTTCCTCCGAAGGCAGGCTCGGCCTCCCTTTCCAGCCCAGCTTGAGTTCATTTTCCTCAAATCACTCCCACATTTCCCCAGCCGTAATTATCAAATATTTTGTTTCTGACTTCACTTTTTAGGGAGGCCGCCGCAACCGGGAATGCAGGCACCGTTTGTTTTCTGTCAACAGAGCTGGGGGGGTTGCAGCTGGGGGCTTTCAAAGGTTTTCAATGTCATTGCAATGAAAGAAAGGAAGAAAAGAAGAGCGAGGGAAAGAGCGCGCGGGAGAGAGGGAGGGAGGGATGGAGAAAAGGAGGGAGGGAGGAAAGGGGGCTGCCCCGGGGAGCCCGTCCCGGTGGCGGGATGCAGGGGTCCGGCCTCGATGGGAACACAGCCCCTCGCCCCTACCGAGGCGCCCGTTGGCCCCGCAACTTCCCTCTCCGCCCCGGCTGCCACTTTCCCCGGCGCCGG
>VYXF01010888.1:426014-469614 GCA_013397295.1 Polioptila caerulea | reverse complement strand
CCCGCCGCCCCTCGGCGGTGCCCCCGTCCCTCCCGCCGCCGGCCCCTCGGCGCCCCACGGCGACCTCGGCGGCCTTTGAAGGCAGCAGGAGGCTGAGGGGCGTCCAGGGGACTCGGCTGCCGCCCCACACCGCCCGGCTTCACACCCCCGCCGGGCAGAACACGGGGCCGGGGAGGCTCCCCGAGCCCTGTCCCGGTTGGGGTTCAGGAGGAGTGGCGACAGCCGTGCCGGGGCGCGGATGCCCGCCAGCCGGGCCAAGAGCATCCCTGCCCAGGGGTCGCAGCCGCCCCACACATTGTTACAAAAATGGGGAAACTGAGGCACGAGGTGGCTTCTTCACTGGTGGGACTCACTCACCGACTCAACCCACTGAGCCCCCACGCTCCTGCCCTGAGGCCACTGAAGTGCTGGCCACAGCTACAGGTGTCACTCATGTCAGGATGTGGGCAGGTTTAAAAATAAGGGTTTAGACCATTTATGTTAGGATCCAAATGTTCTCTGAGCAAAACAGGCAGCCAGGGCTTCATGACAGGGTCCCAAAATCCCATCTGAAATGCCTGGTGGTGCTCATTTATGTATAAATACTTGTGATCCTCTTGTTTTATCTCTTCATCTCTGAATTTCAGTAGCCTCCAGCAGCTAAAAGGAAGGTTATGACAATGCAGAGACCCAATTGCCTTGGGCATATACAGAAATCTCTGTCACACCAACACTATAACACCAGTTGTCAAAGGCATTTTCTCGAGTTTTGAAGTTTGTTGTAATCAAAAATGACACCCCTGGCTTTAAAATACCACCTCACTCTGACCAAGCATGCCCATAAACTCTCTTCTTTTCCTGCTTTATTCTGTGCCCTCAATGCGGGCAGGCACCGAGAGATGCTGGCATGTGTACCCTCATTCACAAAGAACAAAGAATATTCCAGCATCCTGCTGCAAGGAGAAAACTGGGAAGAGTTACTCTAGATCAGCCCACATCTGATCTGTTCATGGCAGCTGTGCCATTTTTCTGTGCTTCCTCAGACTCTGCTTCCTTACTCTGTTTTGTTTTTAGGACTACTGTTACTAATTTTGCATTTATAAAGCATCCTCCCCAGCAAGTTCTTCTTCTGCCTGTGAGTGGTGCTTGTCTATAAATCCATCCTGAAGAGATGTCTAATTATTTCACTGCTGATGCTGAGTAATGTGGTTTTTGTTTGGTAGTTTGGTTTTGGTTTTGGTTTTTTTAAACTCACCTTTCCTGACATACCTCTTTGATTAGAGTCATTGATTGCCCTGCCTCATGATACATCACAGGCATAGTTATGGCTGAAATCAGCTGGCTTCTAGTTTGCAGAAGCTCACCCTGAGTCACCCTGAAGTGAGTGCCACGATAAGAAAAAAAAACAAATGGCAAATGATAAATACATTTTAAAAGATACATCAATTTCTGTGCCCCTGATACTCAGTTCTGTGGAAGCTGTGTTACATGAGGAGGCTCTCTATTTCCAGAGAGCAAAAGTGACTCATATCAGCCTTCAGAACAGAGCACTAGCAAGGGTCTCCCAGGGCCCACATTCCCTCCCTGACACCAAGGGCAGCCTCCTCATGTAGGTGTGATTTGGCACTGCACTGGATTATGTAGGTCACCGTGAGCACCGTGAGTTTAGTCTCAAAGGACTAAATATGGAACAGAAAGTAAAGGATTAAATCTCCCACTCTCTGTTGACACTCAGGTACATGAAAATGTATTTCTTCAAGTTAGTCTCTATCATGTAGTAATGGGTAGAAGTAAAAACCAAAAAGCATTTCTCATACAAGCACCAGAAAGGGTGAGCACAAGACAAAACAACCTTAGTGCAGACAGCAGAGCCTTACTGCTGTGTACAAAGGCACACACTTTATAACCAAATACGCAATATCTGGCAAACTTTTCACATCTATTCCAAACTTTCACCATTTAAAACCGTAAACTGCAAAGGAACAGTTTGTACAACCTGAGTGCATGACAAATAAATCTGATGGGAATCTTTGCTCTTTCATGATGGACCCACAACACGCAGCTTGAATCAGAAGCACTGGAATAAGGGGAAAGCAAATGTATTTACGGTTGTGTTTTCAAGCTGTGGCCATAATGGATAAGGTAATTCATCATTGCTGGCTACACAACCAAAGTATCATAAAAATGCTTTCAGCTAAAAGCTTCATTATAAGGGTGAACGATGTTTGCTTGAAATTTTGAAGGCTGCAATGCTCTGGTGGGCCAAAGAAATTGGGAATCATTGCTCTACAGAGAAGATGTTGTTCTATTACATATTCCAGTATTTCATTTCTGCTGATGCTTACTTTCCACTGGTATTTCTAAAACAAACATTTTGTTATACATATGGGATTGCAAATTTTGAGATACATACTTATCCCCAAGCGGCTGCGCAAATGAAATTCAGTAACAAGTTGTTGCCTGAGAAGCAGATCAAGGGAAGCCTGGACACATGCAAGTGTACATCTCATGGGTGGATACATTCTCCTGTGTTTAATAAAATGCAGGCTTCAACAGAGGCTTTCTCCATTCTTGAGGCACTGTCAAGATCACTCCCCTGGATCTCTGGTGTCTCATGAGGGTTACTCTGAAGGCTCAGCCTCTCTCTTATTACAGCATGTGCACACATATACACCCAAAATGACACTGTAAGCCTCGTTTCCCAGGGAAAAGAGGCTAAACATGCCAGAATTTACTTCTTCAGCCCTCACCCAACTCTTGTGGCTGTACCATGATATCACCCTCTCCACATTACCTCACTCATATCCGCCACCCACATCCTCCATGTCTCCCCATTTCCCCTGCTGTATGAAACATCTGCCCTAAGGGATGGGGTAGTGCTCACACTGCTGTGATGAAGTCAGTGATTGTCCTGCCTGTGCTGTGTTTTAGGTTACAATTCAAGAAACCAAGTTGTTTGGCAAGTGGCCTTAGTGACAGGACAATAGTTGCCTGTGTGATGGGACAACAGTCTGTCCCACTGAAGAGTAGGAAATTTGCAGCAGCATTATTTGGTGGAATTAAGAAGTAGGGTATTATTTTTGAGTGGCAAACCTGTTATGGTTGTAGCTGAGAAGGCTCAGCCCACATGGCACTGGAGACAACTGTGTTGTCTTGAGCTGTGTGAGCAGTGACTCCTCCTGGACCAGGCTGCCAGCACCTGAGGAAGGGCCAAGGCATGCCTGGGTTTTCAGAGCAGACATAGTCCAAGTCCGCAAGACATGAGGGGAAAGCCTGGAGCAGGGATATACCCTCAAAGATGTGGGCATCAGATCCAAATGAACTCTAGGAGGACTGCAAGGCCAGCGTGAGGGTCCACAGAGCTGTAACTCATGGATCATATGGAGCTCCCCACCCTCTCTGAAAACTCAGGCCCGCAGCAGCTTTCTCCAGGTGCCCCCTGACCTGGCAGTGCTGACTCGAGTCTGTAACTACTTTTCTGGAGTTTGGTTACTTTGCAAACTGCACTTTTTTAAACATAGATTTTTTTTTTCCTATTCTTCTGGCTTTGTTTTTTGCTTCATTCCCTTGCTCTTGTAATTTTCTTTTTCATTGTGGTTTCCTCGTTTCTTTCTCCTGCTCCAGCTGCAGTATTTGTACTAATCATTATTCCTTAAAGTGATATTTCAGACCTGATGTAATCAAGTGCTACACCTTCCCCTCTTTTTCTCCCCTAGTAGATGTCTTTATTTTGCAGGTAGTGCTGGGGACTTTGCTGGCCAAAGGGCATACAAGTCTGGCACTGGCAGGCTATGTCATTTGTATAAAATGCATTCTCTAATGGTTAATGCATTCACAGGCTTTTGGATATTCCATTAGCTAGAGCAGTAAAATGCCTAAATGCTTTGACACCTTGGCCCTTAAACTTTATCCTTGTTATCCCTTATTCAAGGTGAGCTTTTCTAATTTCAGACAAGCTCCCAAAGGCAGCATTTCCTCATGGAATTCATCCAGCACCCAGGTGTGATAACCCAGGTAAGCCATGCCCATCAGGAGTGGGCACAGAGCTGCACCCGTGTCCAGTCAGTGTAATCATACCCACTCTACGTTTGTCACAGTCTGGCCAAGGCTAATTTGATGTTCACAGTACCTCACAGGCTTGAACTACATTCAGATCCAAGTCATGGTATAAGAAAGAAAAATCAGTTTCAAAGCCTCAGTGTGGAAACAGTCAACCTATCCTCAGTAGTATGGCATGCTTCTGTCTCAGCATGTTCCTTGTGCCAGTTCCCTCCACTGCTGCCAGGCCAGGATGCTGCACAGATAAATTAAATACTCTTGTTTTTGACTCTGGTCCTGGACATGACCTTTGTAAAAAGGCTGAGAGCACAAGGCTTGTTCAGCCTGGAGAAGAGACCCTGTTTGGAGCAGGAGGATAGACTGAGGTCTCTTCCAACCTGAATTATTTAATGAACTTGTTTGATCCTTTAAGTTTGGCACAACCTTCAAACTAAAAGCACTTTCACAAAAGAAGCCCTACCTATCCAAAATCAGTTTTATACAATTCCCTGAAAGTGCTCCCCAGGATGTTGCTTGTCCATGGCCAAACAGCTCAGAACTGCCAAGTCCACTTGTGAGCTGGAGATATGGGCCTGTGAGAATTACTGTGATTCTTTATGTATAAAGAAAGTGCCTCATGCATCCAGAGCTGGCATGAAGGAATAAGTGTTCCCAGGCAGCCCAATACCATCTACAGGGCTGCCCCCCAGCCTGATGGGAAGTAAGAGCTATCCCAGCTGCCAGATGTGTGCTTCCACCATTGTGTAGATGATGACTGGTCCCAGAGATTGGCTCATAGGGACTGCCTGGCACATCTGTCCTGGTGCAGAGACGTGGCTATCACTTAGAGGAGCAAAACCCTTATTTCTTCCAAATGAGGCAGTCACTAGCAAGATGTCTATACCCACAGTTATTTTGTGGGGTCCTAGCCTATGCTCCACTGCCTCCATTTGTTGGATTTGAGTCTGATCCCAAAAAGCCCCTCAGAGATAGTCTGATAATGCAACAGGCAACTGCAGAAGCCTAGCAAAGTAAGTCTTGGGACTGGTATCAAGGTAAGGTGAGTTGTCCATTGTACAGGCAATGGGCCCATCTGATCCATAATATGGATTTCCTCATGTGTAATGCTACATCACAAAGCAGGATGCAGGTACGCACTGCCATGAAGAAACACTGCAAGGCAGAGTCCCAGCTTGACTCCACACCTGCTGGTGTGACATGCACTTCCTAGCACCAACTGTTACATATGATACTATTCTTCAAAAGTGAGGAAATAAACATCACTGCCTTCCACTTCCTTCCCCATCATCTCCCTCATTTTGCAGACACATTCACTGAGGAGTTGCTAAGGCCATTTCTGTCAGAGCATAGAGTCAAACCCAGGACTCTTCTGTGGCTGGATGAAATTTCAGCTACTTCGTCTTTCTGCATCATTGAGCTACAAAGATGTACTTGGCCCTGCCATATTCCATACAATAACCCAGGCACCCTATCCCCAGCAGACTACTGCTGTGGAGCCAACAGTTATCTGCCACCAGCAAATCCTGATTCACACAATTAAGAGCACTTTCTTTCTGTTACTAGCTGAAACAGTAGGGGGTTTGTGCTCATGAATGTAGCAGGAAATCAACCCAGGACGTCTTGAGCTCAGGCACAGGCCGTTATAATCTATCAATTATGTCGCAACAAAACCAACTGTTCCACATGCCACTCGCTTGTCTCACCTCTCAATTCCTGCTGTCACGCAGGGGCAAGCTTAACATTTGAATGAAATATCCAGAAAAAATTCCAGGAGGTGTGCTAGCACCTGCCATCCTGCTGTAAAGAAGTAGGCACTCTCCCTTCAGCAGCCAAAGCTCATCACTTGTGGCTTGGCTATGGGACCTACAGATCCTGGCTAGCAAGTGAGAGCGCCAAGTACCAGAAGATCCTGTGGGCATTTCAAGGATTAATACGAACATTAATACGAACAGGAGCTGCTGGGGTGTGTGCAGCCAGGCCCCTCTTGGGAAGGGCAAGGACACAGAGCTAATGAGCCTGCTGAGGTGTGGGAAGATTTTGTGTAGAGGCTTTTGTGTGCCTCAACACCACATAATCCATCTACGAGGAATGGGACCTCAGAGACCGCTGAGGTGACCCTCCACTGAGCAGCTCTGTCTAAGGTTGTCTCCTAATCTGCATAATGTGTCCACAGCTGTGTGACAGTAGAAATTGAGTGCACCTCAAGATGCCACCAATCCATTCAAACAATTGCCACAGCAGCAGTTCCTGTCTCTCCACAATGCTACAGGACTGTCAGAGTACATCTCAAACTCAGGTCTTGTAGCTACCTTCTTCTTACCCTTACATTGTACATATACAAAAACCTCACGGACTGTGCCAGTCACTTCTGTGGTCCAGAGCACAGGGGTTCTTGGATTCTCTTGCCCACTCTGATTAATTTTGCTGTTCTCTTCCTCTAAGGATGAGCAACCTGCTAGCACAGAACATGATCACACACACATAGATATCTGTCCCAGCTGTGGCAGAGCCTGGGATACTTGCTAGAAGGCGTTCAGGAATTTGCTGCCCAAAATACGTTTGAGCTATGTGAGTCGTGCCTGGGTCAGTGGGGACTGGGTGTGGAACAGCAGCTCTGTGAGTCACCAGGGGTCTGTGAGACCTGAAGGAAAGGTCGACACAGCCTTTTTTAAGTACAGACTGCTGAAATGTTCTGTACACAGATTCAGGATGTCTGTTCCAATGGTGTATATGAGAAAGCTTGGGAGTTGGCCATGTAAGTTTGGACAGCTGACCTAAAACATAAACATGAGTTCAGGGACTCTTATAAAATGAGAAATCATGCTGCTAAGCAAGAAAATGTGCAATGTCTTAGTAAACACAGCTCACCCTGGAGAATAGCTCTTGTCATTGCTTAGCAATGCTATGAAATCATATATTCCCCTCCCAGCCCTGGGCTAGACAGTGGAAACCAAGGGGTTTTAGTTTTCCTTCAAACAGAGCAGCAATGCCTATCTTTAACCAGAGCTATCATTCTCTAGGAGAGGCTAATCACCCTCAGCCCCACTACAGGGGCTGGCAAGTGCAGTTGCTGAGTGCCTGAAAATATAGGTGTTGCATTAGGTGGTAAGTATGGAGAAAGTGTTTGACCTTAGACATCCATATTTGAACATGCTGGCCTTTAATTGCTGCAGCCAAGCTGACCCAGTGGGTCAGGATTTATGCCAGACCTTTTACGTGTAGGAAGAGAATAAATAGCTGTAAACAAAGCCAATCCAAAGGAAAAGGTCACTGCTTTCAACCTGTGTGAGAGAAAGCTTTTGAATCGGAAATGTTAGTGATAGGAGGCCAAGTGGATAAGAAGTTGCGATTACAACCTGAATGAGTTGTCCCGGGAGAATGGAAACTGGGAGAGCTGGATGGGCAAGCTCAAATGACATACTCTCCTGGGCTAGCACAGCACTGCAGTGACCACTGAACTCTGCTGGAAAGCAAGGTGAAGGAGGTGGGAGACACCTTTCTGGCAGAACAACAGAGTGGAGGAGACGAGCAAAGCTAGCTATAAGCAAAAACGAAGGATAAAAGCACCATCAGAGGGCTTGGAAAGAGCAACAGAATCCAGCTGAATGGCACAGATTTGGAGGGGCCTGCCTGGCTCTGAAAGACTGAGGGAGGGGATAAATTCGGAGTGGAAGTGTGACATCTTCCCAAATCCCATCTGGACATCCAACACTCACAAGTTAATTGACTTTAACAGCAGCACAATCCTTTAGAAAAGGAGTATGTTCACTGGATCTGAACTTGTGACTCTTTTAAAATGTCTATATCCATTACTTCCCACAGCAAGAGGTACAGCTGTTCAACATAGCATTGGTATAGACCAAAATGCTTAAAAAAATCTGTCCACTGAACCCAGATTTCCAGTATCTTTTACAAACTTGCCTCTATCTTCCTTAGCGAGGTATGAGGTCATCTGCTCCAAACAAAACAACTGGCTTGGCAGTTTTGGCTCCTGTGGGTACCTATCCCAGTTTGGTGGGAGAGACTTAATGGCCAGGTGACACTGGTAGGTCTGAATGGAGCCGTGCTTTGTAATTCTGTGCCCATGCAAACCTGCATGTGATGCACACAGCATCTGTCCAGATGCTCTGGGGCAGGGCTTTTAGAGGCCTTTCCATCATCCCACTCCCCAGGAAATGCAAACCTGGGAATGGTATGGCTCTGAGTTAGTGTGGAGCCTGGAAATGACAAATTAACATAAGCTGTGAGTTTACATACTTCTCACAGCCATTTATGGCCTTGTCTGAGCTTAAATAAAAGCCATGGTCCCTGGAAAATTTGTGCCTGTCTGTCAGTGAGGCATTCCAGAGAAAACATCACGTGCTCATTTCACGAAGTGAAATAAGATCTTTGTTCTGCATGCTTTCCCTCTCTCCCCCCTCCCCTTTTTCTGAATGAGGCAGTTTTGTCCAAGGATTACAAGCCAATGTTCCAATCCCTCACAGACGTTTTCCATTATCAGAGCTGCCTCTTGTCCTTCAAATCATTTTCCACAGGACTCCTGTAACTGGGGCTGGGAAACGAAGCCAAAAGCTCAGAAGAAAGGACCCTATTCCAGGCTGCTGACAAGACTGAAAAATGCTTTAGGGTGTTGCTGGGACCACCCAGACTGAAGCATCCTCAGCAGGGGAGCAGCTGAAAAAGATGCTAGTGGTGGAAGGAGACTCACAGTACTGCGCAGGCATTTAAACAGCTTGGTAAATTAACTTTGATGAGGTATAATCACATTGTGTGGAGCAGACTATAGAGACCAGTGGTAGACAACAGTGACTGATGATTAACTCCATAGCATACAGTACAAAGGGCCTTTGTGTTGCCCCTCCTGAGACTTACTCATATTTTGTGAGCTGCCTCTGTCTGGGAGTCAAATTGCCCCTGCTATAGAAAACTATCAAACAGGGTTGGAGGAAGGGAGGGGAAAGTCAAGGGAGGTTTTCTGTTTGGATTCTCCTTCTCCTCATCCCCCCCACATCATCATCCTTTGCTGGAGGTCCCACATGTATGGAGCAGGGCCACCTACTTATTGCACAGAGCCAAGCAGCTTCCTTCCTGTAAACAGAAACCAGCTACTGGAATGGCATCAGGCTTTGCTCTGCAGATTCCTTTTTCCATTGAGCTCAGCTGCAGAGGAGGGCACCAAGCTGGAAGGACCCGTTTGAAGAACCCACAAAGCCCCTTTCTGCACCTTCATATATATAACTTGGTCATTCGGGCCCTTGAGACTTCTGCTGAAGTTCCTCCAACCATCATGATCTCTAATCCCTTATTTCATGTTCACAAGAAAGTTAAGGTGGCACTTTATGAGAACCATTCAGAAATGAAATGAGGTTCCCTACACGTCCCCTTCCCTCCAACTCAGCTCTAGGAAGTCAAATAAAGCTACAGCAGAGATGTCAAACAGATACTCACAACCACAGCTTACATTGCTGCAGGAAGATTTGCCAGGACTCCTCTGTCAGCATCCTAATGTGAAAGAATTCTGCTGAGCAGGGACTTCCCTGGGACAAGGGGGGTCTGAGTGGAGGTATTATATGGCTGCATTCTGCATTTTATCAGGATGTCCTGGGAAGCAAAACACATAGGTAGGTTTCTATGATCACAGCTCATGACCCCTACCTTCTGGACCAGACCTTGTTTCAACTGGCTGGATGAGTTTGACTTGCAAGCCTCAAGATTTCAACGTAGGTGTTGCATAATTCCTGGTGTCTCCCTTTTTGCCTAGGTGCATGTCTCACCAAGCCCATATAAGCTTCGAGCACCAGGTTAGATGGTGAAAGATGGAGAGAAACTGTTTCCTTGGCAGCTGCTGGCAGAGTTGAACTGACTATCAAAGTGAAGGGGATATGAGCTGAGCATCTCTGCCAGGCTGGAACTATATATGTGGGTTTGAGCAATCCTGCCGAATCACAGAAATGAAAGCCTGGAGGGGATCTTGGTGGCTGTGTGGTTTAGCCTCTGACCTAAAGCAGGGCTATGGCCAATACCCATTTGCTTGGCTGTGCCTCTGTCTTGACAGATCTTGAAGTTCTCTGCAGATGGAGACTCCATCACCTCCCTGGGCACTTGTGACAGTGACACACCACTGTACCAGGAACCTGTAAGTGTTTACCTCCCTCAACTTACTCTCACCCCTTCTCATGTCTCCAGACACAGGGTTCCTCAACGTCTGTAGGGGTCTCCATATGTAGGAGATCAATGGTCTGAAATGGAGCTGTTGACTGCTCTGAGAAATCTTCTGGACCCAGACAGACCTTGGCCATAGACAACCTGAGTCACTGATGAAGTCACTCTGGCGTTACACTCTACTTGACATCAGGAATTAGTTTTAATTTAGGCTACGGCTTCAAATTAGGAATGATGGTAATTATATGATTTTTATTAATGCAAACATTATTATGTAATAATAATAATAATAATAATAATAATAATAATAATAATAATAATAATAATAATAATATATATTAATACACATTAATGGTGTAAACTCTCTACAAACTCAAAAATAATGTAAAATGCTGAAAATGTATAACTACATTAATCC
Source organism: Polioptila caerulea (assembly GCA_013397295.1). Taxonomy (NCBI): domain Eukaryota; kingdom Metazoa; phylum Chordata; class Aves; order Passeriformes; family Certhiidae; genus Polioptila; species Polioptila caerulea. The sequence goes on along the minus strand of VYXF01010888.1, from coordinate 458,996 downwards.
TTTTTTACAAACTCTTCCACTTGCTTTTCCTTCATTAGTGGTGGGTAAATAGGCATTCAACTGCACACAGCCACCTTCTGCTCTTGTTCTCCTGCTCTGATCAGCCATAAGGTTGGTTAAAGGCCTTTGGTTTTTGAGCACAGATACAGCAACAGCAGGAAAACCTGGCGAATTTAGCTGAGACTAATGGTATACTGCTTCACCTAGCTGATTCCCTCTCCCCTTTGGGGGTCATGCCTCATTCATTCTTTTCTTGCATACATTATACTGCATCGGTAAGGTAAACAAAATTAAAAACAACTTGGTTCCATTGTTCGGTCAGAGCAAAGATCAGACATTTTCCCCAAAGGAATGCTGACTTTTTCTTGTCTGCCAAGAAATGCTGCAGCTCCCTCAGCTGAGGCGGTACAAGGGCAGGGGGGTCACAGCTGATTTTGCTTCTGGGCAGAGACTGAGCTCCTGTAATTCTCAGAAACTCCGGACTACTTGCAGATAGCAAGACAGCAGAGGGCACTGCAATCACTGCAGGTACGGGGGCTGGGGAGCAGCCCGTGGCTCCACCACACAGTCAGCACACACAGATGTCTCTGATGTACCTGTGTGAGGAAAAAGGACAGTGTGCCATCCAGATGAGACAGAGCCTGGAAAAAGGGTAGGGAAGAGGAAGGGAAGTGGGAAGAAGCGGTGCCCCAGCTGAGGGCACACAGCACATAGGCTGGCAGAGGCCATGCATGGAGCTCCTGAAGAGCAACTGGTGTAAGGAGGTCACTTAGGGTTTCACTGCAATGCAAGGGACAATATGAAATAACTTTCCACGTCTTGCAGGTTCAAAGCATTTCAACTCAGCAAGACTCTCATCTGTCCCATCTTCCAAAACAATAAAGTAAAAATTCCACCCACCAAAATTCAACAGCAGCAAAACCAAACCACCATGCTGTGATATCAGATGGATCACTGCCCAAAAGAATAGCAGGGTTCAAGCCATTTCTAAGAGGGAGCCTCTGGAAATGGATCAGCTGGAGGAGAGGGTGCTGCCTGTATGCAGACAACATGTCCCACTGAGGTTGGTGGGCAGCAGATGGGCCAGCCACTCCTGGTGACATTGTGACCCAGCCCTAGCTTCCCAGTCTGATTCCTTCATTCCTGCCTTGTCCTGGTCTTTCCTGTACTCCAAGCTGTTTTCTCATTCCAGTCCCCTTTGCTCTCCAGTTGCTGTCTCCCCTCCTCATAACTGCTCCCTGCTTGCTTTCTTTACTTGCCACACAAAGTATCTATCTGCCTTCATTTTTGAGGCTCAGCCTCCTTCTACTTCTCACCACCATTCCCCCAAACACCCATCTCCTGATCCTAGGCTCCTTCCTCCAGCTTTGTCCAGTCACCCACCCTTCCCAGTCTCCTTCCTTAGGCTGCCCACAGCCCCTCCACCTCAGCTGCTTCTGGCTGTGTCTGCCCACCCTCAGTCCCATCTCCCTCAGTGTTCCAGATCCTACAGCTCCTGTACTACATGTTATTGGTCACTCTTTGCTACCCACAATCACTGCCTCCTCCCTGTTTCAGGTCCTGGAGGCTTGTCCCACTATAATCCATTTTCTTCCCATCTGGTTTTCCCTACTCTGCATTGCAGGTAAATGTCTTTTCTTCCCTGAGCTGCTTGGGCAACCAGCAAAGGCATCAGAACAGCACAGAAATAATAACAGACTTCTGCCTCCAGTTGGGAAACAAATGGGAAAACTTGTCCATCCTGTGAATAAACTCGTGCTGCTGCCCTCACCAAACCTAGAAAGATCAGAGCAGGTACCCACACAGCCATCCAGCATGTGAAGTGTGGGGGCCATGGCAGTGGCTTTCAACTGATGTGATTACATGGAGATTACATTGTGCCCTCCTCAGACACAGCTCCATTTTACCTTCTCATGGCTGATTATCTTCCAAACAGAAGTACTGCTCTGTAGTGGAAATGCCTCATTTTAGTGTTTGTGTGTGGAAACACACTAAAGCAAAGCCCTCTAAAGACAGCCAGATTTGTATCCTTGGGAAAAGCAATAGATGCTCTGCAGAGAAATGTACAACCTTGGGTCATTTCCTGACAGGAGATGAGAAGGACCATGAAACCTGGTAGCTGCAGTCTTGAATTCCTAATAATGGTAATTAACTTCAACTTGACCTTCCTGATAGACAGATAAGATTATACCAAATCTTTCCATCATTCAACAGAGTGAAGAAAACACAAGATAAAGCCATTTGTTTTCCTTTCCGTGCTGCCGGCATGGCTGATCTCAGTAAAATAAAGGCAGGAGGAAACAGGCTGGAGCTGGGAAGGCTGAGTACAGCAGGAGGGGAAGAAAACCATTTGTGGCTAAAACATTTGACAAAGGCTGGGACAAAGTAAAGAAAGAGAAAGAGAGGAGAGGCATTTTTTGGGGGAACATACTGGACTCCATCTGAAAAAATACCTGCTATTTCTCCACCATAGCAGCCTTTTGGAGCATTTTCTGCAAAAGAAAAAACATTCCAGCAGGCACATTCTTTTCTTTCCTTAGAAATCTGACCACTGGTAGAGCCAACAAGACAACCTCTCTCTTACAGCGTATTACAAAACTTTGTCCTGGCTGCCAAACATTCACCGTTTACTTGTACTGAAATTTTCCATTCTTGCTTTCCGTCTCAGACATGTATTTCCTTTTAAATTCTTGCAGAAACAGCATCCTTGTGTTCTGAAAGGGGCTTGGGAAAAGAATAGTTTTAACAGTGCAGATTTGTTTTTTCAACCATTGCAGAAAGGGGTAGAAATTCAAGGAGCTGAAGCAAGAACTTTAGTTTAGATGAGAGAGAGGACCCAATCCCATCTTGTCTTTCTCTTTTCTTTTCTTTTCTTTTCTTTTCTTTTCTTTTCTTTTCTTTTCTTTTCTTTTCTTTTCTTTTCTCTCTTTTCATTTTCCCCCCACCAGATCCTTGGCTGACCTTATCAGACCCCTCAGGAAACTGAATTTATCAGCATAAATACCAGTCTTTCTGGGCTACAGCTAACTGATTCCTGTGGTCAGCTGGTAGAAATAACCAGCAGACCTTGGCTGAAAACTGGATCTTGATTCCTTTGATTTTACAGAGGAGCTCACACTCCTAAAACTTGGCAGCCTGGTACATTCCTTAAGATAAAACAGAAATAAAAAAGCTTTCCTCCCACCCTTTCATGACTTTCCTTTTTCTTGCAATACTTGCAGTGTTGTAGCAAGACTATGAAATGTGGTAGGGTACATAAGTCAGGAAAAGATAACTTTTTGTAATATGGTCTCACAAAAATCTGTTTAGATTTTGGATTTAAGTACGAAATGTCACCAATTTCCATTTCCCATCTGTGACTGGCATAGCACAGCTTGTGGTTCTGGCCACTTGCCACAACTCCATGACAGTTTTATTGCCATGTGTAAGTTCTGGCTCTGTGTCCTGCCACTTTCCAGAGAACGTTGGTCCAGCTGATCTATTGCCAGCTGAGAAGATGTGGCCAAATGTGATACAGGAAAATTCTTTGATTACTGATGTCTAGGTGCATGCATATTTCTCCCTCAAATGAAGTGTTGGGTTACTAGAACACTGGCCCATAGTATTCTTGTAGCCAGAACAAGGTGGCATGGACTAGATGAGGGGACTACAAAGCGAGTTCAAAACAGGCTGGACAGGTGAACTCAAAGAGCAGAGGTCAGCATTCCAAAGTCTAATGGGAAAATGGGAAGCCATTTAGGAATAACATTCCTTAAGGGATTAATACTATTTAACATCCTTATCTACAGGAGAAAAAGGAGGCAGAGAACACCTTGAAGAGTTCACAGATAACACGAACTTGTAGTGGTGGATGTTCTGGAGGGCAGTGCTGCCATTCAGAAGGACCTAAATAAGCTGGAGAAAAGGGCTGGCAGACATCTCACCAAGTTCAACAGTGACAAGTTTTTTCTTGTCAAGGGCAAAGTTTTTTCTGCTTTCCAGTGCAGGCTGGCTGCTGACTGCCCAGGAAACACCTCTGCAGAAAGGCCTTAGGGTCCCAAAAGACTACTGATTTTCATCAGAAGTGCACTCAGCAGCTATGTAGGCCAAGGGCATGCTGGACTGCAGAAACAAGAGAGCAAGGAGAGGGATTATTTCCCTCTGTTCAACACTCATGAGGCCGCATCCGGAGCATTCTTTCCTGTTCTTTTCTTCCCAGGGTATGAATGATACTCATATACTAAGTGGGGTACACCAAGAAAATAAGGAATGTGAAGCAGCGCTTAATGCATAAGGAAAGACTGAGAAACCTGGGTTTGCCCATACTGGAGTAAAGATAGTTGTTGGGGACTTAACTGGCTGTCTTTGACTGAAGGGAGGGTTATGGGAATCAGACTTTTCACTGGGGTCCAAGCTGAAAGGATGAGAAGCAAAGGGCACAGCTGCAGCAAAGAAAATTCCAGTTTATAATCTGGACTGACGAGTGCATATTCCCAGACTCATTCCCCTTGTGTGACATCCATTCTGGGATGACATCCTAGACTCCTTCATCTTGGTGACATCCACCCTGTGGACCTTCTTTTCCACCAAATCTGTCCCCTAAAACTAGTACCTGAGACATCTGAACCCTCCCAGGTAAGTAACCCCACTCTCTGGGAGCTTGGCCTGCTGATAACTTTTGGCTCAACCCTCCAAAGACAGCACAGCAGGACTGAAAGCAGAACAAGTTTCAGGGAAGAATTATTTGATCTCACTGAACCTTTACATTCCTCAATGTCCTAAAAAGTTATAATTACAGACCCTTGAAAACATCTCTTAAATCCCATGAAATGCTGGTATTTTTGATGAGCCTGGACCTTTTGGGTGAGCCTGGACTGACTTGTCTTTTTTTGCAAATGCATATTTGATGTGATGTTGCTTAGTCCACCTTCAAAATGAACTCTCTTTTCTCCTCCCTGCATGCTCTGGTTGGAGAAGGCAATTGCAAAGTCCTTCTGTCCATCTTCCTGCCGCTGCAAAAGTGCTGCATTTTTGTTCTGATGGGCCAAAAATTAGGTGACAGCTGGGATCAATGCAAAATATCATGTTGTGTTCAAAGGGCATTACCTCTTCTGACACCTGTTGTAGGTGATGAGCTTTTCTTGCTTCAGTGATTGTTTGTCCATTCATAGAAGTGTGGGAAATTCAGGGGCTTCATGCTGAGCTTTCAGAGAAACAGAGGAGTTGGCCAAGCTTTTCTTTTGTCTTTTAGTCTTTGGTTCTAGCTGGGTCACGTTTTCCATTATTTCATCTGAAATTCCAATTTCTCCTGTAAATTAATGAATGTTGAAATTCATACAATCATTTAGGTTGGAAAAGACGTTTGAGGTCACGGAGTCCAGCTGTAAACCTCCCACTGCCAAGTCCCACTAAACCATGTCCCTTAACTGCAGTAGTCACTAGTCTCTCTCTGACACTTGATACCATGCCAAATGCCCAAAGTCTTGTGCACATCTGCACACAAACAAGAGGAAATGGGATCCTAGAATCTTTTGCTGAACGTCTCTTAAAATTCACCTCCCCATTTTATATCCCATCTACAAATTGGAAAAGGTCAGAGCATGACATATGTTGTTGCCATTTGATTCAGACAAGGGGCAGCTGGAGAAGGCAGTGGACAGAAGAGGAAGAGCTTGACACTGCATTTGAATTCTGTTGTGTCTTTCATGGCCTCCCTGCTGGTGACAATGTCCCTACGGCCAGAAACTGTAGATGATAACAATTAATGGTACAACTCTGTGTGTCTCCACCAATAGCTGGCTCCCAGCTCCTCACTGTGTGCCTCTACCCTCCCAACACAATAATCACACAGACAGCACCTGATATCCCAAGGATTTCTACTGGACCCTCTCCACTGTCTTTACCTGGTGAACTGTGGGCATCATTGTATGCTGAGTGAATGCTGCTTCTGTGGGATTGGACACACTGCTATAGAGTTTGTTAGCTAGTGGTGTAGCTAAACAAAACTGACCTTTTGACAACAATTCACAATGAGTGTGGTATCCCTTCTAGAGAATACATCAGTTGTCAGTTTCTGCCAATAACAGAAACTCTGATCTCTTGCAGTACTCTTTCTAGTCTGAGCACCAATGTCCATATTTCCTTCTACCTGTAGTTTCACACCATGTCAAAAACTTATGCTTCTTTTTCTATTTTTTTCTAAAGCATAATAGCAAAAATCCCCGTTAGTTATTTTTTTCAGATCCATTTTTCTATGAATCACTGTTTCTCCTTATGTTTCATACTTAGTCTTTCCTCTGCAGACAATGTTTTGCTCATTCCAAAAGTCTGCAATAGCCAAGGGAGCTTGTTATTCTTGTGCAGGTCACTCTGCTCTCTTTGCTTCCTTTTAAAACAGCACATCCTACACTCTTGTTTTCTTGCTATCCCTGATAACTTAAATGTAGGCACTGTTAAGTCTTGGACTATCAGTATGGATTCCTTCCTCAAATTCTTCTTTTATATTTTTCTTTTCTGTATGAAATTTCAAGGAGGATATACCAGAAGAACTTGTCTTTCCCTGATTATATTTTCCCTTTCAATTTGAATCTTTCTAGTTTTAGAGTTACATGTGAATTACATGGTTGTACAGGAGCACGAGGCTTGTGAAGAACATCTCCTAAGAGACTGGGAATTTCTTGCAATAGTAGCCTGTGGTCCAGCATTGTGCCAGAGAAAACTCAAACATCCAGATAATCGCAAACAAGGACTTTTCCAGGAATTCCATTTTGCAGCACTGGCTTCAGTTCATCCATAAACTACCAGAGTCCTTCCTACTACTTTAACTGTCTGATGTGGTATTTTCCTTGCTTTAGCTGATTTAGCCTGATTTCAAAGCAACTGTTTTGGAGGTCTTGTTCAAGGTTTTCTTGCTGCTATCCCTTCTTAGTCTTCCTCATTTATACCCTTCCCCTGTTCATGAACCATGCATTTATGCTGCTCATGGTATAAATCTTGATAGGTATGTCAATATTCCTTGTGCAGTTGCTGACTTTGAGAGGGAAGTTGCTGTTCATCAGCTTCTTTCTTTATTTTGAATCAAAACTGATGTCTCCTCTTTCTGCAGCATGGACAAAATAATTCAGTTCTTTTGCATGGATTTGCATTTTGCTGTGATTCGATTTTAGGCTGCACTCTCTGCTTTTTGTAGGTAATGCTGTTAGTTTTGGGGGGTTTTGTCATGTTTTTCACTGGGTCTGTCATTCATAAGAATATCATCTAAAGTGACTCCTGCCCTTCACCAGCTTCATGTTATTTCAGGAATATTTTGGGAAATATCTCCAGCATAGGCAGCATTTTAAAAGGCTCAAAATTGAAATGCTGTCTTCTTAAAGTCATTAACATTCTGCTTTCTTGGTCCAGCCTGAACTGCCTGTGCCTAGATGGAACACTTAGTACATGTAGTATATTTTGTGTAGAAAGCAGATAGGTGATCTCATCTTGGGTGTGTAAAGTGCAATGCTTTATTGCTTTCTTTCTGTCTCAATAGCCTTTGCAGCTACAGATGATATGATATTTCTCTCTTTTCCTGTGATTATTGTGAAAAATCATTCCAATGCTTTCTCCATTGGCTCAATTGTCTTTAGCTGCAGCACAGGGTCAGCTCCCAAGCCCTTTCTGAGTCTTGCTGCTGGTAGATGTCATGGTGTGTGTTCATAATTTTAGGCAGTAGCTGCTCTCTTGCAGGGAGGAGTTATGTTTGAATCCCAAGGGAACCTGGGATGTCATCCTCAATGATTCCTGCCGATTCAATTCTCCTGCACCAGAGGAGAAATCATCCATCATTCTCTGCTGCAGCACAGCTCCACTGCTGGACAAGTGCCCCAGCCCAGCCTGGCAGGCACAATGAAACCACAGCAGGGAGCAGCAACGCCCAAGTGAAGAAGCAAGCCTGAGGTTCAGACGGGAAATTGAGAGCCCATGGCAGGGTCAGGTCTCCTGTCAGCGGGGTACCAGCCTGGCAGGAACATGGCCACAGTGCAGCTCAGGCAGGAGCCAAGCAGGAGAGAGCTGTGACTTCAAGCAGTTCCCAGGATAAGGAGGGAGGGCTCTCCCATGAAAATATCTCCACAGAGCTTCGTGGGGAATCCTCCACAAAAGCTTCTCCCAGCTCTTCTTTCCTCACCAGCTCTGACCAGCCAGCTGGTCTGAAGCTGCCAACCAAAATCCTAGGAGAGGGAGAGTGCCTTCAGGGCCCGGCAAACTCACCATCCCATGTCTTCAAATTCCACATAAGCATTTGGTTTTTCTTCTATTAGGCAGACTTTTTAATCAAATTTCAGAGACCTAAAGTTTTTTGTCCCAGGACCAGTTTTCCTGGCATTTTCGTATCACAGCACTGGAGGTACTTGACACCTTGATGTATGTGTGCCTGAAACACTGTATTTCTCTGCTGTGCCAAATGCAGATCTCTGCATCCTGCCAGCCCCACAATGGTGTTCATGGGACAGCTCAGGCTGTGCTTTTCCTCTACTCTGTCCTAGGGTGGTAACTGGCCTGTAGAGCCATGAGAAGATGCAGTGTCACTAGTGTGTCTCCTAGGCCCTACATATCATGGAATTTCATATAGTCATGGAATATGCTAAGTTGGAAGGGACTCATCAGGATCATCAAGCCCAACTCCTGGCCCTACGGGAAGAGTGCAGTGCCACTGCTGCTGAATTGTTTCCTTGGAGGAGCTCTGCAGTCACACCTGTGGGTGTGGCCAGGTACCTTTCCATCTGCTCAAATGACAAGCTCTCACCTGGACTGTGGAGAGCCAGGTCTGCTTGCTGCTTTGCACAGTGCAATGCATCACACCAATGTCCTGCTGACGTGCCTCTGCTGCTTGCTCCACTTTAACTGCCGGGCGTGGCTCAGGCCCTCTGCTACCTCCCTCCCCTCTCAGCACTGCCTGTGGCACTCTGTTCTCCTTGTCTCTTCATTTTATGAGGTAACACCATCCCAACTTCTTCTAGAAGTTCTCTGAGCTCCCCCTGTTCAGTTGCTAAATGGGTCTTCATTGCTAATTTTCTTTGAGCCCTTTTCTGGTTTAACCCTGTTAAAACCTTCTCCTTCAGTACACCATTCCTCTCTGTCAAAGCAGAATTTTCCTAAAGCCTCAATTCTCCACTCACTACTTGGCTCTTCCTGCCTAGGTTTGGGTGTTTTCCTTGATAATTAGTGTTTGTGCAGAAATGTTTTCCTTTGCTGAGCTTTGTCTCTTTGCTCATTTGCCCTGAGTTTCCCACTAGTCACCACAAAGCATCTGGCTCTAGCCCACCTCCTGTGCTGTCTTTCCAGAAGCCCCCCATACCCCTGCTCTGCTCCCATCTGCTCCTTCCCTCATGTCCTGCTCTCCTCTTATGCAATGCTTGCATTTCTGTCCACATCAAGGAGGGAACCAACATCTTACCAGCTACTACTCCAAGAATATTTGAGTGTGGGTTGCCAGCAACTGAAACCATCCTGCTCCTGCACCTCTCCATCACTGCATGGCTGAGCAGTCACTCAGATCAGCACACTCATCCCACAGACATTTTCTTGGGGTAATTTTCAGCCAAATAGCTCATCTGATTCAGATCACAGAATCTCATGCCCTGGTCCAAGTTGATGAGAGGTAACCAGAAGCCCCCAGGGGAGCAGAAAAAACGTGGGACAGGTCCCTCTTGTCAGCACTGCAGCATCAGGATAGCTAAATAGGACCATGAATCATGCCCTGGGACAAATCAGTGACAAGGAGATGCTATTTGGCTTCTTTGAGCTGCCTGATGACTATCACAGGTCTTTTGCCTTGCAGGAAGAGGCTTAGACATTTTTCTTTCTAAGTAACACTATCAGGGGACCAGAAAATGCCATAAAGAGGTAATTATGCTCAAAAGCACAATCAGAAGAAAAAATGTGCCCGCTGGCTCTGCAGGCATGAAGTCCAGTGTCAGCAACAGTAACATAGACCCTGAGCCATAACAGAAGTAATAAATAACAGCAGCAATGAGGACTGCTTTTCTTTTGTTAATCTAGGGGTACTCTGATGGGACACTGCATTGGAGGGGGTATAAAATGGATGTAAAGTTAGAGCAAATTGAAGAATATGGCTTTTAATCCATGCAGGACAGGCTGTTCAAGAACTCCGTAAAATCAGAGGAAAGTCATTGTATTGCTTGGCTCCCACCCAAAGTGATTTCATCTTCTGTTCAGGATTAAGGTGCATTAATAGCCTGAGGGCAGCAGTTTCCTTGCCAAAAAAANGAGGGCTTGCAGGTCAGGAGTGAACACTCAGCGAGTATTACTTGAATTATCAAATGAAAGTGGAGCAATATCATTTTCTTTCAAGCTAACACTGACTTAATTAAAATGTGCACTCTGAACTTGGCAAATTTCACATTATTCATGAGAAAGGTATGGGTTTGTCTGTTGCAAAGGCAAGCTAAAAATAATCAGAGATACAGAACCAGAAGGGCAGCTGTTAAGAGTAAAGCACTAGAACTTTTTCTGGCAAAGCTCTGTCTCCAAGAGTGTCATTTACCCTCAGAACTTTCTCTAGTCCCAACCAATATAGCAAAGCTGGCAAAAGCCCTCATGTAAATGTGATTATGCTGGCCACAAAATCCTTTTGGCCAGAAAGCTGTGTTTCTTTGGGGAAACAGCACAACCTTTATGGGCCAAAGCACTCCTGTTGACCAAATTGTGCCCTAGGAGGGAGTAAGGCTGGAAAGCTAAGTAAAGGCAGCATTCAAAGGCTGCAGTGAGAAAAGTTTCCACCTCTCAGAGGCCCAGTCCAGCAAATGAGGGCTACCATGCTTCTGCCACAACTTTGTAGACTTGTGTTCTTCCACTGAGTGGCTTTACCCATAGCAGGGCTATGATAGCAGGAGGCACATCTGCCATTGCCTACATCTCTGTACCACTGTGGGTACCTTTGGGTACTTCAGGTCACCCTTTGGGTTTCAATAGGAAATCAAGGACCCAGACAGCCAGAACGTGCAGTGGGACTGGACAGATGTAAGGCCAAAGAACATGGAGTGCTCAGCAACACCAGTGCTGAGGCAGCGCAAAAGTGGCAGCAATTTCCACATTAACAGAACCAAAGCATTTTTACCTTAAGGTTTTGTTCGAAGGACACTGAAAAGAGAGGAGGAGAATTAGAACTTATTTTGCATATCACATTAATAAAAGTCTGTACACAGACCAAAGAGATGACTTAGCCTTTCTCCTTCTTCCAAACTCCTTTCTGTTGCTTTGTTCTTACACTGGAGATCTATTGATCAGTGAAGTGACATCTCAATATAAAATTTGCCTTCTCTCCACTGCACCTGTCATTCTCTGGCAGGCTGATCTGAAACCACAAAGTCACATTAGTCATCTGAAAATCTTAAGCAAGATGTTTCCTGTCTTCCCTGTGTAAATTTGGGTCAATCTCATCTGCTTCAACACACCCACTTGATAGCTGATGGAAGCCAAATATCTGAAATGTATGTGGGCAGTGAAGGTTGGCCAGTTTGCAGTACATCCAAGCCAGTTCAAGAGCAAAGGCTTTCTTCTGAGATGACGTGGTCTGCAATCTTCCATCCAGGTAAAGCAGGATAGAAATCTCCTGGCAGTAGATGAAAACTGGTCTGCTTGCTTAAATTATGCCCTTATCCCTACCTTGGAGGAATTCTTATAAAAGATGCTTAGAGAGAATCTGGTCGGTGGGGGCAGGATGACCAGCAGCACACTGCATCCATCCCAGAAGCCCTGCCAAAAGACACTGGAGCTGTAGCAGGCCTGGGGGGACAGGGGAACTGTGGCTGCACAAATACTGCACTGCAGAGACTGGCTGGGACAGCAGAAAGTACCTCTGACTGCAGGCTGAGTATAAGAGCATGGCCAGTGGTTCACATCAGGTCTATACCAGAAGACAGGCAGGGATCCCCTTCCTCATCTTTCAGAACAGGAGATCCAGGAATAGCTTCTGCAGTATGGTCTGGGTACCACACTGGCATTGTGCAGCCTTGCTATGGCATCCTGCTCTGCTGGGAAGCATCTGTTCATCCCCAGAGAGATGTTCTCTTCCATCTGCCCGCCCCTCCACAAAACAAATGGGTGTGCGTGAGGAATTTGGTGCCTCTATTGTGTGTTGAGTTGAATAAAGAGGAGCATTTGTCTCTCCTCTGAAAGTACCATCTGCAATGGATGCCAGCCTCAAAGACACTGTAAGACTTAGGAGGTATTTTGGAAGAAGTATGGCCATTAAGCAGAATAAAGTATTTTAATTGTAAGGAAGATTTCAACAAACAGGAAGGTAACCAACCTCCAACTACAAAATAAATCAAGGTAAAACACTTGACTAAGAAAAGAGACAAATTTTATCTCTAAAGGTATCCAGAAGGAGAGGAATTCAGATTGTGCATTGAAATCCCTGAAGGTTCATCCCAGGAGCAGATGAGTATGAATGAAAATAGATGTAGAATGAAAATAGAATAGGTCTTCAAGTGCTTGATGAAAAACATGCACATAATAGCTCTCTTGGGGCACCAAGTTTCAACATAATGCTTATCTTGATTGAGGAAGGATCTGAAGGTATGAACGAGCAGAGTGCCATGCTTCTATGGAGGATTCCACATCTGGATTCCACATCTGATCCTGACAGCCTGGAACAGTTGGAGGCAAGGGAGAAACATTGTGGTTGTAGCTACAACCTTAAAACTCAAAAAACTGTGGCATAGGTGAAGATCAGACCAGTGGACTATGCCATGGACAGGATGTGAGAGAAGAAGCCAGTAAGAAACCAACTCTGAGTCTTTCAAACATCTCATTTCATAGAAGACAGATAAAGAAAGCTCTGTTTATGTGTCGCCAGTATCTCAGAAATGGAACTGAGAACCAGGATCCTGTTTGGCTGGATGCTGTTCAGAGGACAGAAGCCCTGCTGTGGGTTTCTGCTGGGAGCTGAGAGCATCCACTCTGTGTCAAGGAAGCCTATGGCCCATGTGTCCCTATGTTGTGGATGGGTAGCAATTCCACCTCATTTATTAGAAGCTTTGTACCATTCTTTGAGGTGTGACTCTCCATTCAGCAGCTGTCTCAGGGACTTTTGAGGGCTAATTTTGGGAAGCAGTATCAGGCTGCCATAGCTAGATCCACTACTGAAAGCTCTGCAAAGAGCAGATGGGGCCAGAGCAAACATTAACACTGCTCAAACAACAGCGAGTCCAAGAAATCAGGGGCAGGAGAAAGAGAGAGCCTTCTTACAGCAGCAGTTCACTCCTGGCTCTCCTCCTGCCTGCCTTCCTACCACAGTCAGAGACATCCAGCTTTGGCTCTAGGGCTGGCAGGCCACTGACTGTGGCACCTGACTGCTCATGTCACCAGCCTCTTCTCCAGGCTGTGCTACTTGTTAAGGTTGTAAGAGGGCTGGGACCAGTCAATAGCAAGAACGTTTACTATGCTTGAATGCTCTGCCATCCTTGCAGGTTTGCCTGCCTTGATTTTTCTAACTGGGTGAAGCAGAGATAGTTTACATAATCTTATCTCAATTTTCCCTTTTTTCCCATTTTTCTCATTGAAAAGGTCATCGGCCTTGTTGCTTTCAGGGTGAATGGTAATCCTGTAATCTGCTGCAGATTCTGTTTGTTGAAATGTCATCTGTGTAAACTTATTCTGCTCAGATCATGCAGAGTTTGGTTCATGGAGACTTACATCTGTACTGGGGAGGTCAAAGGGTTATCAAAATAGAACTATCTTCCAAAAACCACCACAAAAGATGCCAGCCAGTGGCACTACAGAATGAAAGGAGACTTGCTGGAAGCTGCTGCATGGCAGGCAGATGGGTCTCCTGCCCTTGACCCCAGCATTGCCTCTGTGATGGTCAACAAAGGCCACCACTGTCCCTCTGTGCATGGGAGGGTTGTGTCTCTCTCAGCAGCAGAACTGCCTACTGTCCTCACCAATGCTTTAGCCAAGCAATGGCCCACTCCAGGTCAGGTTGCATCTCTGTTACGAAATAAAACAGAATGAAAGATTCAAGGGCTGTGGGTCATGAGCATCAGTCATGTCAAGCCACCTAAATTCTCCACCAGGACAGGATGGCTGTGTTCAAACCCCTCTTGCCTGTTGGTACATCCGTAGACCTAGAGATGCTGCCAAACACCAGGAAAGGCGTGACCTATATTCATGCAATAAGGTTTTCAGAGCCTTGAAAGTGAATCCTGGGCTTGATCCCAGACCTGTCCAGGGGGCTCTGATGTGAACAGAAACTGACACCAGACTCAGGGTTTATCAGTTCATAAGGAAATAATTGGGAACTGCTCTTCCCCAAGTTCTCATTTAAATGGTATCCGGTCCTTTTCCAGGCTGGAGCTGACTGGCACAGGCCAAAAAGGTGGCCAGGGAACATAACCATTAAATCATACAGAAGCTGAGCTTTGCCAGTATAGACAAAGCCTCAGCTGACACAGCTGTCCAAACTTGGTGCACTTCTTCAGGGACTCTGACTGACTGCTAGCCCAGTTCAATCAGCCAAGGGCAAACCATGTACCTGGAAGCAAGCCATAACAATGAACAGAAAACATGTTTAAAAGAAATCTAACTCAATTTAAAACTTATAATGTAGGGCTGTGTGTGTGTCAACCAGGATCACTCAGCACAGGGAAGGAATAACAAATATCCCTGGCTGAGGTGCCATGAGATCTCCTGGAAGCCTGAAGCTCATTTTATTCATTCTTCTGCGTGCAGCAGCAAAACCATATGCCAAGCACTAGCTGCAAATTGAAGTGTCTAAGCTCCCTCCTGGGCAAGGGAAATGTCCTAGCTTCATGAACAAAGGCATTGTTTAAGACTGGAAGCAGGATGGAGCATTTGAAATAAGGAACAACTCCAAAAACATGTCTTTTTCCTTCAAATTTTATCTTTTGCCTCACAGTCAGTGCAGGCTTGGGAAACAAAAGAAGAGCTTCTGCCATACTCAGGCAGTACTCCTGCTTCTCCTCTGAGGGACGTGAAGAGCTGCTCATTCAGGGGCACAGGAGAGGTGAACCTTTTGCAGACTCCTTCACCAACATCTGTTGATGCATTTCATCCTGCCTCAGCCCACTCCTCCAGTACAGATGAAAGGTGGGAGCACAGTGTTACTGCTGAGACTCACACCAGGGTAGTAGTCACAACTTTTATCCTCCCTCCAGCCAAGCAGTCTGGGGGATGGAGACACTTGCAGGTGGGGCTCTCTAGGCACTGCCTACCTCTTCTCACCATCCTGTTACACTGCAGAAGACAGTCCTTGAAGAAGAGCTACTTGACCCCTAGAATCACAGTATCATAGAATGGTTCAGCTTGCAAGGGACCTTAAAGACCATCCAGTTCCAATCCCTCTGCTATGGAAGGGGCAATTTCCACTGGACCAGGATTCCTAAAGGATTCTGAAGGGAATTTACACAGTGCAAAGGACTGAAGCTGATGTTTCCAGTGCAATATTTGCCTTTTCACAGCTGAAGCACGTGAAAATGGCTAGACTGTTGTGTGAAGTATCTTTCAAAAGTTGAGGGTGTTTTTTGAGAATGAGAGCATGCCTTGACATTGCAACATCCACTAAATAACAAGGATTTAAAGCTGCCTGAGATGAGCATTTTTGCATTTTGTTCTCGTCTAATGAGGACATAATAAAATATAGGAGTTCAGAGGAGCCCATAGTCTATCAGACACTACAGGAAATACAGGAATCTTTCCTGAAGGGCAGATATTGTTTGATGAGCCACCTTCTGATATACAACAAACTGCCCATGAGTGACTAGTCTGGCACCAAAATGAGTGTTTTAGTGTGGCTGAAGTGGGTGCTACAAGTAAATTAATTCTATGATATCAAAGCACTCAGCTATGTGACCTGTCAGACAGAAACACCTGTCAGAATCAGGCTGCTGCTTGTGGTCCTCCACTGCATAGAAAAGTGGATTTTCTACAAAATCATGTTTCCCTATCAGCTGCAGGGAAACAAATTTTCCATATGTTTTGCTGCTGCATTGTTGCTATGACCATATAGGGACCAATGAACTGAGACAGTATTTTAATATGTAGTTATAAAAAATCCCTTTGCAAGCTGAATCTATGTAGGCCAGATGTCTATTTGGGTTGAAAAGGCTGGCTTTAAATATATCATGAAATAGATAAATAATTTAAGGGATTAACATACTAAGTGCATGTCACAAAAATACAGTCCCCAAAAATGAAACATTTATAGAAAACTGAAGAATAGACTAGAAACTGAGAGTACTCTTTTCTAGTAAATCAGAATCCATAAAAGTTGCTTCCAAGCAGCAAGAATAGCATTTGTTTCTTGTACAAAAAGAAAAGCTGGAAGTCCTCTTCCAAACATCAAATTTTTTGTCCTGCTAGTGCTTACAAGATTTTGAATTTCCTAATTTTTGATTTCTTGAAATTTCCGTGAGCAACAGAAAAATCAGCAGTACTATCATACAGGTAATACACCAGTGAGCACAAATTTCAATTGCAAAGTAATTTCTATTGCTATTAATTTGTTAAAATTATTTTTGTTTGCTTGCTGTTGAAAAAGTTTTGTTTGAATGGCAAACAAATAATTAGGAGGATATGTTTTCTAGTCTTTAAGTTTTCTGGTCTTTCAGTTTGGATCTGACAATATTCTTATTTCACTGCTGGAACTTTGGCAAATCTTTTACGAACTTGATGAAACTTCAGGCTTTGCATCCCCACTTGAAAGCAAAAATAAAGCAGAAAAAAACCCCATTAAGACAACAAGCCAACAGTTTTAGGCTGTTAACATGTTTGTGAAGAGATAAAATACCCGTGACTGTGAACTCTCTTACTGTTCCTGGCACACCCATAAAATAAATCTCAATCTATTTTTTTATCATTTGAAACCAATGTTTCCAGGTCCACTGGTTTAGTGAACTGAACATCCTGCTATGCACAGAGCTAAAGAAATAATTTCTCAGCCAACAGACTATTGCACCAGCCTTCCTTGGTAATTCATTTTAGGTGTGACTAACCATAGAGTCTCCTCACACAGGCTGTTTTAATTGTTTCAAAGATTGCTATACACATAGCTAAGCTCTCCTGAGCTCTCCACACAGAAAATCCTCATAAGCACCTAAATATAACAGCCAAGCACGGACAGGTCCATTGGGTGAAATACCTCTGCAACCACAGTCATTTGCACATTTTTCAGCTATCTATGGGCATGTTCCATGTTCCTCCAGCATTAGGAACAAGATTTATGCCAGTACTGAGCTCTGGGCTTGTTTTGGTAAAAAATGAAGACCAAGGCAGGGAGATGCCTTGTGATGAAAGCGTCCTTGCTCTATGCTCCATTCTGCTGAAAGGTTGAAGATGAGGCAGAAATGAGGAACCTGTGTGAAGTTTTTAACTTGGAAAGTTAAAAAAGCTGGCAGGTTTTAAGGTATTGAACTGCAGCTAATGGTAACTTGCCACTACACTGATAAGGAAACAGGTGTGGGGACTTGATGCTCAGGAATTACTTTCTCTATCTCTTCCTAACTCCACACACTGATTCCTGGCATGACCCTGTGTGGCCAGCACTCAACCGTGTGCACAGGAAGATGCAGGAGGGGAGGAGTCCAGCAGCCCAAGTTTTGCCTGAGAAAGGGTGTTGCTGACCTCCTCTAGTGGCAAAGCTCACTAGGAATGAGAAGTTAGAAGGATTTTTGTGGGGGCTGTGTGTGCCTAGGAGCAGCAACATAATTTTATTCAGGATTCAAGAAGTCTGCAAACTGAGGATCCCCTAATTTTGGTTGCAAGATTGCTTCAGCAGGGGTGGATGTGCCTGTGCTGTGCTGCATCTGTAGCATGATGGAAAGGGATGGTCAGTTGCTCAAGCATCAAACAGGTGCTGTGCTGAGGTAGCTCACATAAAGTGTTTTGCCACACTCCTCTAGGTTAAAAGCAACTGTAAGAAATGCATTCTTCAAGGACAAAACATTCATAGTTTGATAAACAGCTCACTCACCCTAATCACAGGTGTTATTGTCAAAATCTATTTGGACTGTGCTCTGCCTGCAAGCAGGAAAACTCCTCTGCTTGCTTTTCTCCCACTTCTGAATCTGAATCAACCTAATATTTCAGTATGAACTATTAGGAGCTTCCTAACTCTGCTGTCTGATGGACTCGTTATAAAGCTCTGAGAGACAGATTGGGTATTGAAGCACTCAAGTGCTGACAGCCCTGGCTGCATACTTGGAGCTGCAATAGCTGTGCTTGGCAGGGAACATGCCCTCATTGAGTAGCTGGAGGACTCCTCCAAAATCTGCCATCCCACCTGGACAATGGCATTTCCAGCACAGGCCAGACTCTGACTGCAGCAAGGAAATCCTGACTGCAACGAGGGACCCCACCACACATGGGAGCTGCTTGAATTTCAAGCGCAGTACAAGCCTGATCATAGACCGAATATTTTGGCAGGGGCAGGGTGTACAGACTGCTTTGGTGTCCTTGGACTGGCGATTTGAAAAGGTTTTAAACTTCTCTCTCTCCTGTTCTGCCACCAGAGGGCACGGCTCCCCGCTCTGCCAGGAGACGCATCAGCCTGCAAGGACAAGGGGGCTGCCTGCTGGAGAAGTTTGTCCTTTTTCTCCCACCTTCCCTATACCCGCATTTCACACACTTATCTCGACCTAAAGCTCTGTCTAAGAAAATACCCTGAGAACTTTATCTGAGGCAAAAGGGAAGGCAGCTGGCTGTCACTTTGCATGGCTTGAGAAAACATGTGACACGTCTCGTTCCTACCTTGAGCCCATTTAGAAGCAGCTCTGCCAACACGCCCTGTTTCTTATTTCAGCTCTGCCCCGTTTGCACTGTGCTCCAGCTTTGTGCAGCAGCCACAGCCCTGCCTCAGAGCCACCGAGGCATCAGGCAAAGCCTGGCCACACGAGGGTGAAGCTTCCTGCAGCTCTTGACCTGTGGGAAGGAAGCTGGAGGGTGAACCAGATGCTCACTCCTTCTTCACAGCCATTTCAGAACTACAAGATGCAGGGCAGAGAGTAATAGGACACTGACCTTTTTCTGCAATGACCATTCAGTAAACAGCACGTTCTATTTTATTTCTGCTCCAATAGTCACTGCCAACACAGTGTGACAACAAGCATATCCTCTCCTTTGCTGTGACAATAGAAATCCAACCAGAGCAGCCACAGATCTGAACCTTTTTCATCGTATTCATTTTTTCACCATAAATAAAATATGGCTAAAATATAGGATATTAGTGATGCCTTTGGGAAGTCAGAGTAAGGCGAGTTAAGGAACGCTGACAGTAAAACAAAGAAGAAACACTGAATGTATGGTAATTTGCACTAGGTTGAGGTTCAGACCTACTCAGTTTGGAGTGAGGCTTTCCAACAGCCATTGTGAAGCAAAAAAATTTAGCTTGCAGCACAGCTGTTAACCTTTTCTCTAAGGAAAGCACTTCCAAACCAGCATGGCCTTTTTGATGCTGTATGAGGACTCAGGACTAATTTCCTAGAGGTATTTCTCACTGATGAGTGTTCATTCAGGAGTTTATGCAAATGAATTTTAGGTTGTGAAGTGCTTGTGCTTCCCCATAAGACACATATGCCTTGTCTCCAACAGTGGTATCTTTTCTGGCTTGATGATTAGAATAACCAAATTCTGGTTTTGGACATTAAAAGTCAGAAGAAACAAAAACTGAGTTAGTGAAACCTTTTGGTGTAGTTTGATGAACTAAGATTCTGTTTCTCCTTAGTTAATGCTAGAACAAGATGCACACAATTGTTCAGATGCAAATATGTATGGAGTTATAAATAACTGTAATTTTCCATCCATATGAACCGAAATCCATGCAAAATAGGCAAACATGATCTTACCAAAGCAGCCACATATTATTAAGGAAGAAAGAGAGTAAAACTTATTTTATTTTTTTGAAGATACAAGTGGATATTGAAAGATACTCTGAATAAGAGTCTAGCAATTCACTGGTAAAAGCATAAACAAAAGACAGCCTAAGATATTGCTGTATGTAAATGCCAAGTATCGGAGCCTGTTGTGCTGGAAAAGGTTAGGAGTTTGAAAGCAGTGATAGAGGACATATAATTTTGCCAAGCAACCAAGATTGTATTCTTATGCAAATGATTAGGCTACTAAAAATACCAGGCAATTGAAAGGACAATCTTTATATAAGCAGAAATACATACAAATCAGCATTCCATGAGGCTCACCAGCAGGCACCAGCAGGTCTCGATGTGTTTTATGAGTGTTTTAAACATCTGCTTTCACCCTCTCTCCCTGAAAAGTTGTCTCTCTACATGCACCAGATGCTTCCAAGGCAGTGGAGCTGCCAGGGAGTCAGCCCAGGAGATTCAGAAAGGGAAAGTCAATTATCATCAGTGAAGAGGAGCACAACATGGGTGAGGTGTACCTTCCCAGGAGACTGGTGGAGTTCCTCCCACAGGACACTAAAACTGTGGGCTGCAAAAGCCCAATGCAAGGCCTCCAAGGAAATGGTGGGCAGCTGCCCATGGTGCAGTACATCTACTACTCTTCCTCCAGGCTTGATCTCCAGGCTGGCAGCGACAGTCCCACCACAAGAAGCAGGAACAATGAGAGCACATCATCATTACTGTGGCACCACTGCATTGATCTTGGGTGAAAATGTGCTATAAATGTATTCTCTATGTATTTCAAAATAACAGGTAACATGAGCAATCTGTAACATTCCTAGGCAAAACTTCTGAGTTAGGTACTCAGAAAAAGCTAGACTGACTCCTGACCTTGTGCACTAAGGACTTCGATAACTCACATGTTAAACTCATTTTTTACACAGACTTTTTGCCTGTGAGAATCTGCTTTGTGGTCCTTTTGCAGTGACCAGAGGGGACTGAGCTTCCCATGACAAGTTTTT
Source organism: Polioptila caerulea (assembly GCA_013397295.1). Lineage (NCBI taxonomy): Eukaryota > Metazoa > Chordata > Aves > Passeriformes > Certhiidae > Polioptila > Polioptila caerulea. The sequence goes on along the minus strand of VYXF01010888.1, from coordinate 438,121 downwards.
GCTTCAGCCCAGAGCTCTTATTCACCCTTTCATAGCATGACATGTTGTGCATGGACCTCTTGAAGCAGCCCAAGGAATGGATTTTGATTCCATCATCAGATGGCAAGGTGTTTTGACTTTTAATAATCTACCATTACTTGGGCTTGGCAGTGTATTTTCTTCTCTTTCCAGCCCTCCCACACATTGTATCTTTTTAACTTGTGTTGCCTATCAGACCAAGCAGGAGAAGATGCTTTTGTCCTTCTTCCTTTATGCCTTTGTGCAGGGTCAACGCACCAGCTTATCCTTTCTGGGGAAGAGTCCTTAATTTCACTCCCAAAAAGACATCTGGGAGCCCTCTGACAGGGATCCCTCTGGACAGATCCCTGAAGCTCTCTCTCCTCTGGGCTTGAGATCTTAAGTATTCAGCGTCGGTACACCGGGATCTGTGAAAATAAGGTTTGTGTGTTTAATTTTCCCCCTATGTTGTTTTCTTTGGGAAAGTTAACAACTGGAAGAGTTCTATTGCAACCCCAATATTATTTTCTGAACCAGATGCTTATTTTAACACTGTACCCAGAAACAACAGCAAGTTCCCCTGCAGCTTCTTTAAAGCAATTAGTATTTTTGGCAGCAGCTATTTCTACCCACAGAATGCAGCTCAGGGTTAAGAAAGAAGGTGCAGAAGAAGCATTGCTTATAACAGCTCCATTTTGCTCAGTGTATTCTTTTATAAACTTTATTTTTTCCCTTTAGAAATTTTTCTCTGGGCTGAACTCCAGCATACTAGTCAAAACTACGCCTGATCCTATCTATTTTACTGCTGCAGCCAAGATGTATCTTGAAAACATATATCAAGTTTTGCATTAGATCAGAGATCCCTTCCTTTTTGAACCCTTTGCTATTTTACTAGCTTGGGGCTGCATTGCTCAAACCTCCTTCCCCATTCAGCTGAGCGTAGTTGTTGGCTACCTAGTGGAAAAGTAGTCTAGAACTCAATAAAGAGCATCAGTTTTGCTAAAACACATTTGATACTGCCTAAAACTGTACAGAATTGTTTTGATTCTTGGTCTCTGCAGAGCAGTGTGAACTCTTGTAGAGAAGATTTTTTCTAGGAAACAGTTTTGCTGCATCACTGCTATTCGCCTCCTGCTTTCTGCAGAGCTTAACTGATTTCAGCTCAAGAATGGCAGCTGAATCTTCTCAATAATAATAATAATAATAACAATAATAATAATAAAACACCCCTCCTCTCGGAGCAGGACTCCAGCAGACCTACCAGACCAGCACCTGCAGAGTCTCAGGATGCTTTGTTCACTGGTGCAGAAAGGAGCAGCCTAAAGTTACTTTGTAAAGTGAACCAGCAGCTATGGATAATTAAGAAAACACGTAAGATTTGCTGTTTACCATTGCATTTCTGCAGTTCTAAAACTGAACCAGGTATGTTGTCAGGAGCCAGCGCTTTTTGGATACCTCATGCTAGCCTTTGCTACACTCAGGGGGCATAATGCAGTAGGAATTGATTTGAGAAAGCACAGAGAACCAGCAGCTTTTGCTTAAAGGAGTTTTCTTGTATTTTTATCATGATGATATAGCTGGGTTTGGTTGAAAAAATTTATTCAAAATAACAAAACCTGAATTGTTTGCTTTTCCTTTATCCCTCTCACTCTTCTCCTCTTGTTTACTCCTCTGTTTCCATTAGCAACTGGTATAAAGAGGAGAAAAGGAGGTGAGAAATAAACAAACACATTTTTTTTAATGGAAGGATGAGAAAGTGCTTCTGTTTGTGTCAAAAAACCCAGAAATGTTGCATCAAAACAGCAAATATGTGAAAATGGTTGTTGAGAGAAATTTTGTCAGACTATTTTTATTGGTATTTTTATCACCATCATCATTAACCCACTATGCTTCCAGCACTACGTTTTACTGCTGGGAAAGACTGATGACTTCTTCAGAAATCCTGGACTGGATCCAAAGATTTGAAATCCTGAGACAGGGTCAAGCCATAAAAGCAGGAGGGTGCCAAACAATGTCACAAATGCAGTTCCAGCTGTTGGGTTGTTGATTCACTTCTCCTGTCCCAAACTAAACATCACCTTTCCCTCATCACATACTGGCCTTTCACTGCCACAGAGCACAAACAACAAGCAACTCTCAAGCAAGAAAGTAATCTTTACCAGAAGAAATCACCTTGAAATATATATGCTCTGATCAACTAATGTTCTGTCCCAAGGGACAGCCAATTCTGGCTTTTCCTTTCTTCCAAGAATAAGGTATTAGGCAAGGGCAAGCTAATGCTAACAACATTGTCAGCCCTCAACCCCTAGGGAGCACAGCACCCCTCTGCATGCTGTGCCCAAAGGTCACCCTAGGGCCATGACCACAGCAGTACCCTCTGTAGGAAGCTGTTTAAATTCAGTCCTGATCAAACCTGTGACTGTTTAGGCTCTGGGATCAAGAAATACTTTTGCACCTGCACTTCTGAATAAGGTGAAGATAATGCAGTGAGTGACAGCTTCTCCCTCCAAGAGGTCCCAGGGAGGAGACCTCTCACCACGGTGTCACATCTTGCAGTTGTGTTCCTGTGCACCATGCACAGGTCACCTAAAAAGTCTGGGTGAGCAGTATCTACATGATAGGCAAGTCAGAGGAATTTGTCACAAACAGAGTCAAAAATCGAGAAAGCTGGTGCCAGTTGCAATATAGGTCCACTCAGAGAAGAGAGAGATGCTGGTATTTGGAAGAGGTTGTGCTGCAACAGGATAAAAATCCATAAGCTGTCAACTCAAGCTGTCAACTGCCTGACAAATGTCAGAGGTGAGACGATACAGCCAGAGGTAGCTTTGCTCTGAGGCTGCTCTGCAGTCAGAAGGACCTTTTCTATCACTGCCTGAACAAGAGGCAGCATTGCTCTCAGGAGCAGATCTCACCCCTATGATGCCTCTGCAAAAACTATGTCTAAGAACAAGGAAACCAAAGCTTCATAATGTCACTGATCTTAAAAAATATACAGGAGATTTTTAAGATTAGGGGCTCAGTTTTCCTGCCTTGTTCAAGCTCTTTCTACAGTGAAGTAAAATAAGGAAGGGTCAAGGAGTCAACACAGCCCCACAAGGCAAAGCAAAGGGATGGGAAATGGGGTCTTGCTCTGTGCTGGAGAGAAGTTATATAACTAAAGAAAAAGTACTTTAACTTTGATGACTGTTGTGCTGTGAGTGTTTTATCCTATTTCAAATTTTCATTTGGATTTGAGACAGATTTTAGCATATTAGCTTGTCTCATGAGTATATCCCAGACATTCTCAATTCTTCACAAGAAGGACTATCCTGGAAAGAATTAAGCAGGTCGAGAGGTGAGTCACCACCCTTTTTCTTTCAGTTGCTGACAGGTGTTCAGTCCTCAGGGAAATTATGGAGAAATGCAACCTCCCTATTAACTGGTCCAGCAGAAGAGGCATCTCAGCCAACTGTGAAAGACTGATAGAGATATAACAGCACCAGGCTTTGCAATTTCCCTTGGAGTCATTCTGCTTGTGACTTGGTGCTTTGTACTGCAGGGACAGGTGGACTAAGTCTCTTGTTCCCAACAAGCCTCCCTGGAGCTTGCAGCAAGACCAATACAGCAACAGAAGGTAGGGATACCATGCCTGTGCCTGAGTCATAACAAACTCTCTCCTGACAGTATGTTGCACACAAAGAAAGGAAGGATTCACCATGAAAAGCATTAGTACAGAGCTGGATGGGCCCTTCTCCATAGCCTTCACCATGATACTGGTCTGCAAAGCTAAAAGGTTGGTTGTAGAAACTGAGTTTGATCAGCCCCTCTGTGCTGAGGAGAACCAGCAAGCAGTATGAAGGCTGTTTGCACTTCCCTTAGCTTCAGGCCCAGGAAGATTCTGAAATAATTCAAAGCAAAGGAGGAAGAACTTTGAATACTCGTGCTCCTAAGGGGCTGTATGCACATTGCTTGATTCGAAGAAGATGAGAAGAATCAGGGAGCAGAGTACCAAAAAGTTGTCAGTTGCCACCTGTCAAGCATTTTGCAAGTGTGCCACCACAACTGGATCTACTTTTAAAGATGTTTGGATGAAAGTGAGCAAGGTATGTCCAGTAGAGAGCAGGGGAAAGTCTGAGCAGCAAGTGGAGGAGGCAGAAGAAGCTGACTTAGGCTGAGGGAGTAAAGAGCCCCTCAGCAGTGCTGAGAGCATGGGAGAACAGGATTGGGTAGGGCTAAACATATGCAGCTGAGTAGGAAGGAAGCAGATGCATGTCAGGGGATGGAGTGAGGGGGCAGCAGGAAAAGCACTGTGTCCACAGGGTCCTGCAAGGGCCACACCACAAGTAGACTAGAAGAACTTTAAGGACTAGAATCCCCATTACACTGGTTGAATTAGGGAGTTATGGCACTGTAAATAGAAGTGGTTTACACAAAGAGCAAACTCCTCTGCTAAGAGGTTATCTAGAGAAGTATAGAAACATTAATTTAGGAAGCATTTTTAAACCTTGGCAGCTGCCTTACCCCGTCTCCCCAGAAAGGCAGGTGAAACCTGATGGATACAGGGTTCTGCAATGCTAAGGCATATTTCTTGTTTAGTGAATGTTCCTGATTTATCCAATGCTAACAAGAGTCCAGGAGCATCCCTGCTCTGCCTTTCTATCTCTATGGGTCAGAAGTTCAAAGTTCTAGTATTGCCATAATTTTTTTTAAAACACTGAAATACCCAGTCTGGAAGTGGTGTATCTTTCCCACTAGCTAGCATTCTGCAGCAACAGCCTCATTTGTATTCTGTCTTTTACTTGAGCAAAGAAGAAAACACTCTGCATTGCCACAACTAAGTCCATCCCCACTGCAATACAGAAATTGCCAAACACACACTAAATTCAACATGTTCCTACTAACATATTTTATTCATACTGATAGTCTGCTTCACAGTGTGTTCCCAAAGACTTGATTTAAAATTTAAGCTCCAGACTTCTAACAAAATACATAAAGCAAAACAAAGTGAGTATCTTTTTCTACATAGCAGTACAACAGAGCTGCTTCTCCTTCAAGGCTCATCTATCACAGATTTCAGGCAGGAGGTTTTTTTCCCCACATAGGGTTGAAGTGTCTTCCTGCACAAAGGAGAAATTTGTGACTTCTAAAAGAGTCATTGTCTATTAAGCCCTACTACTTTTTTGAATTAAAAATTAATTTCAAGCTGTGGATAAATTTTGGACCTGATGATACCATAAAATTAGTCTTCCTCCAAGATTATGTTCTTAAGTGGACTCCACCTTGACAACTGAAGTCCCTAGCACCAAACCAACTGTCGAGGCACTGTATTTCTGTCTTGACAAACAGGAGTGGCCATGTCTGTTGGAGATTAAAGTTTCCCTGGCCCCTCCTGGTTAGATCTTCACACAGCAGGCTTTTCTTTACACTCTGATTGTGTTTGCGAAAGGAAGTCCAGCTAAACCTATCAGGTAACTTCAAATAAAAAATTGCAGGGAATCTGAAAGCTTTGTGGGCCAGAGCCATTTTTCATCAGGGCTCTCCTTTGCTGTCAGCAAGTCCAGCATTTCACCCGTGGGTCTGGGAAGAACTTACAGGAGCATCCTCCATATGCAATAAATGCTGTGTAACATTTTGCTCCAAGCCACACAAGCCATGGCACTCTGTCACACAGTAGATACTCAGAGAGCTGAAAGTATCTGGGCAACACTAAACTCTTTCCACAACCCACAGAGAAAAAATGAATCTCCAAGGGCTGGTTCACAGTCCCTCAGACATGTTTTCGGATAGGAGGACTCACCATCTGAAGCTCTCCCCATGATGTCAGAGACAAGCAGGCAGAGTTCACATCAGGCACTGCTACTTTTCTGATACCCAAACTGAATGAGGCAGATAAATAATTTCTTTTGTGTGCAGAGCAAAACACCTGCAGAGAAATGGGGAAAAAAAGAAACATCAGCTTCTAGTGATGGCCTGTGTCAGAAGCAGCAGGCAAGAAAAGATGCCTCCCCTTATGCTGTGTGAGCCATTTCCTGCAACACTTGAGTTCCTTCTCACTGACTCCTGTTAGCAACTTTGTGGATTTTTACTGGCAGCCATCTGAGTTCACCCTTGGCACCACATACCATCCCCACAGCCACGAGGCTGAGCACGGCTCCATGGCTGACAGTGCAGTCCAGGAAAGGCAAGACTGGGCTGAGCTGGGAGCCAGACAAGGTGATGAGGGCAGGTCCAGTGGCAATAACCATAACCAGCTGCAGTCCAGTGCTGTCCAGGCAAAGCCAAAGTAATAAGGAAGGCCTGAAGCCAGCTAGGAATTTAAGCCAAGCCTAGATACCACACACATTTCGCACAGTTCAGGCTAGCTCTAGGGCAAGGATCTCAGCTTTAGGCTGCACCTAGGCCAGGTGGAGGATGGTTGAAGCAATGACAGCTTGCTGGAGTACTCCAGTTCCTGACAGACATTGTGAGAGGAAGTCTAGGAACAGTGTTAGCCCTCAAGTGGCTAAACACTTCTAACACTTAACCTACAACAGGACTTGACCTCAGACATGCAGGGTATGTTTCAAATTCCTACCCTCCCCTAAGACCTCTTCCTCTCCCACTCTTCATTGATATGTAACTATTAATAGTCTCATGTGAGGAGCTGGAAGCAGAGGGAGAGCTAAGAATATAACACTCCTAAATGCTACAATCAATGACCTGCAAAGCAGCAGAGAAGAGATGCTGGCTGCCAGCTTGTCCTTCTCTCACCAGGGCCGCCCAGGCGGCACCAGCTCCCAGCTGAGGCAGCTCAGCCATGGCTATAATTCAGTGTGAGTCAAAAGTTTTATTTGGACAGGAAAAGCTGAAACAGCAGAGGGCTTCTTGCCATCGTCTCTGGACAAGCCAAGGAGAGGCTGGAATGGTTTGTTTAATGCCATGTCTCATTATTCCTGGCACTTCATGACTCATTAAATGTCCTAGTTTTGTAACTAACTCCTGCTGAGCTCAACATTTGATACACATTTATGGGTGGCCTGTTGGCTGTACTAACAATTCATAATTCCCCTAACCATCTTAACTCCTTCCTTTGCACGCTAGGCTTCCTTTAAACAACTATAAGATAAAAATACTGGGGACTTCAGTTCTTAACAGAATTAATTACATGTTCCTGGACAATGTATTAATATAGCTCTATGCTGCAGTTAGATACACTCATTCTGAGTTCAAACAAACTATGCTGGATCCTAATGCTTCTTACACTGCTCCCCTTCTGTATCCATTTGGCTTTTACCATGGATATATCCATGCACACAGATGATTGATACTGATGCCCCTCCAAAAAAAGGTCACCAGCACACTTAGCAGTATTTATTCAGTTGTATAGAATGGGAACAGGGGCCAAATGACCCTTCTTGACCATTACATGTGGGAATTAGAAGTAAAGGGCCTCCATTCAGGAACCTTCTTGTGATATGAGTGTTTTTGTCAGCTTCCTCCATTTTCCAGCTTGCTTTCTTTGCAAAAGGTCGGTGAGAATTCACAACAGAGCCCAGCAACGTGTTGACCCAGCCTGACAACTGATTCAAACAAGGCAACTGAAAGCACTCAGCACAAGTTTGACAGGCACTAGTATTTTTGGAGTTGACAACATATTTAAGCTGTCTCTTCTGAAAACATCATGCATGGTCACCTTGGAGGTAGGTAGACAGGTCTGTGATTTAGGTTAATTTTTCTCTCATTCACTTGAAGCACAGAATCACTTAGTCTGGTCACACTGAAAAGAGTGATTTTGTGTATACAGTCAAAAAAATCCAGTCTCTGTATTTCAGGGCATGACTGAAAAGCCACCAGCAAAATCACACAATTGTAAACTGAAGGTATCTCGGGTTACTTTAAACTCAAGATGGAAGTTATTTGCAGCTTCAGTCAAAAAGTGTCACAGAAGTGTGTCTGATTTCAGGCTACCTCGTGTGAGAATGGTCTGAAATTCAGCAGTGTCAGACAGCTTTCACACTGCCTTTGTACTGAGTTTGGTTGGGATGGACTCAACTTTGCTCACAGCAACCTATAGGGTCTGTGCTTCCATCTGTGGTTAAAACAGCACTGGTAGCACTGGGTTTGGGTATTGCTGAGCAGCCCTAGCACAGTGCCAGGGCTTTCTCTCCAACACCCCACCAACAAATTTGAAGGTCTGTAGGCTGGAGATGGGCAAGAGATTGGGAGGGGGAGTAAGTGGGACAGCTGACCCAAATAACCAAAGGGATAACCCATGCCATATGATGTCCTCCTTAGAAATAAAAGGAAAGGAGAATGATGGGAGGACATTTGTGGTGATATCATCTGTCTTCCCAAGCAACTGCTATGCCTATTGAGGCCTTGCTTCCCAAAAAATAGCTGGGCATCAGCCTGCTGATGGGTTGTAGTGAATGAATTCTTCTTTTTACTTTGCTTCCATGTACAACTTTTGATTTTTTTAACAACTGCACTTTTATCAAACCATGAGATTTTCTGTGTAATTTTCTCCCCCAGCCCTTTCAAGGAGAGGAGTGAGAAAGCAGCTGGGTGGATGTCTGGCAGTCAGTCAAGGCCAACCCTCCATGGGGTTCTGGACAAAGATTAATTTTCTTGCCTGATCTTTTCATTTTGGTTACTGCTGATGGCAAAGAAAACAGATGATGTAAACTTCAAAGGCATTTTCATAGGAGAATTGTCAATTTTACTTAATACTGCCAACCTTGAACATTCAATAAACATCAGTCCTGATTAAAAAGAAGAAAAACTGCTTGGGGTCTTACCTGTTAAGCCTTGGTGCATGAGCCCACAAGGATGTGGTTTTATGACCAGCATATTCTAGTTCAAGCCTGTGCTGCCCTACTGAGACTATCTCCACCCTCACCAGAGCCTATTTTATATTCCTCCTGCTTGCCTTAGGTCAACACTAGCAGTCAGGAGGAGAGTCAAACAAGCTTCAAGATCTGGCTGACAAAACAGGGACAAGAAGGGTCTTTTTCATTCTCACAAAATCTTTTGTTTCAGAGGTGGTTTGCAGTAGCAGCAAGACTGTTCAGAGGCTGCCACAGGGTGGTCCAGGAGGAGCAGATGACGCAGGAGGTCTGCACAGGAGGAACGTTTGTCACCGCAGCATTTCTCCCTGTGTGCAGCAGTTCCTGTCAGCAGGAGAAAAAACAATCACTGATTTCAGTCAAGTGCTTTGTCTGCAGCGTTTCTGTCTTTGTCCTGCATTGCTTTATGCAAGGTTGAGACACTGACTGTTGGTGACTCAGGCTTTTGTTGAAGGATGTGTTTTAAAGTTAGAAACATGGCTGTTACAAAACAAAAAAAGTGCACAAATTCACCCCTGCAGGAGTGAAAACAACAAATTACAATGCACAGGCTTCAGTGTCAGAGAATATGTTACTCTGGAAGGTATTTAGTTATTTTCTTACCCCATGAAACAAGTGCCATCTCGCAGAAAAGACTCCCTGTGAGGATTTTGATCCTTTGGGAAGGAGGATGAGTTAGCAGTTAGAGATGAAATGCAAAGGTGTTTTCAGCATAGCAGCTGGCTGCTCAGTTTTCTAATACAGTACATTAGATTGTTAATGGAAATGTTGCTTTGTACCTTCTGTTTTTCTCCCAGTAGAATTAATTCCAGCACTGTTTGCATGCCAAGCATGCACACTCACAGCTACGAGCTCTGGGGAGAGGGAGAAGGCACAGATTGGACCTGCACTGATAAGATCACAAAGATGCTGCAACAGGGCTGGGAGCTGAACCCACTGCTGAAGCCTTTGCCAAGTGACTTCACAAGACCATCTCTGCTCCTGCCCACAGGAACCGCTGCACACCACTACAGACAGGCCTTGGGAGTCAGCAGGTTGGGCAAATCTGGTTGTTATGAAGTCCTTTGGGAGATCTGCAGGAACAGGAGTCTTCTGTTCCACTCTGTGATGCAGCAAAGAGGGAAAAAATCTCCACCATTTCCCACGGAGCAGCTAACTCTTCCCAGTTTGCTAATCCAATCTGCACTCCTCCTTCTGCCAGGAACTAATCCATTTCAAGGCTGCAAGTGTCATTTTATTAAGAAATAAGAGAGAGCAGGGAGGAGCAGCTTTAAAAGCAGCAAGCCCTGCAGGGGCTGGGAGACACAGGCTGCCAAGTCTTTGGGAACTCAGAGATGAAAGTACCACAGGAGTGCCACATGGCAGTGCTGCTGGTATAGGTACCGTGCTGCTAAAGCAGCTCTCGACATGCTGGTTATGAAGAGACACAAACCGTGGAGCTGCAGACACAGAGCTCACAAAATGGGAAGTAAAGGGAGTATAGTCTTCTGTGCTGTAGGAGCCACTGACCCCAGCTGAAAGCCCTGGGGGGAAAAGCAACAGTATATATAAGTAATAGAGGTAATAGATAAGTAATATATTATATAAACAGTGAGTAAGTAATTCTCTGGGAGCTGACTGTGAATGAAGCAGCTTGGTTTTCACCTGGATTTGCAGACACATGTTTGTGTAGAAAATGAGGGTGGAAAAGCTGAAGAGATTTCTGAGAGGACTATAGGCTTGTACTTGAGAGAGGGAAATGTACCTAATGCTACGTGTTGTGGTGGGGGTGCTCAAGGTACACAAACTGTAGAAACGTCCAACTAGCATTTCATCCTGCTGAAAGCAAGTCACAACTCCTAATTAGCTGTTCAGACCAAAAGGAGGTCATTTACTTTCCAAGGGCTTAGGAAAAAGAGTGAAATTGCAGGATGTGAGGAAGAGCTTTTGCTCTATTATTGCAGAGGTAAAGCACAGCATCTTAAATAAAGTCAGCAGTATTATTTTGTGTATGCTTAGGAGGAAAGTGTAATCCCTCACCCAACATTACCTGAGTCTGCAGTTATCACAGTGTAAATCAGGCCACAACTATATATGCACAGCCATTAACTTACTGGGTCCCAATCAGCATAACTATCACTGTTTTGTATTGGAAAAAGAAAACACAAAAGTAAAGTTGTTTACTGGCTACTTTGTTTCCAGAAAGACAACCTGCATATGTTTCTTTACATCACTGGAGACCAAAGATCTTAATACCGACGACATCAAAACTTCTTAAAGCCAAAGCCTAAGAATCATTAAGATTGCAAAATAACTCTAAGATCTTTAGGTCCAATAATTAACCCAGTACTGCCAAGTCCATCACTAAACAGTGTCCCCACATGCCATGTCTTTTGAGTATCTATGGAGAAGTTGACTGCACCACTTCCTGGAGCAGCCTGTTCCAGTGCTGGATCATCCTTTTGGAGGAAATTTTTTTCTTAATATCTAATCTAACCCTCCCCTGGCACAACTTGAGGCCATTTTCTCCGGTCCAATCACTTGTTATACGCAACCAGAGACCAACTCCACATCTGGCTACACCCTCCTTTCAGATAGTTGTTGAGAGCAATAAGGTCTCCTCTGAGCCTCCCTTTCTCCAAGCTAAACAACCCCAGCTGCTCCTCACAGGACTTGTGCTCCGGAGCCTTCACCAGCCCCACTGCCCTTCTCTGGACACGCTCCAGCACCTCAATGTCCTTGCAGAGAGACCCCCAGAACAGTTATCAAGATGTGGCCTCACCAGTGCCCAGTACAGGAGGACAATCTCTGCCCTGGTCCTGCTGGCCACACTCTTACTGATCCAGGCCAGGATGCCATTGGCCTTCTGGGCCACCTGGGCACATGCTGGCCAAAAGCAGTGCAAGGTCAAACACCTGTTTTCTTTGCCCAGTGTTCACCAAGCAGAGGGTGATTCCTGAACCTGTCAGTGATGTCTGTCAGGGTGGTGAGTCCCCTCTGGAACAGGGTCCCCAGGGAAGTGGTTCCAGCACCAAGCCTGAAGAAGTTCAAGAAGTGTTTGGACAATGCTCTCAGGCACATGGTGTGACTCTTGGGGATGGTTCTGTTAGGGTAGGTTGGACTTGATGATCCTTGTGGGTCACTTCCAACACAGACTATTCTGTGATCCTGTAATTTTGAGAGACTTGTTTTCAGCAGTTTGACAGACATTAACTACACTTTCTAGAAAAGAGAAATACTGTTCAAAAAGGCAGTAAACATCCCCACAGCAATGGCACCCCCTTGTCCCAGCAGTCTCAAAGAAGTCAACACTCCTGACTCATCCTG
>VYXF01010888.1:375018-423273 GCA_013397295.1 Polioptila caerulea | reverse complement strand
GGGCGGAGCCGGCACCGCCCCCTGCCGGCGGCAGCGCCGGCTCTCCAAGATGGCGTCGGCGCCGCCTCCTTCGGCCGCCAGGCTGTACCGGCCCAACCGCTTCGTCTCGCTGCCCGCCGAGCTCGACCCCGACACCTTCGACACATCGCCGGAGAAGCGCCGCGCCGAGGCCGAGCGCCTGGCGATCCGCTCCCGCCTCAAGCGGCAGTACCTGCTGCAGCTCAACGACCCCAGGCCGCCCGCCATCATCGTGAGTGGGGACGGAGAGGGGCGAGGGGGCGGCAGGGGAAGCGCGGGGCTCGCCCGCCTCGCCCGGCGGCGTCCCGGAGCGGGGCCCGTGCTTGGGGCCGGGGCCGGGGCCGTGCCGGCGGGACGCTGCTCGCCCTCCCCGTGACCTTGCTGCCCTTCCCGGTGTGCCTTGGCCTCAGTCCCCGGGTGGCGGGGCCACGGCAAAGCCCCGCGGGCCTCACCGCCGTTCTCTTTGCACCCAGGAAAATCCCGCCTTGATCCGCTGGGCCCATGCGAAGTCCCACAACGTCTACCCTACTTTCCGTCCGACACCCAAGACGTCCTTTCTAGGAGCTGCTTTTGCGTTGGCCCCCCTCCTCTTCTGGATGCTGGTGTTAAAAGCTGACAGGGTAAGTAGGCCGACAACGCTGAACATCAGCGAACACTGCAAACGCCAGCTTTGAGTCTGCTTGGAGTCTCAGTTTCTGGAATTCTCGTGTGCCTAAGAACGATTAATACCATTGCAGTGGTGAGGGAAGGAAGGCTGATAGCGAGCCTGCTGTCTCAAAGCCCCTTACTGGTTTCAGTCTGCATTTTAGTGTACCCTTGGGAGTATGGCCACTCACAGATTGTCTGATAAAGACTGTTTTGCAGTCAAAAACTCTGTAGAACTGAGTGAAAATTAATCCTATATTACTCTTATTGTCAGTAGTTAACATGCATTAACTATGCTTTTTGAACTTAGAATACACAGGAAGCTTATGGATGACAGACCTACCAATATCTCTGTGCAATTGCTTGACCATTTCTCTAATTTAATGAAGCAAATAGGGAGGAGTAATTATGCTAATTGCAGTGTCTGATCTCAGCTGAATGTTTTAATATTTTGGAAGGTTTGTCTTGCTTTCATTTTAACTCCTATACTATGACTGTCAGATTCTGAGCAATGGTAGATCATTATGAAAAAACTCAGCTATATACACACATAAAAAAAAATGCTAACAGGATGACGGTGGCTGTTTTCAGCAGAGAATTTGTGGCTGTTGTAAAACACTTTTATTGCCCTCTTTTGCACCGAAGTAGCATTTTAGATCAAATCATAAACCACGAAGCACTAACATAAACTAATAGAATATTTGTAAAGAATGTTTGCTAGGGTGAATTGAAAATGCAGGTTTTAGGAAACATGCCGAGCATGTTGATATAAATATTCTTGAGACTTCAATACCTCTGCAGTGTTTTGCCATGCTGAGGTCTTTAATTAGTGTCCAGGTTAATTCACTTTCCTTTATTGCAGTTCCTTTAGTGATGTTTGGGGGGATTTTTCTTTTTTTTCTGATAGTACATAAGACACTATAGTCAGAGTCTTTTCTCTGAGGAATGTTTGCTGTGTCTGGGAATGCAAGAGATAAATTACCAGATTTTAAGTAAATCTTCTGGTTTTATCCAGCAGAAGGAATCTGGCCATTATCTGCAGTGCCTGTGTGCTATAATGGTACCTGTCAGAAGGGTACATGACTGCTGAGTGAGGTACAAATGGGTGGAAAGTGAGCACAGGCAGTTTTAGGCAAGTTATTAAGAAGTTTCTCCATAATTAGATCTCTAAACTGGATTACTCAGCCAGAAGGAGGAGGTATAAACTAAGGTACAAATAATGAGACACCACTAGTTTGGTGAAAAATGCCTTGCAGGAATTGGTCTCTGCTGGCCTGTGAGAGTACCTAGGTGTGAGGTCATCTGAGCAGGTCTTAAGTAGGTGAAGCTAAGTTAAGCTAAGCCTTGTTATCTTTCACTTTTAAACAGCTTGTGCTCATAGAATCATTTAGGGTGGAAAAGACTTAAAATCCTGTATGGTGCTACCTTCATGTAGTCTGTGCTGAAATACTAGAACTGCTGTTCTGTCATCCCAGGCTGCTTGGAAGTCCTCCTCTAGTAGGACAATGATGAATGTTCTCTTTCTTCCACAGGATCGTAAAGAGAAGCGGATCCAGGAAGGTAAATACAAGCGACCGTTCAGTGTATTCTTCTGAGTTCCTGGAATTGCAGTGATGTTCATGGGATATAAATAAAACAAGATGCATTATGTGGTGACATTTCTCTGTCACACGAATAAATCTTAATTGCTTGTTGGTTGTCTTGCATCTCTAAAAATCACAAGAAGTGCAAAAATGTAGGATCTTTATGTCTAAACCAGATGGATACAGAGAGGGTGTCTGGAGCTCAGCCATTGTACTCTTTTGGTGCATATACAAAGGATCCTTTTAAACCGTGGAAGTTGCTGCTGTCCAAGAAGGCTGAAGTTTAAAATTACTAGCAGGCTAAAATGCTAAGTAAGACCAAAGCAGTTTCCTAAAGGAACTACTGCTTGCCTTCCAGATATTTCTTCTTGTGTCACTTTGGAGATGAGTGTCACTTTGGCTGTTATGGTTTGTCCTAAATGGATAATAGGCAAGTTCTGTGATACATTTTTAAGAACTTAGGAGTCTGCTTGACTGCTCTCAATAAGTTGAGTTAATTTTTCTTTGTCCTAATGAACTGCAAGCCTAAACCATGTTTTTGTTTATTGCAATAAACTTCTATTTTTTTATTAATACCAGATTTGGAACTAGTGAGCTGAATGTTGACATGCTATATGTAACTAGAATTTCCACTTATTCTGTGGTTCCTGAGAATGAGAGACAAGAAGTGTAAGATAAGGATTTTTACTTTGACACTATCTTGTAGCATAGAAGAATTCATCCCTGTAAGAGGGCTGTGTTCCAAAAAAAAACACCAAAATCCACCACCAAGCATAACTGAATCTTAGGCCTGCAAAGATACCTTTTCTGCTTATTCTTATAAGAGCACAAGTTTTTCCTGCCCAGATCAACTGGTATAGAGGACTCTGGAACAGTTACTGCCAATTTACTGAGGTGTGAGTGCATAGAAAAGATTTTTGGTGGCCTGTAGGTGCCATCATGATCTGAACAACCCTCATTCTTCAGAGACTATGGGTGTGGTTTCTTCCCAGGCATCGAGGTTAATGCCAGAAGCTCAATCTGATAGAAAAAATTGAAAGTTTCCCTCTGCTGGCTGGGAAAGCAGCCCATGTGAGGTCAGCAAAAACAGGTCTACTGCATCCTTTCTTTTCCTGCATGATGAAAATGTAAATACGGGCCATTTGCAGTCAGTCTCCAGCAGAGTGAGTTGAGGAGCTTTTCCACATAACCACGAAGTGGCTGAGGTTGGGAGGGATCTCTGGAGGTCGTCTGGGTCCTTCCCTCTGCTCAAGTAGGGCCTTCTGAAGGGGGTTGTCCAGGACCATGTATGTACAGGTGGCTTTTGAGTATCTCTAGAGATGAAGACTCCACTACTTCCCTGGGCAACCTGTGCCTGTGTTCAGTCACCCTCACAATAAAATCACTGGGTGGGTTTTTTTTGGGTTTGTTTTTAAATTTTTTAAGTGTTTTTAGTATTGCAGCTCTTCCTGTGTAGGCCATGAAACATTCAGGCTGTGTGGAGCTTGGCACTAATGCTGTGTACAGAAACTGGACTAGTCAATTCCCTGGTTTTGCAATCCCACGTGTGCTTCCAGCAACCCTTTTGCACTAGTTTCTGCAGCTTATTCTGCTAGTTTAACTAAAGCAAACCCATATTATTCTCTGCAGAATAGCTCCTAAAAGACTGTCACAAATGATATTACAAGATAGGGCTGTGGATCAGTGCAGAGACGCATCAGTGCATGGAGAGAGTGGTATTTAGGGAAAGAAATAATTGCTTGTCTGAGCATGCTAAATTAGCTATTCTTGCTGCCACAAACTAATTTGATCTCCCAGGACCCATTTCCTCAGCTAATTGGAACTTGAGTTGCCACACATGTAAATTCTCCCTTGCAGCTGTATTTGTTTCAGGCCAGCTGAGCAAATGCTTCAGGATGGGTTGTGGATGAGCACAACGCCTCTGGTCTTTTAGGCCAACCTTGGATTGATGCTCGTGGCACCTGCCACAGCCTTTTCCTTTCCAGCCCTGAGTCTCTAATGCTGCATCCCTGTGGATTTGAGCATGGTACTTGGGGAAAGGCTGCCCTACTTTTCTCTTGTTATTTCCAGAACTCTCCAAGCTGCTTTCTTGCGAGGAATGAGCCTGCCATGTTGCTGGAGGTGGGGTTGGTGTTTGAGGCAGTGTTGCTGGGTGCAGTGAGGAAGGGAAGAGATGTTTCCCTTCAGATACCTAGGGTGGAAGTAGCAAAGTGAATGTGCCTTGTGCAATTTAACCCTTGACCAATGTGTTACCACCCATATATGCTTTAGTGATGTGTCTGTACAACAGAAATTCAAGCCTGTAGGTCACTGGTTGTTAATTTAGGTCCCAAACAGAAAACAAGCTCTTATCCTCTGCCTGTGAAACATTTAGACCTCCTTTATCCCTGGATCAGTCTGATTAAATCAGCTTCTCTGGCAAATTGATTCTCCCAAATGTCCTTTTCTGAATTGGCTATTTTAGAGTAAACGTCTCAGTAGATTTTATAATACTTTGCTCAAAGCTGATGCTTTTTTCCCCCAAGGACCTGGTGCAGATTCAAAACTGATGATGGATGTAACTGACTGGTAACTGTCAGGTCTACATTTCCTTCTCTTTGGGAAAATTGCTTCTCTGGGGAAGTAAGAAACATAGATCTGGTGGCAGCAAGTTTAGAAACTTCCATGTGGGTATGTGCTAAAGTACAGGCCTGAAGTGTGGGGTGCTTGGGCTGTACTCCTGGTTCCCTCTCTACTTGGAGCTTTGCTTGCTGCCTCCACCCTGTGGAATTCACTAACTGGGGGTGAGGCTTGCATATTCCAATCAATGTTGAGGTCTCCCATGGTGTCTGCAGTTGAGCTTTTTTCCGGGTACCTTCCCAAGAGCAAATGCTTGGACTGGCCAGAGAAGCCCTTTCACATTTGCTATGCTGTGGATTAGCACAGAACTAGGGAGAGAATTTATCAATTGCTGACAAACAAGTCAATATTGCAGGATGGCCAAAGCATGGAATAGAAACTTACCCTCACTTAGCAGTGAGGTGCTTTGGATTCTTCAGCCTTTTTTCATTTGTGGTCTACTTTTCTGACAACCAAGTCTTTCCTTGGCAGCCCCCATGGATGAGCAGGTTGAAGTGGCTTGCTCTGGTAGTGGGCTTAGGCCTGGTAGAGCCTCCAGCTCTGTTTATAAAGCTATTCCCATACAGACAGCAAACAATGCTTTGTCAGTCCCTAGCTTCTCCCTGGGAAAGGCACACTGGCTTGTAATTTCAGGAGGTCCTGTGAACGGGAGCTAGCTGTCATTCCAAACAAGCTGTCCACAAGCTACATGTGGTGAGAGCCAAGCAAGTACTTCAGCTTCAACATGTCACCAGGAAAGCTTTAATTGGATACTTGAAAGTTAAGAATAATGGTGGGGTTTACTGCATTTCCCACGTTACTTGGGCATGATTGTTTTTGTGGCTCGGTGGCTGGTGGCGGTGCCGTTCTGTGCTGGAGCATTCTGCACTGCCTGAGTTGACTGTGCCATCATACGTAGGGATGCTGGATTTCCCTGCCTTCATTCATGTTGCCTGCAGGAAGCACTTCCCTTTACTTGCATTTAGGGTTGAAATGGCTTTTCAGAGGTTCCCAGCACTTGTAGTAGTTTTTATCTAGGCGATTTGAGGTCTGGAGGCCCCATTTAGTAACAGCAAGGCTGAGGGATGATTCAAACATGAAGGCCTGTTGGGAAGAGGAAAGGTAGGTTAGGGTAAAAGAGCAAAAAATTAAATCCAGGCAAGGTGTTTGCTCTACTACAAACAGGATTTGTATATATGGTCCAATATTTCCAGGTTCTGTCTTCAGCCTGACCAACTTGGGGAGAATGCTCTTCAGATCTGGCAATGCAATGCTGGAATTACTCAGGTCTCAGGTGTGACTTTTGACTCCCTGCCTGCCCAGGAAAGCCAGGTTGTTCAAAAAGCTCTAGTTCAAGGTCTGTTGATGATCATCATTAGATTTTAGGGGATAGAGATAGGAGGACAGGGTGTTTGCTTCTTTGCCCATAGGCTAAGACAAAAATGAAATTCCCAGCTTCCTGCTCGGGCAGCAGTTTACGTGGGCAGATGATCAAAGCTGCCTGGCATCGGATGTCTCCAGGGGAGCTCCTGGGAGTTGAGCAGTGCTTGTTGGTGAGGGAGCTGGATGCTAAAACAGTTGGGTCAAAGTACTTTTCCAAGTTGCCAGCCAGAAGCGACAGTACTAGGCTTTCGTTTAAAAGTGGGCACTTTGCCATGCTGTAACTCCTACGAGCTCCCTTGGCTCCTTACCATGGTCCCGTCTGCAACCCGCTCCGGCTCCAGCTTGGCTCTGCTCGCCTTCTCAAAGCAGTCAGCATCCGGCCCGTGAGGGGTCATCATGCTGTGCAAGCTGCCGCCTCCCGGCTGGAAACCTTCCTCCTTTGCTTCATAGTGGCCTTTGATGAGCCCCATGAACTCGCTCATACAGTTCCCTGCAGGAGGCAAAGCGAAGAGGTTGCAAAGGGTGGTTGGGAGGGATCACAGACAGGCTGTGAGCTCCTTGAAACCCAGGAGCTAAGCTGGGCCAAGCAGCAGGTGGAGTGGAAGTTTCTAGACAGGTTGTCATGCTAGGGGACATCAGGGATCCTACAGGCAATGCTTGTAAAGTTGTACAGGATTTTATTACCTGGATTCACAAGCAGAGCTCCCTAATGAAGGGCGTTCATTAGAAGTCACCTTAATGGAGGTGGCCCCATCAATCCCTAAGTGATGTTTTGGTAGACCTGTGCTTTTGCTACCATCTCTAGCTGTGTTAGTAATACACCTGCATAGGGACTGCATGGTGTGACCTGATTTTACAGACTTGGATTAGGAATTGTGAAGCATTGGAAAGGAAGTTCTGTATAATCATCCCTGTGTTACAGACACAATGTACCTGATCAACAGCCGTATGAGGGAGCTTGCTCTGCTATCCCAGGTTATAAGCAGGAAATTATTTTGGTACTCTTCTACCACCTCTAGTGCAGTCAGGCACTTCGTTATCTTATGCTTTTAATTCATGCATTATCTGCCTATTTCTTTACAGCCACTGTATGCCCAAAGACAAGGAGCCAAATTCTGTTCTTCCCTGGAAAAGAATACTTTTAGCAGACCCTCTGAAACCACTAGAGTAACATACCACTAACTTAGGCAAGGATGGTTATATCTAATCATTCAGTACTTACTGAGTTATGCTCCCTGTGAGGAAAGTACTTTACCAGCTGTCATCCAAGCTTTCAACTTTCCTACACCTGATGTGACTAAACAATATGGCAACTTTCTACTCAGCAGTTAGTTTTTGCAAAACCAGGACATGCTTCCGTAGCTATTTTATATATAGCCCTTTTTCACCACTAGTTCAGTCTTTGTTAAGTACAATCCAGGGTCTGAAATGTTTAACAGCAAAACTAATTTAGCTCAAAGCATGGTTGGCCTATATATGTGTGCAAACATTCATTAATTTTCATTCCAAGTTGTCAGTGTCTCATGTAAAACTGGATAGTTACAAGCTTTTCATTGAACCTGCTCATGTACTGCACTTGGAACATTTAAACTGCAGTACAGACCCTGAGAGCTGGATAGCCAATTTGTCTGCAACAGGAATTTTGATATCTCTTAGGAAGACTGGGCAGATAAGTAGGAAGCCAGCCTGGAACTTAGGAGATGAGCAGAGTCCAGTCTTTCTCAATTCCAAATTTCATTTGTGAACCCAAACAACTTAGGTGTGCCTCCCTTCCCTATTAGTTAAATAGTGTTGTCTACAAGCAGGATGTTGTGAAGTTAAAATCTCTTAGTGGACAGTAGGTAAAAAGGACCCACCATCATGAGAATCACATAAGCACTCTCTCAGGCAGAATTGATATATGCCCATGGTATAAAAAGTGTATCAGTGATTTTCAGTCTAAGTTCAAAAGTACTTAGGAGTAATTCAGAGTCTCTAACGATGTAAATGTAGCTAGGAGAAGTCAGGTTTTACAAGCTGCACAGCCACCTTTGTATGTGAAATTGTTATGGTGTCTAAGAGGAGTATTTTTGAAACACCATTGCTATACCTGGGGCAAAGTTAATGAAATATGAAAACCATAGCTCTTGAGCACATCAAAATTCTCTGAACACAGACTTTCCACTGCACCTGAGGAGAGGAGGCAACAAAGGACTTCTGGCAAGCAAAATAAGCCTCTTGTGAAATAACGTGGAGAGAAGGGAGTTCAGCAGAACTGGACTTTTTGAAATCAGTATGGTACTTCTACCCCAGAGTTGCTCAGTCCTGCTATACCTCTCTTAATGCAGCAAGATTCTTGTCACAGCACTAATTTCAGGAGGAATTAATGTGTGCAGTGTCTTGATGGTTGACTACCACAATGTCTGCCTTACTCACTCAAGCTCTTCCCCTCCATGGCTGGGGTAGAGCAGACAACCAACCTGCTCATCACGAATTTAGTGCTCAAGCTTACGGCTGCGGTGCTGTGTTCAAGTGAGTAGCTATGGCAGCCACAGCTGTCCTCAGGGGTACTCTTGGATCATCTCAACATGGACAAGAGAAGGAGAGTTCTTTCTGTCTTTTAGCACAGACGAAACAAGGTTGAGCAACTTCATATTTGTTATTGCTCACAATGCATCCATGTAAAATTAGCACAGTTCTGCTGATGAGCAGCAACTTCATCGTAGTTAACCAGCAGTGTGTCTCACCTCTTAGGGTCTAGAAAGAGTGTCTTGGCACTATCCCAGCCAGTCAGGAGATGTGTTTTCATGTCAGCCTCATTATTGCAAATGAAAGCATAATGACAGGGCAGGACTTTGCCTGTGGGATTTACTCAGATGACTGCAGAGCTGCCTGCTATACTTGCAAGTGCCACTAGTTCTGCTGGCCTCCAAGGTGCTTTGAAATAATCTAAGTAGCAGAAGGAACTGGCTGTTAAACTGTGATTAGACAGTGTGGTCACTTGATAGCTTCTGAGATGGAGCATCTCAGCTGTTGATGTAAGGGGTTGCAGGATGGCCAAGCTTTCCCCCTCAATCTCACAGAGCAGAGTGTCTCATCCTCTCCCTGGAAGGGCAGTCCTGTGTCAGGAACTGGATTTCTAGCATCCATTCAATGCAACACATTGCCGTTCTCTGCCAAGAAGAAGCCAAAACACTGCCAGAAAGAAACTAGCTCTGCGGATACCAACCAAATAAAAAAATATCAACCAACCCCCTGCCTGAGAAGCCAATTCCTCATCACTGGCTTCTTAAATATGGAGCAATACCTCCATCGCTGTGCAGGTGGGAAGAAGGGCTAAGGAGAGCTAATTCCCTCCTTTGCTGTAACTCTGATCTCACCATACAAGTACCAGCTCTACACCCCTCTGTGCTTCTCACCACTTGTAAGATGATATTTCCCTTTCTCCTGTTCTTTATCTATGTACTCTAATGAGATATTAAGTGATTCATGGCTGGGTGACAGGACAACATCTGACTCATTTGTACAATGCTAAGTACAATATGCACCCAGGCTCTGTGGGAGCCCCTCGAGTGCAGACACATCCATCTATGCAGAAGCAATGGGCCCATCACCTCTGAGTTTTCATGAGCTGCTTTAAATAGGAACATCTTTGGATGCGTCCATTTTCGGTGGAGGACTGACTGACTGACTGACTCCAAGAAGGTGACTAACTGAGCCAAGGACAACAAACCAGACTGCTGCTTCCCCGCGCGGGCTCTCAAATAAGTGGAGACTTGTTTCTTTTCTGCAGTCCTGGGCTCAGGCCCAGCCAAGAAAGCGCGGACGTACGGTGGTAGTAAGGTGGGCGGAAGGTGTTGTTCGCTACCCCCCATCGCGGGGGGAATATGACAAAGTCAGCGAGCGCCACTCCAGCACGGGTCGTCTTGGCTGTCAGGACAGTGAAGATGGAAGGATCCTGGAAAAAAGCAAAGCAGAAAACCAGCAGGGCTCAGAGCTGTCTGCTCAGGTCACCCTGGTAGTAAACCTGACTGATAACAGCCTCTCCCTTGCCTAAACACTTTTGTCACCTGCACCTGATAGTGTGGGTGAGATTTGGGACCCTGGGGGACAGCACTCAGCATCACAATTCCATGCTGCACAGGGGGGACAAGAAATGAGTCTGAGTGGTTCTTCCTTTGAGTGGCTTTCACGATCCTTCCCCATCCTGGCCCTTGTAGCTGGCAGCATAGATAAGGAGGGTGGGCATCACTCCAGAATGAGGTACTGCAATTCCAGCAGCAGTCTCCAATACTCCTACCGCCAAACCACACCTTTTCCTTAGCCAGTTATGGAGAACAGGAGCATCCTGCTAGAGGCATTTAGTCTCATGGCCCTGTTAGTTTACAAACAGAGAAGAAATTGCAGAGAAATTGTGGCTTGTTGAAATCTCTAGTCCAATAAAATTATTTTCTGGGCTTTTGATCCCAAAACCATCCTTCTCCTGGCAGATTTTTCTGGAGTTTTAAACAATACTTTCTGTTGGTTTTCTCACTAGAAATGCTCCAGTCTCCTTGCACACTCACTTGCATTGCTGTGGGCACCTCTCCCACTGGACTGGCTTCCTTTTTAGATGAGTTGCTCACATTAGTTTTGGCTTTAGTTATTTTCCATAAAATCTAGAAATTATTACAATGAAATCTGCCAGCTCTTCAAAATGAAATTCAGTGCTGGACTCAGAGGAACCAGAGGAAGGAGTCTGTCCAATAGCAAGAAATAAATCAAGGCAAGAATTTGAAGCAACAGTGGTTTTGCTGAGTTGCACAGTGTATGTTGGCATCAGTATTCATTCCTCCTCCAGGGCACAGAAATTCTATGCTAAGCTGCACAGAGCTGTTTAAGAGGCTGATCAACCTCCAGTTATGTCTTTGTACCACAAAGGAGGACATCTTCTCCTATGAAATCTTGTTTTGGACCCAGGGAAAGCAGCACAAAAGATTTCACACTGTTTCTTAGAGCACAACATATTTTTTAAGAGGCACAGAGCCCCTGGAGCTCAGGGTGGGTTTGGATGGTACAGTAGCCACAAAATTTTGCTTTGCCTTGCCCAGTTCCAGAACTTACCGCGTGGTCAAAAGCAACAGCATTAATGACCATGAACTTTTCCAGGTGGTATTTGTACGGCGTGTAGTTCCCATGCCAAGCTACAACGTTGTAGGGGGAGTAATCCTAGCAAAGCAAAGAGACAGAGGATTACCACATACAGCCTTCCAACATGCTGCACATGTGCAGGATGCTGCTCTTTCCCAAGTGAAAACTGGGTTTAGTACTGGTTAGAGGTACACTGGGAGCTCTTTAAGCGCAGCCCAGTGTTGTGAGGATGAGATTTTCCTCAGCATTTCTTGGTGATCCTCAGCCTTCCCTCTGGGGTTTGGTCTCTAGGAGCTTTTTAGTGCTCAGGCAATGTTTGGACAAGGCCAGCTGCAACACCAGCTCTCTGGTAAGGAAACTCTGGATTTTCCCAGTAGCACCAGCTCCTCATTTCTACGTTGTCACTATAAACATATGAAGGTAAAGACCAATGTTGAATTTGTGGGCAACCAAGTCTTCACAAACACTTTTTTCCCAGACTGAGGATCCTCAGCTGGGAAAATGAATGACCCAAGAAGACGAGGGCTCAGTTCTGCTCCACATAACTTCATGAGACGACATCCAGCAGCATATCCCAGGCCATGCACTGGCAGTCACTGCTCTTCAGTTGCCTGTTCTTCCAGGGCATCCTCACCTGCTGGGCTGCAAACAGCTTGCCCTGGTACTTGCTGATCACTGTGTAGCCCCCTGGCACTTGGCGGTCCTCGTACCACGCCACGGGCACCAAGAAGTCACGGGGGTTGGCCAGGCCATTGGCTCCTGGGAAAGAAGGAGAGGTGACAAAGCTCTTTGGGCAATCTGCTAGTGGAGTGAGAGACTGGTGCAATTTCCTGGTTTTGTTGGTGCCCTTCTGTGTTACAAATGACCCAACTGCTTCTCTGCCCACCGTGAAACCAGAAATAGTCATGTACTTCTGGTGCTCCTGTGAGTAGGTAATTGTAATTCATCCTAGCATTCAAGCCCATGCTCCCTTTGTGACCAAGACAGGTCTCCACTGGTTGCCTTCTGAATGAGATTAGTACATCATCCTCAATTAAAGGCATGTAACAACCAGGAATTAAGTGAAAAGTGGAGGATGAATTGCTCTCTGTTCCTGGACATCCTGCTGACAGGATGCTTAGCCATGCAGAAGTTATGAGGCATGTCACGAGGGGGCCAAATACATTTCTGAATGCTAACAAAGAGGGCAATAAAATAGTGATACCTACAGACTCAGGGCATACTGAGGGGTTGCTTAATGTGAAGAGTGCATTTTCAAAGTGCAAAGCACCATATGGGTGCTGGAGCATTCTTCTCCTCGTTAGTGTTATTGTTACAAAGTGGTTTTGAATTTCTTGGATAAAAATGCAGACATTACTACCCGCTGGTAAGGTTTAACAGTCACTGCTTTTCTCCAGCTGTCACTTTTTTTTCAAGTGAAAAGTGAAGTTAAAATAAAGTAAGACTGAAATACAAAGAATCTTGGTCTCTGAGGGGAAGGTGGGTAGGTGGTGAGAAGAGGAGCTCTTATAATTACCACCTCCTGAAAAGGTTTACAGGCAAGTGCACTCTTTTTCTTTTCTCCAGAAAGTAAGCCTTATAATAGATTCCTGCCTTCTGGAGACAAAAAAAACCCAAAACACACCAATCCAAAATCCCAAAGAAAGTCTAACTGTGTCTGAAAAACTAGCTAATGGGAAAACTTATTACAAACAGGCTGGGCAACCATATCAATAATCAAGTGGAGTAGGCACAGGGTGTGGTAAGTGGAGGAGGGCAGAAAGCTGCAGCTGGCTTAAAGGCAAGCTGTTGGAAAATCACTGTAGGCTCCATGTGGAAAATGATACACCCAGCATGTCGTACAGAAGAGGTGCTCAAGTGGGGTTCCACTGAACAGCTGCACATTGGGTTGGTTTTCTGCTGGAAGAAGGACCAGCTTCACTTTCACCATGGCCATGAGACACAAATGCCCCTGAATGCAGATGTGCCACACCAAGCTTGTTACTGATTGGTAATACCAGTCAATTTGCTTGAAGCTTAGCCAGTCCTTTAGATCATGCTGAGAGCTAAAAATATCCTGTGGGGAAAAAAACCCCAATTCAACCTAAAACAAAACAACCAATTCCAAAACACTGGTCTGAAAGTGGAGAACTCTTGGCACTGTTATTGTAGTTATTTTAGATGTTACAAGAGGAGTTTCACTTCCCTTCCCTGAGACAATCTTAGTAGCAGTAACCAGGAGGTGTTTTTCTCAGCAAGATAAATTTGGAGGCAAGTACCCAAGGGATAAGGAAGGTGACATAACCTGAGCTGAGCACTGTCAGAAAGCTGACTGAGAGATCACGCTGTGGGCAGCAGGCCTTCAGATGCTGTGTCCCCTTGCAATATCTTTGTCATGACAGCAAGAGGCTGTGCCTTCACGATCTGTGACTCTGCAGAGAGCAGGAGGCATCTGGCACAGAGGATCTGTGATTTATGAGAGCTAGACCTGCACTCAGTGAAAGCAGATCCTCCCTGGCAGCACCACACGGAGATGTCAATATGTTGCTGATCCAAGTCCTGTGCTGCTCATTTTATTGGTTTCTAATTCTCCAAAGGAAGCAGTTTCTGACACTAAAGCACTCTAGAGCTCCAAGGTTCCTCTGTTAACAGAAGGAGGGGGGATGAAACACTTGATTAAATATAAAATGGAACTTCAAGAATATCTCATTTTCAGTTGCCTCTGAAATTTGCCCTTCTTTTACCAGGAAAATTCTCTCCTATCACTCCAGTTTATGTTGTATCTGTAAGTATGAGGCATCAGTGGTGATGGCCTTTTGGGTTTCTTTTGGTAGGAACAGGTTCACACTGAGCAGAACTGAAAAGAAAATAATAGAAAAGAGGATGATAAAGTAAATAAGAGATAAAGACTCCAGTGCCAGGGGAATCTCTGGATGACTGGTCTGTCTCAGTTTTTTGGGCAGATGCTTGCTCTTTTGGGGAATAACAGTGCTGGAATGGAAAGTATCTTTGTGAAGGAGCATGTGCATGGGAGGATGTGATGGGTTTGGGCTTGCAACCCATGCCTGTCCCTATGAAATTCACTGTAGATTTAACAGGAGATCATTACCAATGGGTCCCAGGTCAGGCAGCTCAAAGTGTGCCCCATACACCTCCAGGATGTAGCCTCTGGTCTCTCCAAACACCTCCACACTGAAACGCATTCCTTGCTGGAAAATAAAAAGAGGTACTAGGATAAGAGGAGGACTTTGCTGACAAACCATGAGCAGTGGAGTGCAGGAGTTGGCTCGCTCCAACATCTGGCTCTGAGCCACAGGCAAGGTGCATTCAGCCCTTACCTGGATGACACAGATTTCATTGGGCTCCACTAGCATCTTCCCAAACTCAGTTGTGATGAGCAGTTTTCCTTGCTGGGGCACTGTGGAAACAAAATGCAGGCAGAGGAGCTGAAGTAGTGTGGTGATTGCCATCTTCTCTGTCCCTGTCAGAGCACCCAGGCTCCAAGGAAGAGCAAAGGGCCCTTTCTGACACAGCTACACAGGGTTCCCATGCAGACCCTTGCAGCAGACACCTGCCCTGGAGTGAAGCTTCCTGACCAGCCCCATTATCCCCATGTCACAGAAGGTATTTGTATGAGCCAAAACTTCGTGGCCCCTTGGTGTAAGATTTGCACCACAATCCAAATAAATGGGATTTGATACATTTGGCTCCAAACCTCTGTCTCACAATCTTCATATGAAACAGTGCATGTATCCATCTTTATCATGACTCTGGCAGTGTGGGATGGGAAATAACTGCTTCCTGAAGGTAGAAGCAATACTAAGATCTGCATTGTTTTCCGTAACTAACTGTTTTCCCTCCTGCCACAGGAGAGCTCACATTTTGACTTGAAAAACTAGCAGATTTACAAAACCTGCCCTGGCACTTTTACTTCACAGTAGTGAGGGAGGTGAGTGAGAACAATTTAATAGCTATTTGATGGGACAAATGTTCCTGTTGGTGTCCCAAAGGCATTCCTGTTCCTTACTCAAGAAAGATACAAGCAAATATCTGACTTCTGATACCACTCAGAATATTTTTCAGCGTGTGTGGACTTTATGTGTCAGCCTCCACACTCATTGTGGCAGTCTGGTTGCCTGAGGCTGGCACAGCATGGGAGCTAAGCTGCTGTGCCAAATAATCTTGGGCTAAAGCAACAAAAGCGTCTAACTGTAAGCTGTTCAGAAATCCTGAGGTTTATGGTTTCCAGAAAACCTCTGCCTGTGGCATGTCTAATACCAGTCTGGGGAGCTCTGGGAAATGATCCCTGAGCACCATGGCAAGGAAGCTGGGTCACTGTTCAAAGAGTTGAGGTCTGGCACAGGAGCAGTGCAACTCGCCCAACAGCCGAGCTGGTGCCAGACCACCAAACCTGCATGGCATGGGGGGAAAAGCCAACCCTTTCCTCCAAATCTTGGCTGTAGAGCCCCAGGCTCTGGAAGAACCAAGAGGCAGGCAGGTGGTACCCCAGGCAGAACCACTTGGAGGAGAAAAGAAGCCAAAGCATCAACTCACCGATCAGGAAGTCACCATCCGAATTATAAAGGCATCTAAAGAAAAAGGGAAACAGTAAGGTTAAGGTGCTGTAAGCACCAGGCATTTGTGCACACCACAGCCACAGCTGGGGAATTTGGAGCTGGAAGACTGACATGGCAGAGTTTCACAAATTCACAGAACATTCTGAGTTGGAAGGGACCCACAAAGATCATCAAGTCCAACTCCTAAATAAATGGCCCAGCCTGGAAGCAGGATGTTCTCTGACCTCTGCCAGGTGCCTGCCTTTGTACTCATGGGCACATCAGCTATTGTAAGCTGAGGAGTGGGGCTGATTTCCCTCCTGAGCTGCTGCTGGGAGCAGCAGTGACTGCATGTGTGTTGAATTCTGAGGAGCAGCTGGAGGACCTAAATCCTCCAGCTCCTCTTGCTGCACCCCTACGTCCAGCTCCCTACTTCTCTTGGTGGTTCCTCACCCACTCCTCCGGTGTTTGACCACAGAGCACAGCTTGCTGTGGACATGGAGAACACGCTTGCCTGTGCACACAGGACATACAGGGATGCTGGGAGCTGGACTCAAGCTGGTGGCAGACAGACAGCCTGGAGCAGCTGAGCCACCAGCACAGCAGGCACTGACCTGTCAGTCATGGAGGTGTTGCAGACAAAAATATGGACAGCGATGCCATTGCGTCCTCTGGGCTCGCCGGCGCCACACAAGGTGTGCAGTCCCTACAGGCAAACCCAAAGCACCAGGAGTGAGCAGGAGGCAGGGGAGCAGGGGCAGCCCTCTTCCCTCCCCTCACCCTGCCCTCTTGCTGGGTCTCACCTCCTCTCTCACTTCCCGCACTGCTACCAGCCTTTCTCTGTGTGGCCTTCTGACAAATGTGTTGGATTCTCTTTAATATAGTAAGGGTTTCTTAAAATCCATGTAAGCTCGTGTTTTCCAGCCAAGGGTCTGGGGAAAACTGAGGTTTGGGCTTTTTTTTTTTTCTTTAAGTGTTCCTTGAAAGTCAATGAAGAAAATCAAACCCACTGCCAGTTGCTTGAAATCTGCAAGCCTTTTCCCTCCCATAGATGCTCTGTGGTTTCAAAACTGCCAATATTACCCCAATTCTGAACATCTTTTGTGCCCTGCAAACAGAGATGAAGGATGCCCTGGTTCCCCAACTTACGCTCACAAAGTCCGTCTTATTCTGAGGGGCTTTTGGAATCTCAAAAGGTTTCCATCGCAGCTAGATTGCAGAAAACAGAAAACAAGAAAGAGGTGCCAATTATTAGAACACAAATGGTGGTAATTCAAAAGAAAGTAGACCCCTGTCCTCCCCCTGCTTCTCCTTGCTGAGGAGTTTTTCTTTTCTCTCTTTCCTTGTTTCTTTGATCATCTGGTTTACAAGTGATTTGGGTTTTTTAGGTTGGTTTTTTGCTTTATTTTGGGGGTTTTTGGGTTTTTTGTTTGTTTGTAGTTTGTTTTGTTTGTTTTTAAATTTTTAAAAAATTATTTAAAATAATTGTTTCGGGGGCTTTTAACATTTTTTAATCATAATTTTGTAAAGTAACTGCCAGGCCTGAGTAGTGCCAAAGTTAAAAAAAATTCTATTTTAAATCTGTCTCTATTAATAACAACACTTTTGGGAGCACAGAAATTCAGATAAGCCAGTTTTCCACAGTCAAATTGTTATGGTCCTGTGCTCCACGCTGAATGATTCAGTCCTTCTGTGACCCAAACATGACATTCTTGTTTGCTACACCTCATTTTTCCTCACATCCAAAGCAGAAATAGCTCTGCCTGCACGAGCAGGAGCCATGAGCAGCACTAATTACTTCTTGCAAAGCCTGTCGAGGTCCTCAGGCAGAAGGAGTCCAAAATACTTGTTGGATTTGAATCCGCCTGCATCCTCTCACAAGAAGTTCCACAGTTTGTGTTTGTCTGGGGTTTTTGTTTGTTGGTTGGTTTTTTGTTTGTTTTTTACTGTGACATTTGTTATTGGTATTTGTTTTCTCCCTGCCTCTCAATCATAGCTTCCTTTTGTCATCTCTGTTCTGGTCTGAAGAGCTTTCTTCTGTTTCAGCATTTCTTGCTCAGATGCCACCCCATATTTTTTCATCATGTTTGACTCTTTTTCAGTTTTGTCATCTGTGTCTTTTAGAATTCTGCCGTAGTCCTTGGGTAATTATAAAGCGTCATTTTTGCCATTGACTTCAATGAGCTTTGCACAAGTTGCCTGTAAATGGCCATCTTTTTAGATGGATGAGGATTGCTGAAGCTCCTTAAGTACCTGGGTGAAGCACAGAGCATTGCAGGAAGAGTAGGTGTTGAACTGAGCCTTGTCTCTGGCTCTGCTTCAGAGAGGATAAGAAGGAAAGCAGGAAGGTGGCTCTCACTTACTGCCAGGAAATAACTCCTCTGCATTTGGTGGTTGCCTCTGACAGTGGCAAGAGAGGGAGCGGGCAGGAGTTTGCTGCTGTTTCCTTAGACAAAAGAGGTACTGCACATAAATGGTTTCAAATGCTTGAGAGCTGGGCATCTTGGATTTACTGTAATCACAAATAATCATAAAGGTAGATGTAGGGTGCAAAAGGGCATCAAGGATGGATGAGGTGATAACAGAAGTCATTGGAGCTTCATCTGGGAAAGAGCACTGAAGGCATGTAAATATGAGCCTGTCACTGCTCCTTGTTCAATGTCTGGAAAACACATTCCAGCAGATCTGGGATGTTATTTAGACAAATGGTGAGGCTGCCAGGAGGCTGGAAATTAGCTAATCATGATGCATCAAAGGGCAAAACCTGAGAGAAGTGAAAACCAATGACCATGAGATGATGTTGAGAGGAGAATTGCAACAGATTAGCAAAACCAAATGTTCTGGGGCTGTCAGGGAAGAAATCATGATTAAAGACAATGGCAAGACCATAACAGAGGAAGACAAATGCCATCTCTCTGTGCCACTCTCCAGAATGAAGCGAGATTTCCCACGAGGGCCGCAGAGATGGGCTGGCAGCCAGTAGCCTCTCCAACAGCACAGAGAAGGAGAGGATGGATGGCAGAGACATGCAGCTGCCTTGCTGGCTGAGCTGGGGCATCAGGATTTGATGGGGGACACTGAAGGAGAAGAGAGAACAGATTAAAAGGGGGCCAACAGGACCCCCAAGGGAGATGCCAGGCAGCACAGATCTAACCCTGTGGCACTGTAGCTGTGCTGGAAAGCAGCACAAGGATCTGTCAGGGTGGGAAGCAACAAGCATTGAGGGCTGTCCTTCCTTGGGTGACCAGGGTGAGGAACAATGTACAGGTGGTGGACAAGACCCTGCTTCTGAATTGGTCAGACCCCCAGGAACCCATGGCTCCCCTCAGACCTCTTGCAACTCAGTGCCTTTGCACTTCTGATTAGTTTGACATTTGACTGTCCTCCTGGCAGGACCAGGGCTCCTTCCAGCAGGGTTACCTGGTTGGGGTCAGGCTCTATTTCATCCCAGTCGTGTGTCAAGTGGCCCTCCTCGAGGGGTTTGAAGGGTTTGTGGCAGACTGAAGGTAGGATTCGATACAGCCAGCTAGAAAGAAGGAAAACACCTGGATTAGCCTGGGGAAGAGGTTAAACCCTCTGGGTAGCTGCTGGCTGATTGAACTCCTAGAATAACATTTACATGGGTGCCAACTGGAACAAAAGGTTTATTAAATATCAAATTAATAATATTAGCATTAAAATTACATTGCAAACAACAGCTCACAGCCAGAGGTTTCCAGAGAGATGGCTTTTATTATAGGCTCTAAATACAAACATATCCTCCTTTATATAGGTAAATGTTTATATGTGTATTTATGAGTAATTACTTCTGTCTACATTCACGCATATGCATATAAAAAATTAAGATACAGCTTTTTCTGTTGCTGAAATACAGCAATCTCACAGCTGGAAAAAGAAGCTTGTTTAAACACAGCTAGAAAGCAGCTCAGACAAGACAGGGATGAGCAGTGTCCAATGGAAAGAACAGAGGAGCTCTCTGGAGACAGCCTGTATCTGAATTCGGATGGATTACAAAACGTAGCATCCTATGCTTGGCTGGCCATGCCCATGCAGCAAAGCCCAGAGTTTTATATGCTTTCTGCTGCTGTAGGAGGTCCCCCATGCCTCTGCCACTGCCTGGGACCGTGGCTCTCCTTCCTTGCTGCCTACTGTGGCCGTGGGCCCTGCCAGCGCTGCCCCTGCGGCACCCACACACCCCGCACGGTGCAGCCGAGCCCACAGCTGGGCTTTCAGTCAGGTGACAGAGCAGAGGTGGCCAGAAAAGCCTGAGCTAGGCAGGGCAGCCAGTGCTCTTGGTGTGTTAACAGTGGTGGCTGCACTTTGGGCAAGCGGGAGAGGGGAGGAGGGAGCTCTCCCTTGGGAGCTGGAAAAATTCCATCAAGGACAACTTCGTGCAGCAAACAATGATTCATCCCTTTCCCACGCACACTGAGAGCTGGCAGCAGCCTGGAGAGCAGAGGCATCTCAGATGATGCATCTGCCTTTCATTTGAACAAGCAGCAAAAGGGACAGAAGAGCCACAGTGGGAGAAGGAAAAAGAGAAACCCATCTTCTGCAATCTGGTTATGGCTGGAGCATGACAACTGGGACAGAGCTCTGGGAAGCTTGCTGCTGGCTGGAACAAGCTGTTCCCAGCACTGCTGAGGTGTTAAAGATCATGCTGGGTGCCTGGCACTTTTCTGAGGCCCTGGGCAGCCCCAAAATGGGAACAGACTGAGCTAGTAGCTCACTGGCCCCAACCAGTGTGCAGGAACATCCCTTAGGAAGAAAGAGTCTTTCTCAGAGGCTTGGCTTTGACAATCTGTCATCAGGTGCTTCCCAGTGCCAGTGGCAGGGGTGATCTTTCCATAGAAGCATCAGGGCTGAAACCCCGAGGTTGTTTTACACAGCACACATAACCCATTCAGGACCATGTGGTCCTGTGAACATCCACTCCCCCCTTCCTCAAGTTGCTCAGAAAACCACTTTCTTTCCCACCCCAATCACTCCTTTCTCAGCATTTTCTTAACCCAGTTGCCCCACCAAAGCCTTTTCTCTCCCTCTAGGGTGGTCTTCTGTCCTTGTCCCTCTCCCAGTGCACAGCAGAGGTTTTTTTATCCTTCTAGGCTTGCAGAAAGCACTGGTGGCAGCCTCTCCACGGCCCCGCAGGGCTCAGCCCGAGTGCCACCTCCCCCACGCCCTGCCCGGGGTCACGGTACCTTCGCTTGTTGGTGGGCCGGGGACAGGTGAAGGCAGAGCCCGAGAGCTGCTCCGCGTACAGGCCGTACGGGCACACCTGAGGGTTATTCTGGAGGGGAGGAGAAGGAAAAATAAGGAGTGAGAGGCAGTGCCATGGCACTTGGCTCTGAAGCCTCCAGCAGAGCACTGCCCCGCTGCTGTAGGGTGCTGTGCTCTCCTGAGGCTGTGCTTCAGCTCCAGTACTTGTGTGTTCTTGCTCCTCTGAGGCACCAGCCAGACCCCAAACACCATTCCCACCTGCCACAAAAGTGCCCTAAGGAGTCAGCACAGCCCCTGAGGCAGCAATAGAGGAAGCTGCAAGGGGCAGTGCTGCACAGGGTCAGAAACAGGAGTATCAGGGAAAAGGAAATGATTCCCGTTGAATACAGACTGAAAAGCACACCAGTATTGAGCATAAACTTTTCTCAGACCAAGTGTTCAGAGGGGTTACCCCAGAGCATCATGTCTGGCTGGCTTTCCAGAAGGCTAATAAAGACTTACAGAAACTGAATGCACTGAATTCCCCCTTCTCCTCCTGCCCATGGAACCAGTGCCCAGAGCAGGCATTTTAGTGTCGTACTGCTTCCTCCTGACAGTGCTGCTTGCTGCCCAAAAGCATCAGTGACCTTTGTAGGAGCCTTTGCTTTCCTGCAGGGTTTCTGCACAGTGAGAGTCCTCCTTTGGAGTACAAAGGGGGCACTTCCCCCTTTGCAGAGCCGTGGGTACAACTAGCACAGGTTTTAGCAACCCTTATGAGTTCATAACTGGAGGACAGATTCCTCCTTTTCAGAGAACAGAAACTAAGCATTTTGATCTAAGTAGGCCACCATCTATTTGTTTGAGATCAGCAAGAAGCAAAGACATCCAAGAACTGCAGGAAACACCCCAGTGGGACAGTCGTGCACCATTTGCTGTCCCATCTCCCTCCTGCAAGGTCTACTATAGCATCCTGTATCCTGCTGCTGAGCAGACCAGCCATCCATATGCTATCAAACCTTGCCCTGAGAGGTGGGCAGAGGGAAGAGCTAAAGCTCTCTGAGTGCATGTAGCTTGCAGCCCTCCAGCTCCATCTTGTCAGCACGGGTATGCAGTGAAGCAGGGGGATCAATAACCCTTGGAATTTTTATCTTAGCCAGCACTGCTGTTGATGCCAGTCTTATAAATACTGCATCGGAGAAAGGATCCACTCCTGGGACTGAAGATCTTTTTTGTCTATCTTGTTTTCAGATTTTTCTATTAACTCTTTTGATACAGAGTTCATACCAGATGAGAGCACCTCAGCCAGGAGCTGGAGGAGTCCGGTCTGGAAAGTGGTGCTGCTGTAGAAATCCTCAAAGAGCACATCCACCACATCGCCCTGCCTTTTTAGACCAGCAGCCACCACTATTGATCTTCCAGTTTTAAGGTGCCTCTATCTTAGATTTTTTCTAGCCAGCCTCAGTAACAAGACACTGCACTGGCCAAACTATCAGCCTGAACCAGCACAGCAGTTTGTCTTTCTTGTGAGCACACCGTGGGCTGCCATGCAGACTTAGGGGACATTTGCATGTGATGTGTGCCTGTGTTGTGTGTTAGTGTCCTCACTGGCACACCACATGTAAAATATCAGAACTGGAGAAATCCAGAAAATTCAGGAAAAGCAAAAGTTGAAAAAGTCTCCATCTGACCTTCATTCTACTGGCCTCTTCACATAGGTGGGGAAGAGGAACACCAAGGGATGTAACTGGCTAAGCACCAAGTCATAGAATCCGAGAATGGTTTGGATTGGAAGAGACCCTAAAGATCATCTAGTTTCAACCTCCCTGCCACGGACAGGGTCACCTCCCACTTGACTAGGTTGTTTAAAGCCCCATCCAACCTGACCTAGAACATTTCTAGGGATGGGCTATCCACAGCTTCTCTGGGCAATCTGTGCCATTGTTGCACTATTCTCATAGTAAAGAATTTCTTCTTAGTATCTAATCTAAACCTGCCTTCTTTTGGCTTAAAGCCAATTTCCCTTGGCCTGTCCACTACATGCCCGTGTGAAAAGTTCCCCTGGAGATCCCTTGTAGCCCCATTTAGGTACTGGAAGGTGCTATAAAGTCTCCCTGGAGCCTACTCTTCTCCAGGCTGAACAACCCCAACCCTCTAACCCTGTCTTCACTGGAGATGTGCTGTCATCCAACTCCAAGGGATTGCAGGAGATCCAAGGGAAGCCACAGGCAGCCTCAGAGTGTGTGCTGGTGTAAAGGAGACCCGCACAAAAGGAGGTGAGAAAGGTTTAATTCTTCAGGGTTTCCTTCTCACTTCTGGGCACCAAGAGGGGAGCGCCACATGGGTTGCGATTCCTTCCTTAAAACAGAACAACCCCACGTAATTTATTTTCATCCAACATGTCCAGAAGTTACTTTTAAAAATGAATCTGTCAGTTTATTACTACAGGCGTTCATGTCCCCTCCCTACAAAGAAGCTTCTTCCCTGCCAAAGCCTCGTATGTCAGCTTCATTGAACCCCATTCCTACACAAGTTGTGAAATGTGCCTCTCCTGCATGAGCATCTCTCTCTGCCAATCTTCAGACTTCTGCTCTGGTTTAATCCAGAGCTGGTGGCTTCCTTCTCAGTGTGGCTGAGCCACTTCTATTGCAGATTCCTTTAGGGAAAAAACAAACTGTTGCTGAGCAGAGGTAATTTAGGCAAGTCTTAACACCCAAGGTGAAACTTGGAAGCTCACAAATAACTTAAAAATAGGAAGTATGAATGGAAATCTTTAGTTCTGACTTCTGCCAGCATCTCATTATTTCAGTCTTGTATAAAGAAGGTTCCTGGAAATTTTCATGGTGGCAGAAAGGAAACATATTAGGATGAAAAGAAGCCAAGGGATTAGATATTCACTTAAGAGTGCATTTTGATCAAGCACTTAAAAAACCCACAGTACCTGTCCCTCTGGCAAAGCTCCTGGACA
Source organism: Polioptila caerulea (assembly GCA_013397295.1). Taxonomy (NCBI): domain Eukaryota; kingdom Metazoa; phylum Chordata; class Aves; order Passeriformes; family Certhiidae; genus Polioptila; species Polioptila caerulea. The sequence continues at coordinate 399,241 of VYXF01010888.1, read as the reverse complement.
GCGTGGATCCTCAGAAACATGTTCATTTCCAAATCCCGACAGGTACTGTAAAATAAACCACAGAGCTCATCACTGTTTTGAAAGCACAATCAAAACTTCTCCAAACAACCCACCCATTGCTTTCCCATGCAATTTTCCAGGCCCTTTGTACACATTAAGACTTTCTCAAGTGATCTGCTTGCATGGTGCCACAGACCATTTTCACAGCTCCTGGATTTGCCTCATTAGCTGACCATGTGGTGGGCTGGGAAGCACAGACAGGAATTGCTCTCCTAAGCCTGCCTGTCTATTGTGACTACATTCTGCTCCATCAAGGCACTTGAGAAACAGCCCAAATATCACACATACTGTCTGGCTCAAGGACAACAGGGTGATGGATAGGAAGAACTGTGCACCAGTGTTATGGATGTGTGCTAGCACCATTCATGTTCAATCTGACCTTGCTTCAATCATGGGTGTCCCAAAATCTGCACATTGTCTTGCAAATTTGTTCACCGGGTCTTTAGATTCTTAGGGAATGAAACTGGGAATCATTTGGTTGGCATGCCTTGTGATAAATGCTCATGCTCAAAGAAAAGGTCAGGATGTAGTTGGGATGAGGGAGGAAGGGAAACATAGCCAAGTTAAACTGTGTCACTGATCGGCCCTAAATGAGCGTTGTCCTGCTGGGCATGAACTGTCCACCATGGTAGTAAGCAAGAATGAATCCATTACTGGAGGATTGTCTGGGTCTCTAGAGCAGTGAAATTCCAGGAGACCCATGGATGGAACAGACCTACATGTCCTTCCATACCTGCCATGGTCTGAGCATGGCTAAAAGCTACAGGATAGAGTGGATGCAGATCCCAGCTTTGCAGCACTGGGAAAAGCCCTGCAGCATGCCTGAGACACATAAGAGAAGAAGGAATAACAGAGACCTTAGCTTTGCACTGTCAGAAATGTAAATACAGTCCCTCCAGATGCTACAGGAAGCCACAAAGCAGCTCTGTTGAACTCTGCGTGAACGCAGAGGTGTTTTTTGGCAGCGACCAGCGGTTCAGTCCCGCGGCCTGGGGAGAGAGTTAAATATTAATGCTGCCCTCTAACAACGGCAGGAGTAGCAGGGCTGCTCATCAGCCTTCAGACAGCAGGGTTAGGGTGGCAAAGCCCAGGAGCCCTGAGGCTTGGCTGTCACACATCCTTGCTGTGACCAGCACTGAGCAGCCCTGGCAGGCCAGGCACCATCCTCAGCCTGGTATGACACCCCTGGGAGGCACAGGTCTGAGATTAGAGTGGACTGATGAAGCCCCTACACTTGGTTTATTTTATATATAGTACTAAAGCACCTGGATTATTCCCCCCCGGGGGGCTCAACCTTGGGCAATTTGCAGCTCCCTTATAATTTTCCCAGAATAGCAGACACTCAGAGAGCAAGCCCCAAACCTCCTGAGAAATCATGTGTTTTCCTCAGGCTCCTTTCAGCGACCTGTAAGAGAAGACCATTCCCAGGGGGCCCAGGCTGGCTGGAAGCCCTGCTCAGCCTGAACCTGAAAACATCCTGGTTTCCATCGGTTCAGGGAGGATGTTTCTCTCGCCTTGCAAATGAATATACATCGCTAGGAGCTGCTCTGCGCTGGGCTCTGCAAGAAGCGGATTGATATGCAAAGCAGTAGGTCACCTAAGCAGCCTTGGCAAATGTATTGTATTGGAGCACCACCCCCCACACCCCAGCCCCGTTTTTTCTCCCCCCTCCCTCCTTTTAAACGGAAATGCAGCAATATCTGATGGAACTGCAGCAGTTCCAGAATTAACTGAGACTTCCACACCGCATCCTCCTTTACCGGTAACATAAAGGTGGCCCGAGCGTTTGCCTTCGGGGTAGCCCTGGTGCAAAGGGGAGGAAAGGGGGAAGAGGACAAAGAGGGAACAAGCTGATTTTCTGGAAGCATAGCCAGCAAGATTCGACAGGCTCTGCTGAATGCTGATGGAGAGCCGGGAGGGGACAGTCAGTGGTTCTTTGGAGGGTCTGTGTACCTGGCAAGCATCGTGTGCTCCCCGGCAGCCCCGTGCCACACTGCTGGGGTGAGGGGGAAAGGAGGCACAGAGATTTTGCTGTGACAAATCCATCCTTTGTCCTTCAGGCTGAAAAGCTGGCGACCTACACATCTGAACTGCCCATCCACATCCCCAAAAATCCCTTCAGCCCTGCTTGCTGGGCCACAGGAAAGAAGGAAAACCAACCCAGCGGCAAGCATCTTGTGGCAGTAGCTGCCCTGTGCCGCGCTGGTGCCGCACCGCCCCTCGCCCGAGCGCAGCAATGCAGGGCATGCAGAGCTGCTGCCTCCCCCAGCTGCACCAGGGGCTGCAGAGGGTGGCACTGCCCTGCTGCCTCCAGAGTGGGGGCAGAAGCTGCTGCATCATTGTTTGGTCAAATAAATTCTTTCTTGCCAAGAAAAAAAAACCCAAAAAACTTCTCAGGTAACTGCATCGAGGGCTGAAAAAAAGACATTGGCAGGATTGCAGCTGCTGGAGGAGAGACGCCTTGCTGCCTTGCTGGTGATTTATTACCCTGAGTGTGGCTCCAAGACTTTTGCCTAGAGACTGGATGTGGCTTTTCTTATTCCCTACTTCATTTTCTCTTTCCCTGTGGCATACCTCAGAGAGGCTTCTCTCCTCTACATGCCCATAGAGGGGTTGGTGTCAAACATTTTTTGGGCTCCCAAAAAGCTCTGCCACCTGTGCTCCCTGCATGCCTTGGAGTTGTCATGCTCCAGGGCTCTGGGGCACTGTGCAGGGACCCTGCTGATACAGGTTGGGTGGGAGCAGCAGTGAAAGGACGAGGCACATCACGGCCTTTCTCCTTTCCAACCCTCCGAGGCCACCTCCCACTTCTCAGTTTGTGTTGCACAAGGTGCCCCCAAGCCGAGAGAAATGACCTCTTTCTGCCTGCCCAGCTGCAGAACATCCTTCCCGGGCTGAAAAATCTGTGAAACTGGAACCCAACCCTTCTCCGTGAAGTGGTACCCTGATTTGGGTCCAAGAGCACCTCCCCTAGGTATCTGCCTGGCCTCTACAATTCCTAGAAAAGTCATGGATACCTCCAGCTTGGGGAGGTTGATGGGCACTATCGTAATTGAACGGCTGGTTTCTCTGTTACACAAAATACTCTCTGTGGCTCTTTGTTTTCAGTTCTGCTTTTAACTACTGTTGTTATTTTGTTCAAGATCCTGTATATTTTTATGCCAACAGGACCTTAGGAATTAATCTGACTGCACATTGGTTTTTGTTTTGTAGTTTTTTGATAAAATGAAAGAGATAAAAGCCCAGCACGGCATAAAAAATTCAGCAAAGCTCATTGATTGGAATAACTGGGATGTAAAGCAGAGGGCTCGCAATGGGTGTTGTGCTCTGACCTATAAACCATAACCTTTTGTTCTCCAGATTAGACAGCAGGCAAGGGAAAAATGCATTTGAAGTCTGAACACACAGTCTGCAAAATAATTAAGACTCTTCTTCAAATACTGCATAATATATTTCTCTATCAGCTCCTGCTGCAGGACACAGGGAAATAACATTCCTCTCTTGACAAGAAGCATGGCACTTTTTATCAGCTCGGTCCAGTCAGCACTGGAGTGTTGAACGCAAATGCAGAAACATTAACATGAGCGTTTGGGGCAAGGAGCAGAGCAGGTCTCTCACCCTCTGTGTGGGGCTCCACAGCCTTCTAGCAGGCTGAAGCCGAAGCACACAAACCAGAGCTCTGCCCTGGTGCTGCAGGGCCAATATCTCCAGAAGAAGCTGCCACCTCCCCTGACATTTCGACATCCCTCTGCTCCAGAAGTGCTGGAGATGGTCCAGGGCCAGACCTTTCCTGAAAGGACCTGCTCAGCTCTAGGCTGGGACATGACACTCTGAGTACAACAGGAGAGGGATGGGTGCCAGGGGAGTGGAGGGGCAGGGTGAACAGGCAGTTTTGCAGGAGAGATGCCAAGAGAAGGTGGAGCAGGTGAGGTGATGACGGGGTAGGGACACATGTGACGTCATGGCAGAGCTGGCAGAGCAGCCTGTTCCCACAAGCAGCTCGGGGCAGACCCACACTCAGCCTGCAGCCACAGCTACAAAGGCCAACAAGGCGTTAGGGACTGCTGGGAGTGAGTCAGACGGACATGGAAGATGCAGTTACAGCCATGACATGAAGCAGCTGGACCCCCATCTGGAACGGGACAGGGGCTGAGAGAGGATAGTGAGAGCTGGGAAGTGTCGTGGACAGGCAGGGAAGAAGCACAGTGAAATCTTACTGTTTGAGGAGACAGGGCTCCTCAGAGGGGAATGAGACCTGTAAGAGCACCGTGCAAAATCATGAGCATTACAGAAGGTGGTGAAGGAGCACACACAGCTATCTCCAGGACGAGGAACAGGCTTAGTAACAATGACATCCTGAAAGTCTAGGGAGAAATATGATGATCCTGCACGAGCTCTTGAGACTCACCATGTCCTGGGGTGAGGCCTTGCCACTCCTTCCTGCTGCAGCAGCTCATGCATCCCTATGGCCCTGGGGCAGCTGTCCCCCCACGATCCAGGGTTGCAAGTCTCATGTTCCTATGCTTGAGCCACAAACCCACCCTATCACACCCTTCTCCCAAAGCTCCCCTCTGCTCTGGCAAATGGTGCAGGGAAAGCTCCAGCCAGCTGCCCTGCTGGGGACTTGGAGAAGAGTGCATGAACACAGCCTGGCTGTTCCAGGGTGCCCTGCAAGGGGTACTGAGAACAGCCCTGAATGGAGCCGCTCCCCAGGGCTGCCAGGGGAAGATGGCGGCCAGGGTTGCAACATCTGGGCAGATGTTGCCAGCCAGACTTCATAGGCTGAGGGGCAAACACCCCCTGGCAGCCAGGATGGAGGAGGGGTGCATGCTGAGCATGGGGAAAGGACAACTCCCACCAGGAAGAGGTCCTGACCAAGAATGATTTCCAGAGGAGGTGAAGAGGAAGAGAAATGCTTATTTATAGATGAAACACAGCAAAATGCTTCATCCCCAGAAAGCTTTAAAAGACACACTTGACACACAAAAATATAGTGTGAGCAGAGAAAGGGTGTCTACAGGCAGCACTGGTGGGTCGCAGGCACCCGACCTCTTACCTGCAAGCCCGTCATCCTCCTCCTGATTATCCTCCTCTTGGAGCAGACACAAACCCCGAGCAGGTATCTGGCCAAAGCAGCCTGCCAAGCAAAGCCTGCTCACTGACCAACTGAGCTGGGCTGGAGGCAGGCTGACAGTGCTGGGAGTGAGAAAGTCCAAGGGAATTTTCAACCTGTTTGCTCAGCCCAGTCTGTGTTTAACCAAACGCCCTTCTCTGCAGAACCAACCCCGGGATCGATCTGAATAAACAGGGGATCAGAGGGACTGAGTTTCCTCATCACCCTGGTTCCCCCTTAAATCTTAGAAAAGGGGTTATAGTTCCCACACATGGGGAGGGGGGAAGAACAAGGTGTTTACAACCAAGAAAAGCCATTTTGCAACTGTTTTATAAGCTCCTTTCGTACATTGTACCTCTAGGAATTTTCATGTACAACCCTCTAAATGTGTAACAAATATTTGTTCATTAATTCTTCTGAGCTGTGTTACACTGGAGATAGAAGAGATCCCATCTTCATCATGGTGAAGGCAGTGATATTTGTGAAACACTGTGTGGCAACATTACACAGCATTTTGGGGCCAAAAGCAGGGGAGGATTTTGTATTCCTGTGATTAGAGCTAGTAAGGGGAACTTAAAAATTCTGAAATATTAATATTCTTCAGGAAAGCTGTTGCTGGGGAAGAAGTGGCAGCAAGCATTTAGCTACAGAATACTAATGAAAGTAGCTCTGCACTCCAGAAGTTGCAGGGGAAAAAACACAATTGATTTTATTTGATTTTTTTTTTTCACTTTGAATTCTCGACCCCCCTCTAAAAAAAAAAGAAAAGGAAAGAAAAAACAGCATTTTTTCCATTTCCATCACCTGCTCTGCTTATATGCCCTCGCAGGAGGAAACTTCTCGGAGGCACACACTGAAATTTGAATGTGACCCTGAATTAATGTCTCTTCCTCTCCTAGAGCATCCTGGAAGCTTTCCCTCCCCAAAGCAGTTGCCAGCCCCTGTGACCCCCCCACAGCAGTTACTGAGAGCTTGGGCTGCAAGACAGGCAGGTCTTAAATCACCTTTGCTTCTCTGAAAACTGGCAGCTCCTCACACCATTCTGAGTAATACATTTGAGCCACTGAGAGCTGCCACTTTTAGGAGCTGCCAAAATAGGCTGGCTGCCCTGAGGGAGAAGATGGGCTGTATGAAGAGACAGTGGTTCTGGATGGGGGAGAGGAGAGAGACTTTTCCTCAGCTCTAGAAGAATACAGATTGAGTAATCTCCAAGTTGTAAGTCTTCTTCAGGTCTCTGTTTCTGCACGCCAGGAACCTCTCTCCATACCCTGGCCTCTCCCAGCCTTGCCATAAAAAATCACTCCAGCAGAGAGGAATTCTCCAGGACAAGGCAGAGATTGTGAATGTTAGCTCATCTTGAGCAGCAATTCATCATTGCCAAAGAAATGAAGTACCTGGCACTTGTCACCTACCCTTGAGACTCCTTTCCTACCAGACAAGATTTAAGCGTAAAAAGTTCACCTCACTTATTTTCTGACAGTGAAGAATTACACATTTGACTACAGTTTAGCAAACTGCAGTTGCTGAGTTTCAGGGGTTTCCAAGATCCCCTTTTACTGAGACACACAGCAGGAGACAGAACATCACATTTTAGCTTACATTTCCCTTTGAGAACCTACGTTTCACCTTGCTCACATTTCTTTACAGGCTCCATTCTTTTGTTTTCTTCTCATGGGACAGGTAAAAATAAGGGTGTTGCTTTTTAATTATCTGTAGGCCTGTCTCCTGGTTGTCCTTGTTTCCTAAAAGCAGACAAGGTGTTGTCACTTTACTCACTTGATGGCCATGTAATGTTTTAAAGCTGATTAGGCTGCCTAACCTTGCCATTCCATTCCATTCCATTCGGTTCCATTCCATTCCATTCCATTCCATTCCATTCCATACATTATTTAGTAAGATTCTGTTCAAATGCCACATAATTTATTGATTGCCACATTATACGAAATATGGAAAAAAAATCTTAACACAGGTTGCATTTCTGTCCTAGCCCATACCATCCAAGAGGGAAATCATAAATCCATGCTGATCACTCCAAATCATCTCCATATTCTTCATGTGTGTGAAAATGTTTTCCAGGATTAGTTGCCTTGAATGGAGGTGAGGCTGACTGGCCTGTAGCTCTATGGACTTCCCCTCTAGCCCATAAATGTGAACATTAAGTGGTGGTCAAACACTGGAATAGATTGCACAGAATTGTGCATTCTCCACCAGTGAAGACATTCAAAACCCATCTGGATATGATCCTGGGCAACCTGCTTCAGCTGACCCTGCTTGAGCTGGGGATTGGATGAGATATCTCCAAAGGTCACTTCCAGGCTCAGTGATTCTGTGATTTAGCCTGAACAAAGCCTTTAGTTAGCTGCAGTATAAATCTTGACTATAAATCTTATATAACATGAAGTATAGATGTACTCGATTAATATTTTAGCAACTGTATTCATTATCATGTAAATATGAAACACAGAAACAGGATGAGTTGTTATTGCATAAACACAACAAATTAAGCCTGGAAGAAGGAGCATTAAAAGCATTCAGTGTTTTCTCAACTACCTTTCTGGGTTCATGACATTATCCAGTGCACGTCTTTACCTGGCCTTTACTCCAAGGAGATTCCAGCTGAAAGACATAACAAGACCCAAAAGAAATATCAAATATGTCAAAAAGCAAAAGACATCAATACCACTGTATTTGCCATGATGCATGTACAAATGGATGGTACCTGCATACCAGCAGCTTATTACTTGTGAACTGTTCTCAGAGGCATCTGAAGAGGTGTTCAAAGAGCTCATCTACATCAGAGAGGCAGCATGAAAATACCAAGGGGCTTGCTTGAAAATTTAGCAGCTAGTGTTCAACATCCCGGTGATGAATGAAGGATGAGGAGAATGGAAAAGATTTCCTTTCAAGGAGAACTTGAAGCAGCTTGTATTTGATCCAATAGAAAATGGGGACTAAAAAATGTTGAATTCACAGCATTTGCATTAAAAGGCATTTTTTTCCTGCTGATTCAAGTAGTGGGGCCATGGTGTGAACTTTTATTGGATCACAGCTCACCACTGCTTCCTGCAGCAAGGCATTGTCCAGTCCCAAAAGTCAAGCTCTTCTGTCCTGTGAGCAAAAGACATCATGGGTGACTGAGGCAGATCCTTTCTGATGCATCTGTGCCCCTCCTGTTGCAACAACCTGCTGCTTTTCAGTGATGCACCCTGCTTCTAAAAGGATCAACTTCTCCTCCCATGTTCATCAGCTAAAATGCATCTGTGATGTACGTATTAATAAATACCCTCGTTCACTCCTGTCTCTGTGATCCCAACTTGCATCTGTTCTTTGCTTGTTAACCCTTTACACACTGCTAAATGGGACAGGATCTCTTTGGAGCAGCTGTCTTTGTTTATCTCAGAGTGTACTACTTAGTACCAGGAGAATTAATCTCTTTTTTTGAACCTTTCATCACAATATAGCAAAATAAAGCAATAACGTTTATACTTTTCTTTATCACTGCCAATGGCATGGTGTTAAAAAAGGCTCTTTTTAATAACATGTACTTTCCTGTAGAGTGGCTCTTATGAAATATGTCCTTGTCATTTTTCTGGGACTGTTCAGCAGGAGATGCCAGACAGGTTAATTATTATCATTTATTTGTTCAGGAAAGATCATAAAAGTTGTCTGCAACAGAAAGCACATACTCCTTGTTGCCAAAAAGCAGCTGCTGCATGAATAAGAGCTGGAGAAACCACCTGCTCCTGTTGCTGTGATGCTTCTGCCTGCAAGCTAGAACCACCACTCTTAGAAGTCAGCAGAAAATTTAGTCACATTGCTTTGTTCTGTCCTTCCCCACTCTGGTGCTAATTTTGGACAGGCACTGAATTTGTGATCTGACCTTTTATTCACCAAGGGTAGGACAGTCCATTAAACCCACATAAGCCACAGCAGAAAAAGCCTCAGGAACAGCAGATGGTATCAGACAGAAAGATAAAAGCTCTGACCATAGCTGTAGCCTTCACAGTTACTGGGCATCCTTGTCCTTTAAACAATCTTTAACCCAAAGCCAGCAGTACATTTCCACTGTGTAAATATTAACTTTCAGGTCAAAGGGAACATAGATCTGCATGGGTTAACCACCCACAATTTCAATCTATGCTCCTCCTATTCAAAAATATGACTGAATTTTAAGTTGGTTTGCTCACACAGTCCAGACTTCATTTTGATCTAGTCAGAAAGAGCATGTGTTTTATTTATGAGTTTGTCATGTGTTCAGCATCTTTTTGAGAGAAGTCTGTGGTGGTATGCTGAGAATAAACTTTCCTGTGCAATTTCAGTAGGTATGGAACCAGCATTTCTGGGCACTGATAAGGCCAAGGGGCACAACAAGCTGGACCTCAGCCTTACAATGCCAAAGCAGGAAAAAGAAAACACATTTCTGTCCTTCATGGTATTAGCAGCAGGTGTTGGCTAAGCAGCTGAACTGCCAAAGTTAGATCTCACAGTCTCTTTGCTGCCACAGAGCTCTGAACATGTAAACCTGACAAGTATGCTGGGGACTTGTCCTCAAAGCTGTGCTAAAGCATGCCTTTCCCAAAGCAACTAATGCTACTCTGAAAAACCCTGAACACTGACAAATCTGCTTTCTTTTCCCATTAACTGTTTTAGGCACCATCACTCTCACCGTTACTGAGCTACATCTCATTCCAGAGATCTGCTTAGAGTCAGGTCCTGAGTGTTGCTCTTCATTGCAGCTTTGCCTGCACAACTGGAAACCTCTTATGTTGCTCACATGGCCACTGTTAGTGACAGAGACTCTTCTTAACTTCTCCTTTGTGTCCTCATGTACCATAAAGAAATATATTTTCCACAGTTACTGATCAGATGTCAGAATAAAAATAGCAGCACAAGTGGGTAAGAAATACTAAGAATAATACTTTTGGCTACACGTCACAGGCCCTCACTGGGTGGGAGAGCTTTGCCATTGATACTTGGAAACTGATTTTATTTTTCTTTTCCTCTTCCACCTGATAACTATGTGATGTTTTTTTCCTAAAACCCCTGTGTGCCTGAGGACCTAACACAGAGTGCTGCAGCAAAGCACACCCTAAGGAAGACTTTACCTCTGCACACTTCCTGGTAACTTGCCAGCCAGTGACAGGTTCATCAATAATGATAATGGCTTTTTGTCGAAGCAAACTAGTGCACACACTTGTTCAACCTACAAAGGGATCAAAGTAACCAGCATCCTCACAAGGAAAGTGAGACAGAAACATGACTCCTAACAAGAGGAGCTGACTAACAAAAGAAATAGAAGGATTAAGCTCCCTTGGCTGAAAAGCAGAAGCAGGTTTTCAATCAGTGAAAACTGTCACCTTGTTATCCACTGAGAAATGAGAACCCAAACCCTGACTTCACTGTAGCTGACTTATACAGACTGCAGGCTACAACACAGCAGTTCATCCCTCATTTGTGACAAATGGAGCATATTGCAGCTGCCTCTGCAAATATAATCAATAATGAAAATTTGTATTAAGGTTGCACCCAAAATCCCATTACTGGATAGGTTTCACGTGCTTAAAAAGCCAGTGGCATCCTTGCTAAATTTTCCACGTTATGGACATACTCATATTCATTCTGACTATCCCCCCAGTCATTAAAGTGGTCATAGATCAACCAGAAAGCTCTGCCAAGCCCCCTGGGAGCAGGGGAGGCTCCTGGTTTATTTGCTCTACATTTCACCTGCGTGTGCATGGGCGGCCCATCACATCTCACATGTACCTGCACGAGCCACCTTCACTGACACCTCTGGAACACAGCACCAGGGGGGCACATATTTCTGCCTGGGAAATAACACTGAGACATTGAGCAGCTTGAATTTGAAGGGGCTGGGTAACAACGTTTTGATGTGAAATGTGCGTGCGTGTAATAGAAACCAGAGACAGACAGAACCGGAGATGAAGGAAAAGAGAGAAACAGCATTTCAGTGGTACAGCAAGAGAGACAATGCATGGCAGAGAGAAGGAGAGAGGAAAATGGGGAAAAGGGGAAACCAGAGAGCAGAGCAGGAAGCACAAAGAGCAGTCTTTGTGACTTTTTGTGATAGATGCAGAGGGGTCAGAGAGATGGGGCAAATGGGGAGAGAAAGAGGGATAGTAATTGTGAGAAAGGGAGCTGGAGGAACAGAGAATGAGGTAAAGGCAGACAGAGGCAAGACAGACAGAAGGGTCACAGGGCATGGAAGGACTGTGTGTGGGCAGAGAAAAGAAAGGTAAAACACATAAAACAAGTGTGACACAGAAAAGTTGGCTGGTGTCACATTCCTAAGCTTGCAAGTGAATCATTTTTGGGCAGCTGAAACAGGTAAGGTTTTAGGTAAAACCAACCTAACTAACTCCAGCTGCTCACATACTCCTGGCTCTGACAAGAAGCTGGAACTTCCTGCAAAACTAAATGTAGCACTATCAACATGCACAACATCACCTTGTCCTAAGAAGGAAAAAATATACCTAATTGTGGGTACCTGCTGAGATCTAAACAATCAAGATATTTATTCTGGGCTAGAGGCTTACTTTAAAACATGTAGACAGGTGAGCTGCAGCCAGGGGTTTGGCCACTCTGAAGATGCCACAGGGTAAAGGAGGAAATAGCACTACAGCTTGCTTGTGCTCTGCAGTTCCTCAGGAACCTGAGGGAGCCCAGATCTAGTTACCCTAAGACTGCTCCTGACCTTGAGAAAACAATTCCAGCTTTCATTGTTAAAGGAGCAGAGAGAGACATCGGTGCTGTCATGAGCTGCACAGCTCAGACATGCCTTCTTTATTATGAATATTTTGGTACCTTGTTTTTTCTGGTTGTAATCTAACTGTAAACTAACAACCTACTTCACAAAAGCATCTAAAAACTTACTGCACTTATGTTTGCAACTGCTCCCAGGCCTTTATGGAAATGGCCTAAGGAAAAGCAAAGCATCCGTATTTTTAATAAGTTTGACTGGTGCCCCCAGCTGTCACTTTTGTGCCTGATTAGTGGCAGTAGGCAGGTTTCCATTTATTTCCAAGCAGCTGCCAGAAGAGCTGCAAGCAGAGGTAATCCAGAGACTGCAGAACTCTGCTCCCTGCCAATTTCACACCGGCATTTTACTTTCGTCTCTCTCCATTTATTATTAATCTCTATTTATATCTAACTCCAGCTCTTAAGTTAGCCTTTGCCAGAGGCTTAACCATTAGAGGTGACTGTGAGGAAGGAGTGGAAAGAAGGAACTGCCATAAATCAGGCTTTTACCACTGCGTGGAATGAATTCTAGCAAGGTGAGAAACCGTGCAAAGCTTGGGCTATGTAGGAAAACAAGACCCTGCTCAGGAGATGAGACCAGATCAAGTCTCCTTTATCCTTAGTGCTAACTATCTAAAGGAAACATCCACATCACACAACTCTCCTCCTAATCATGCTCAATTCCTGCTTTTTACACAGCTTTATATCCCTTCTAAATTTCTATCCATTCTAATTCAGAGGATGTTTTTACAGTTCATGTTTTCTGAGTAAACTAAGTCCTCAGGCTCAGTAGGACCATGTCACATTTGTTCCAAATAAGCACTGTATAAAACCATACTTTTTCCATCAGTTTTCAATGAATTGCCTTTTAATTTAATATTAAAAAAAATCACAATCAATTATGAAAAGATAAACAGGAGAACCTGATTTACTTTGCCCTCTCCAAAGTAAACAATTTTAATTTAAGCAGCAGAACTAACACCGGTTGATTTCTATTAACCATTTTCTTTTTAAGGCTTCAAATCTTTTTTCACATCTTGCCTATTGCTTTTATCCCTTTTGAATAGGGATGAACAGTGTGCTCTAGGTGAAACAACACTCCATTTAATGAAGGCATTCTATTATTTTCCAGACCACTCCTTACCCATCGTTGTATTTTGCTCACTTGTTTTGGTCACTTTCCTATACATGAGAGGCCCACTCAGTGTCATCTTTCCTTTAGAGGTAAAATGAATGCAAATCATTGCCAAGACTGTCCACAGGTTTTCCAAATGTAGACAAGTAAGTCACATACACGTGCTGTGTACAATCAAGTTTCCAACAGCAGTGTGAGAGGCATTCAACTTATTGCACACTTTCCCCAGATGTTCCCATAGGTCCAGATGGTCTGCAAGCCTAAGAAATACTCTAGGCTCCAGATTAGGTTTTTTCCCCAGTCTTTTCCAACAATAGAAGCTTCAGCAGGCTAGCCAGCTGTAATATCACTTTACTCTGCTTGACAGAAGCATTACTGTCTTTGAGCACCTAGCTGGAATGGGAGTGTCATGAGGAACTCAGAGACGTCATCTTCCACTTCTTCAGTGCTCAGTCATAATGAAGGCTCTTCAGTGTTCCTCCTCCAAACCTCTTCCTTTCAGAGAAGCCAGGAATCTAAAGGCAGGGAAGACGAGTTGTCATGTCAGAATCAGCAGGAGCTCCCTCTAGCCCATTCTGTTACCAAGCCATCTCCAGAATCAGGGCCACAGTGCTTCAGCTGACTGCTGAAGGAGCATCACTAATTAAACACTGCACAACCTCACTATGGCCCAGCCCTTCTGTGGGGCTCCCTAAGACCTTTAGGCAGGGAAAACTGAAAGCCTCAATCCTAACCCAGCCAATGACAGATTTCAAAGTCTGTGTTTCCCCCCAGATTCAACTGCATACAAGAATTTCTCCTCCATTCATTTTTAAAACTATAAAACAATATAAACCAAGTCCTATCAAAGAACTGTTGAGATTTTATGCCTTCAAAGCCAGGTAGCAGCACTTCACTGGCAGTTGAAAGTACAGTTTTATCAATGGCTGAAAGCTTAAAGAAAACCTCCAGGATAGAAATGGCTGCGACAATACAAAGGATGGGCACTCCTGCTTTTGCAGCCCATCTGCAGACACTGCTTTACACAGTGACAATGGATGTTTACAAATAAAATCAACTTGAAACCATCAGAAGCTTCTCTGGCTTTAACAGTAGTTCGGACAGATTTTCAATCCCATGCATCTGTGATTGCCCAAAAGAAAGTGATGTGCTGCTTTCTAATACTGCACATCTGCCCTATTGGCATCATAAGACTGTTTGGTTACAGGCCAGAGTAAGTTTTACCTTACTCACTACACACAAGCAGAAACAGCAGACCCAGGAGACACACCCTCCCAAAACAATTCCACACTTTCATAGGAAATACAGTCTATTAAAATGGAGGGAGTCAACCAAGCCCTACAAATCATGTCAGAAGGACATGGGCATGTATGGATGGTATGGGATGAAAACATAATCTACAATTCACAGCAGATAGCTCAGGTTGCACACTTCACTGGTAAGCAGAGAGCTAAAGAGCTCTCCCAAAATAAAATTCCATTAAAAATTCCAGAGATTAAATTTACTTGGGATTTTCAGGACCAGAACTCAAATAGATATGCAAGGTATTCACTAAGGTACTGGTTTATTCATCTCTGAAAAGCCATCATCCCTAAGGATAAAATCAGGCAGATTTTGTACAAAGGTTCACCTCATGAAAACTGCTTTGGGAATTTAAAGAGGAAAAATGCAATCATTATAACTAAAAAAAGTATCTGAACACCATAGGTAAAAAGCTATCTGCTTTAGCATTTTTTACATCAAAGCCACAAATTAAGATTAACAATTATTTATTTATCACGTATCTGATTGAAGTCGTAGCTATGAACAATTTGAAACTTATAATTCTTTTCATCCTGAAGAAGTTTATAAGAGCAACACCTCAAAACAGGAATGATTGTAGCAACCTCTTGTAGAAAACCCACAGACACATTGGTCAGAGTTACATTACCTAGATAACTTCAAATGATAACATTAAGAGGTTGTATTGAAGCCTCCATTTCCAATCTGGATTTTGCCTCTTTAAACATGACTGTTTGCTATTTCAGATTTGTTTTAAGTTTTTGAGCTCCTGTCAGGGAACAATCATGAGCAGGCTGCCATCTTTGGCACACAGCCAAAAGGAATATTGTATAGTTAATCCCTGGCTAGCCACTAAATAGGATCAAATAATAAAAATAAAGAATCTTACATAATGCATGAAAGACAACCAGCACACAAGCAAGTTTCTGCATTAAGATATTATTCCCATGAAAGGGAAACTTCCTTTTACTAGAATGTGGGGAGGAGAGAGGAAGAAAAAAGGCATCATGCAGAACGGAGTGAATTTATTTTTAAAAGGCATTAAAAAAGCACTGAAAGAAAGGAGGCATTTTGGAATCTGTGACTATTTCCCCTGCCCTGCTTTCCCCAAGGGGCTTTCAGCACAGCTACCTCTAACATGTACAGGTGTGACTGTACTTCAGAGATGCTTTCTGTGGTAATTTGCAACACCTTTACACGTGGTAAATGCACCTTCACTGCTCCCTGCATGGTGTACTGCACCTGGGGAGGTGGGGGGCATAAAAGCTGAAGTCGTTTTGAAGCTGAAGCCCAAATCGTAAGTCATTTTGCTAGTACTTCCCCAACTGGCTGAAAACACTTAATTCAGTCCTTTAGGAACGAATTACAAGCTGATATATTGCCATTTTCCTTGTGGCTCCACTGAGTCTCTGGAAACTACCTGTATTAAACATAAAATCTAGCTCCAGCTGTGCAAAAAAAACCTTTTCATTGACCTTCAGGATAGCATCTATGGCTGAAATCTGCAACCAAGCAGCCTGAAGCTGACAGGGCTGAAAGAAATTGTATTTGCCCATTTTACCTCATCCTTCCGACTTCTACTATGTTAGCATACTTAAGTATTTCACTGCCAATCACTTTACAAATACTTCAGCTGACAAGTCAGCCATTCTTCTGTCTAGCCTTAACAGCTGTGCTCCCACAGATTTAAGAATTCAATTACCAGCACAGATTGTCATTTAGGCTGCATGAAGCTAGTGTTCTGAAGAGGACTGTGTCAGCAGTTCACATTACACAGGCAGAAATGAAACAAAAAGAGGAGGAAAAGTGACAAACCTGATTGCCATCTCTTAAGAAGTATCTCTTCTCTATGACCTGGGAAAAACAGAGAATGATCTTAGCTTGCACAGCACACACACCACCTCAGATTGCAACCACCACCTCACACACAAGCACTGAAACTCACGGCTAACTGGGACGAAGCCTAACCCCACATCTCTGCTCCAGGCCTACTGCTCTAGTGCACTGCTCTAGCACACACAGCAGTTGCCACCTACAGCCACTCTTAGACAAGCTGTCTAAGCTGTCTAATTATCCACAACTTCAACACACCTAATTTAGTTAGCCCTCCTGGGTAATGGAGGTGATAGTTTGTGTGTTCCCTGCTTCAGAGACAGTTACTCCCATTCCCTCTCTGCAAGCATGGTGGTTCTTACTACTTCACAGTAGCCCCACTATGCTAAGTTTGCCCAGGGGATGCTTATAACAGAGCATTCCTTCTCTCATTTGCACAGTGGACCTTACTGGTCTGTTTTTCAGGAAGGGAGACTAATATTCTTAATTAATTTCTTAATTCCTAGAGGTTGCTTTAACAAGGATCAACAGAGCTAACCAGTCTTGTATCTATTTCCCCACATTACTGCCTCAGAATGCTGCAACCCCTCTAGCCTGCCAGACAACTTCAAAAGCATAAAGCAGTGTCTTTGCACATTTATGAGCTCTTTTTCACTGCTCTATGCAGATCAGGAACTAAATCTTCAAGCAGATCAGCTATCTCCTATAGGATTCCAAAAGCAGATCAGTCTTTGGCCTTCCCAGAGCTGGCCTGAACAAACTCAGACAGTGGAATGTGAAAGGAGCAGCTTAAACTGTTGTTTATGCTCAAATCCCAGACAGCATTTGATGCACATGATAACAAAACATCATTTAATTGACTTACCTTATCAAAAAACCTGCTTAGTTTGACAGCATTGGATGAACCTGCAGCCAGGTAGCGAGGATTGGTGCAGTCCTAGAACACACAACAACAAACCAAGCACAGGGAAATCAGTGCAAGGAAGCCAAGCACCAGGAAGTGAACACACCCTTTCCCCTGACACACACCATCAGCAAGGGAAAACAATGGTTCTGCTGATTCCTGCTCCACACTCACTTCGGAGAAGAAACCAACTTCTGTTCTGTGAATGAACTGCAGAATTCCAAGAATGATTGCTCCCCAATATGCTCCACATCTTCCTTCCACCACCAGCTATACAGTCAGGCAGTGATTTGTACAGGCTACACCTGAGACTGGCAGTGTGTATACACAGCATATGTATATTTTTATACCCACAGGTCTATATAAAGTCATCTTCGTGTTTTATTCAAAGACAGTTTATGTCAGAGCTATGAACAAGAAAAACAAAATTTAACTCCTAGCCAGCAATTCTAAGCTTAAGTGACCTTATCTAATACCTCTTACCTCTCCCTACACAGCAAAACAAAGCTATCTGTTTCATCAAGCAAGGGGCACAGCCAACTAAAATGTGAATTACTGGCACCACCAGAAAAATCTCCAAAAGCGAAATTTTTGTTACCAACATCTTTACTTACTAAACATTGGACTCACTCCCATATGAAAGAAAAACAACAGTGATGACAAGGATCCTCACCAGATTTATCTCTTCGGCATTGAAATCCTCAGCCAAGAATGCTGTTCTGGTCAAAACTTCATTCCTCTTAGTTTCTGGGATCTGATCCAGTTTAGTTCCTATTACCAGCAGTGGGATCTGGTTATCACCAAACTGTTCACGGTCATAGTCACTGATGAGGGCAACAAATACAATCCTGGATGAGGCAATGGCCATGTAAGTGGGCACAGGTACACCACCACCTCCCCTGAGCCTCTCAAAAAACTCTAATTTATTTATCATGGTCTATCATGGTCTAAGTTAAAATGTGCAGTATCTTTAAGGAAAGGCTTTGCATCTAAGTCACTACATAGGAATCCAAGCTTCAATCATTCTCCTTAGCTAGGATAATCACTTGTCTGTCATTTTTACCTAAACCAAGCTTTCTAGCAAGTAATTTTACAACCAACAGCAACAACCTGAGCAAGGAATTGCTAGTAGCTGAACATATGCCCTTGACAGAAGTTAAACTTTTGAAAATTAAAACAATTGTGAAGAACCTGTCTGTGGAGACACTGGAGAATTTTGCAGTTACAATGCAAATCCTCTTTCCTATCTCCTACATTTCTACAGAAACATCTGTGTACCAGAACAGACAGATAAACAATTGATATTCTTCCCACAAAAAGCTACTCCTCATTACTGCCTTCCTGCTCACGTGTGAGGTTTAGCAATGATTTGAAAACCTCCTTGACTAGATGGATGACAGGAGCACAGAGGTACAGGAGGAAATCCTTGACAAGGTGTTGGAGAGCTAATTATGAACATGCTGTTTAGCTCTGTTAGCCATGCTCCTACCCAATTCCCCCACTACCCAAACCAAAAATGTATGAAGTGAACTTCCTCAGTCTTGGTGCACGGAGGGAATGCCTCTTTGCCCAAACACATCATCTCATGACATTTTCTGTACAATGGTATCTCTCAGTACAGAGAAATCTTGAGGTAACAGAGACTGGACCAAATCTCACAAAGGCCTCCCACAAATAAAGGATGCAGTAAACACCTTTTCCCTTAAAGCAAGGTCTCTGCCACCCAGTTTGGGAATCTGCTGTCAGAATCAGCTGATTGGCAGCATAAGAAAAAAAAAAAAAAGAACAATCCCCATTTCTTTCTCCCTTTCTTTCAAGTCTACTTTTCTGTGGAGACCAAGTAGCCTCAGAGATGAACAAAGACTTCTACAACTGCTTGGAATTACCATGTCTGAGCCCTGCAGGGATGTTTTTCACTCACCCATTTGTCACGAGAACTCCTGTTGGAGCGACATCTCTGTTGAGTGCTTCCAAAGACCAGCGATACAAATTCTGGGAAGATTTCTTGTTGGTCAAGTCATGCACTAAAATTATCCCTAGAGTGAAAGACAAGACAGCAAGATGCCATTTAAAGATACATATTCTGTTCCTTATCTTACCAAAATGACACCTGCAGGTTCCCAGATATCTGAGAATGAAGTAAGGGATATATAACCAGTTCAGTTACACTGAATAAGGAAGGCTTAAATTATCAGGATGTAACAGGTTTTTTAAAGCTGCTTATCAAGAATAGGCTAAGAGCTAAGAGAAAAATCACATGAAAGCAGGAAACAAACAGCCACCTCAGGGTTTAATCTGCAAAAGGCTCGCAGGCATTCACTGATTCTGTCTAATTCTCATGATACTGAAATTCTGTATTACTGCAGCAGAAAATTTAGCCTTTCTCTGGTAAACATAATTATTTCTTGTCACACCATCTATAAAATCCAAAGGCTTTTTCTTTGTTTCAAAAGATTTCAGAGAGAACTACTGCTTTCCTCCATTTTTAAGAATTAATGCTATATACTTGGGGAGATATCCAAAGGGGAAACAGACACTGATAAAATTTCATAGTCCACTAAATGGATGGTAGAAGCATGAATTAATAAGACTTATTGTACTTAAGATTAAATTTCTAGCATTTTTCATTACCATGAGCCTTCAAAATGTAAATTCTGAGACAGAGTCAAGCTTCCTAGCTGTGCTATTAACAGACACCCACTTCTGATAACCACAGTTCCTAACTCAATTACCAACTCCTGCTAGCAAATTTCTTCTATTTATTCACACCTTCTGCACTACGTGGAATGTTCCCACTTCCTCCAGACTTCAAACTATCATCAATTCAAGGACAAAATGGAATGATACCCCTTATCTGCATCAGGATTCATTCTCAAAACACTTCACAGCCTACAGGTGGAAAAAACGCACTAATTTAGTCTTTCACCTTAACTCCCAGAGGTGCCACCCACCGTACACACTGCGAACAAACCACATTTCCATTAACATTTTTCACTACCCCACATGACTGTGTACAGACTCTCCCACGAGTTCCTTCCCAGCATATCACAGCTATAGCCCTATTTCAAAGCATTTATCTCAGTAGCAGTATAAAAAGGCAACTCTGCTCCATGTCCACCCCCAGTGCAGAGAGAAAATGCCTGATATAACATAACTTGGCCTACAGCAACAAATCCAGAGGCACTGCTGCACAACCTGTGAGAAACACTCTCCACCTCCACACACTCTCCCCCAGTTATGTCTTTGATTGGTCAGTTCCCTTATCTGCTTCACCTAAAACCTGCACAGTTAGTTGCACCAGCAGAAAAAGACTGTCAACATCCAAAAAGAGCAGGCAGGACCAATGGCTACTCAAGGAAATGCTCCTCCCACAACAAGATCTGCAGGCCAAAGCCTTACTGCCCAGTCACTGCCCTCAGCTATCACAGTCCCCACACCAGGTGGAGAGTCAGCAAAGAGGAAGATCTGTGGATAATCCAAAATCAAACTGTACCCAGCCTTGTCAACACCCCAGCAGCCTGCACAGCTGCTGCCACAACCAAACACTGACTGGTTTTCAGACCACTGCAAGCCCAGAAAGCACATGCAGTCAGGCAGAAGGAATGCATTCATCTTCTCTTCTTAAATCAGGTCAAACAGAGGCAATTTGTGAGACAAGCTCTAATGGAGAAATTAATTTAATGAAAGAAACAAGACCCAAGGTTAACTACCAAAGTCAACACTCTTCGTATGTGAGCTAATTAGTATATTTTGGGCAGCAGAGATAAATAACTCCATTTTCATGTCATCAATTATAATTCAGATGCACAAGTCCAAGATTTCATTTCCTAATGGGCTGTTCTAAGGTATTTCCAAGTGTGACCCACACTCCCTGGCACACTGTAGATTTGGCATCAAAAAGAAATCACTTTTTTTCATATATCAAAGAGGAGTGCTTTGAGGGCACAACTCAACTCAAGTCTTTTATACAGAAACCTGGTTAACAGCATAAGCAAGAGGTACCTAACATAGTTTTCTCCCTGAGAAAGAAGGAAGGAATAACTAGTTAATCACAGACCAAAAACGTTCATTGTGTGGTTTAACATGTTATTGAAAGGCCTTCAAATGAGTGGGAGTAAGCAAAGAGAATCAAACAGAACACTTAAGCCAGATTTGCAGAAGCAGTTGTTAGTCTGATATACGTCTGGTTTTAGTGAACTATCCTGGGATGGCAAAAAGTAACAATTGAAATACTGCACAGTTATGTTTATAATCTCTTATTTGCTCTTGTTAGAGACACAGATGAACTACTAGGCCTTTAAGACAATATCTCAACGGAAGGTAAAAAATACTACTTGCTACATATGCAGCAAGTTGCAAGATTCAACTCTTAAAAATAAGTTGGTCAGCTAAATGAGCAGAGACAAGATGGTTATCAGCATATGGCAATTTTCTGGGAGACAGTTCAAATTTGCCAGGGTAGGATGTAACTATGAAAGTTCATAAAAATTGAAATAATCATTTCTCTGATGTAGGTTTTACAACTGAACAGAAAAGGAAATATAAATCATAAAAAAATCTTAAAAAAATATGAATCGTATTTCTGCAGTATATCAGACCCAGAAAGGTGAAGGCAACCACTGCACCTTCAAAGCCTCCCTGCTGTGCCAGCTGCACAAGACTGAAGGGAAAGGTTGATAGAGCTCATCTGCACAGGTCTGCCTGAAATATCTGCCATTCACAACTGAATCCATAAAATTCTGCCTAGGAATGGTATAGGGTTTTTTCCTGTATAAATCAGAAAGGAGAACAATGAAGCCCTCAGCCAGGGAACTGGCTGGGAACTCTGCCCCAGAACCAAGGGACAGCTCCTAACAGAAACAGTAGTAAAACCATATTTACACCAAGCAAACTTACCATTCAGCAAATTATAGAACACTGCTCGTGTGCTTTTCACACTGGTGGCACTGCCCACAGAACCTCCAACATCCCACAGCTCAATGTAATAGATCTTCTCTTCTGGAGTTCCTTCTTTGTAGTCATGGATCTGATAAAAAATTCACATCATACATAACCACAGCACCATGTCACAGGAGTTAATCCACATGAACCACTTTCAGCTGGAAGGATTATTGCACTTGGACAGAAACTTGGAAATTCTCATGCTGACACTACTTCAAACTTCTCAAGTGGAAGAGAGATGGAATGAGTTAGGCAGCAGCCACTGGACACCAGAGAGATGGACATCACCATCCCATGTGAGAGGGAGCCTGGTGAGTGAACAGGGAGCGCCCTTTGCATCTCAGTATGAACAAACCCAACATCTCCTGATGTGCTCAGACACAGCATTTTGCTAAAGCAAATGGAAAAATCAAGGTCTTGACTTCTGACAGTTGTTAAAACCCACAGGGCAGCACTGCAAGAATATTAACACAGGTGACAGACCTGGATTCCAACTGACCACATCTCTTTCCCACCCAAGTTCTGACATCTCAACTGAATTAATCAGCAACTTCTGCCCCCAGATCTGCTGAGTAGTTTTGCTCCACAATCAAAGAGGACTGCCATGTTCCTCTCCTCAAATTTTGGAAATACATTCCTAACCTAGGGCAATGCATTTCAAGGAGAATGCAGCAAAGAGTGACGAAGGAAAAATATAATGTCCCACGAGGGTTGTAGGCTGGGCCAAAGAACTGCTGGATGAACATCCTCATTCTTCCCACAGCAGGTCCTACAGCAAGCAGTCAGGAGAAGAAGCAAGCCCACGGTCACAGTTGTCACCAAAACCCAGGAAATAAACTCTCTAACCATGTTAGGTTAGAAAATCAACACTAATTTATTCAGCACTGAGGTACATGAGTAGCACTTCACCAAACATGTACATCAGTCACCAAAACTTACAACTATTTGTACATTTTGGCAAACTAAGGAATTAGTGCTCACTGGCTTACAAGTTATGCAGTTTTCTTCATTAATTGGTATTCAGTCTTCTACTGGTTATTGATTTCTCACTTCTCATGCTAACTAGCCCACATTTTCAGCCTTTTTATTATCTTTCTCTCAGGTTAGGAGAATCTTATTAACTGTCTTTATTAGTTTCTTCTTCAGCTCTGCTTTCTGTAACATGTCTTTGTGCAGAATGTATAAATTCTGCATTCCTGGTGCCTTGATCTCAACAATCAATTTCTCCTGTTACTCTCCTCAACCGGGTCTAAGAGCACTGAAGCGTGTCTGGTCCTAAATTTTAATTTGTTTTTTTAACACATGAATATCACTCAGCATATCCTGTGTTCCCACAACCTAGAAGTGCAAACTGCTTTTCCCCACTGTGTTTGGCCGGTAACTTGGCTGTTCCTTGCCTGTTTCTCGAGGAACTGGCCACCCTGTGGCTTGTAACACGCCAGCGGCCACTGCCGAGTGACAAATGTCTCGTCTGACTGGGACAACCTTGGAAAGCCAAAACTTGCTTACACAAGAGCTTGGCTCACATTTGACGCTACTTGCATCAGAAGTTTAAGCCCTCAGCAAAACACGAGATCAAAGTACACCTCTTTCTGGGGCGGAAAGTAATTACAATGAAAAGTCAAGGCCCTTCCCTTACACGTCAGGCTCAGGGCCAAGAGGCCGTGCACGTCACCTACTCGCACATCCACGGAGCAGCCCACTGTCCAGGACGGGTTTCCCAGCACCTGGTTGTGGCACAACAGGTGAACGAGCGACGATTTCCCGACACCTGCAAGTGCACAGAGAGAGAATAACTCCTGGGGGGCGGTGCCAGGGTTACAGGTGGCGAGGCCGGGACAGCACTGAGTGAGCGCGGGCGGCCCCGGCCCCGGCCCCTCAGCGGGTAACGAGGAGGGAGGCGAGGAGCAGATCCCCAAGGAGCGGCCCCAGGACACACGGCCTGGGCACACGGACTCACCGGAGTCGCCCAGCACCAGCACCTTTACCCTGTCCAGAGCCGCCATCTTCCCCCCGCCTAGCAACAGCGCGCGGCCACCGGGGCGCCCGCCAATCGCGGCGCGCGTTCTTGCTGCTTCTCTCAGCCTATTGGCTGCCCGCTCTCGCGGCCGGCGCGGTTCTCACTTCTGATTGGCTTAGCCCCCGCGAGGGCGGGGAGGCGCTCTCCGGTACGAGCAGGCGATTGGCCCGCTGTGCTGTC
>VYXF01010888.1:305831-374815 GCA_013397295.1 Polioptila caerulea | reverse complement strand
CTTTTTGTTTTTTTTTCGTTTTTTTTTTAAAAAAAAAAAGAAAAAGAGGTACTGCTGGCCTCTCCCTGTCCTACAGAAACCTACACAGTTCGGTGTTTAAACCTCAACACACAAAGAGGGTCGGGAATGGGAGGCTGTGCAGGCGGCCCAGGGATCGCCCCCTCCGAGTGGCGTTAAAGCTCAGTGCGCTGTGGGAGTGCGGGAGGTGTGTGCACTGTGCAATTGGAGGGACATGCAGGGCTCTGGGCACCTGAGCAGCAGCTGGCTGGCAAGGCGAGCTCATTCCTGTTTGCCAGGTCTGGGCCGGCCAGCAAGGTGAGGTTTGTAGGGATTGGGTTTTTTTTTTTTTTCTTTTTGGTGTTTTTTTTTTAATTTGGTTGACTTTTTTTTTGTGTGTGTGTGTATCACATTCCTTCTGGCCTCAGAAGCGTGCTGGTTCCCTGAGAAACAGGCAAACATCCCATCTCCAGTGGCACCGAGCTGTTGTTAAATGGGTCCGGCTGTCAGACTCGTGCCATTCCAATCGGTTCGGAATGAACAAGGAAGATCAGCATTCTCGAAAGGGTGTTCAGCCGTGCACAGCTTAAGGTGCATTTTCCTGAAGTCTAGGTGGATAAATATTTTTCATTCATGAAAGGGGCAGTTTTTCCTTTCATGTTTTCCAGTGCAGTGGCATCCTCTCTTACCTGCTAGTTCTGGTGCTCATCAGAGTTCACCACCAGCTCATTAAACTGCTGAAAAACATAGCAAAAAGGAAGAAAAAAAAAAAAAGTATTTTTCTACCTTTAAGAGATCAGTTTGGTGCACGGGATGGTGTTGTGGGGGCAGAGCCATGTGCTTGGGAGAGGAGCACATGCCTCTCTGGCAGGAATGAGGTTTGATGGGAACTGCATTCCTGCCTTCCACTTCCGGTGACACACAGCTCAATTTCTCACAGGATTCATTAGGGGATTCTTCTAAACAAGAAACTCTGTTAATTAAAGCTAATCTGGTGTCTTGTTACTTAGTTTCTTTGTTTCTTTATTGCTTATATCTACCCTATATACCCACTTGATTGCACTCTGATGCACTAAAACTGTACTGAACCCAGTACTTATATATAATTTTTCATTATCTTTCTGGAATTTCCAAAAGGCAGTATTGCTCACATCATCTATCATGAGGAAAAATATGGTGTTCCAGGTCTTATTGAATCTGTAATGTGAAAAGCAATTATTGCTTTTTTTCCTGTCAGAAATGTAGAAAGGAATGCTGGGGTTAAACCCACTGTGCTTCAGTGTAATCCTGACTTCCTAGGTTTGATATGTGAGAGAAATGATCTTACTTTCTTCCCTTTAAATTAATCCCCAAAACCTTACAAGTACATTATGTGGGGGCCAATGCTCACACATCTCCAAAATAACACTATTCTCCTGGCAGGTTCAGATCAGTGTAAATTGTAAGAGGTTCTGGTATCCATAGTTAATATTTTCTTGTGGTCTCACAATACAGTTAGGTCAATTTTGCCACCGTGTGGGGAAAGCTCCCCACTCATTTACATCCTTAGCCATGCATTCTTTTCTCTGTTTTGTGTTGGTTCTAGTCTGAAAACATAAATGATTCAATTAGTGAACTTTTCCCCTTTGCCCTCTCTGAAATGTCCCACTTTTTTATTTTGGCGTGTTAGTTTTCCGCTTTTCATCAGTTTGATTCACATTGCTGCATGACTAGTGAAATGCCAGAATTAGGACAGAAGGGTAGGGCTTGTGGCTGAAAGGAAGGAAGGAAAATAGAGACTTCCTTGGGGGAGGGAAGGTGTCATTTGGCTTAATCTGCAACAGGAAATTTCATCCATTTGTGTTCATGCACACAGGTGGTCCTTTAATTTTCTGACACCTTGCTATTGTTTATGCTGGGTTAAGATTATAAAAGTGATTGAGAATTACATCCTGAGCCTGCATTGTTCAGTTTCTGCCTGGTATGGTCAAACCTTGTGGCCTTATTACACCTGGCCCCGTGTGGTTTTTTTACTTAAGAAATGAGGGGAAACGTCCTCATTTCAGCCAGGCCCCTCAGCCTTTCTGTGTGCAGCTGCAGCACAACTTCTGAGTGAGGAAAACCCTTTGATACCTGTGGCCTCCTGGATTCAGTTTCTGGAAAGCCAAGAAGAAGATGGGATTTCAGTGAAAGCAGATTGTTCTTTTCTGCCCTCACACTTCAAGGCAGGTCTTGCAATGAAAATACACTATTTCTCCTCGAGATGTAGTGCAGGAGGAAGGCTGAGCAGCTGTGTTCATGAACTCTCCAGGGAATGAAACTCAGTAAGCTCTTGATAAAAATGGCTGAAGATTTTGTTTTGCAACTGGTGTGGGATAAAGGCAGTTCTGAGCTCACTACAGAGAAATGCAGGTGAAAACAAGACTTGAAAGTGGAAAATTCTGTGCCCTTTTCTGGAAAGGATGAGTAGTGTCTGAGGCTATGTTGTACAGACATTGAAAATCTTGACAGCGTGTGTTCCCGCTGTAGTTCTGAAATTTTGCCTTCCCTTCCTATTCTCAGCAAAATTTAGGATTACTTCTCTTAGCTTAACCTCATCATCTTCTGAAAGGCAGAATTTTAAATCTGGTTAGAGTGAGAGACTACAAAAGTGGGATCTGGTGTTTGCAAGTGACAGCTGGGGCAGGATATGGCGTGCACTGGCTCCCAGAAGCCTGTTGTACCTGCCACATTTATGGGTGAGGGAATTCTCTTACTATAACCTGCTTTTGATTTCATCTGAAGAAACTATGTCAGTGGTGTAAGCAAGTTAAGCAAGTAAGCAGCTTTTTTTTCCTCTTTCTTAAAAATCTTCTGTCAGAAGCTTGCAGAACCGTTTTCCAAGCAAATCAGCAAAAGCTGGTTTCAAAGATTTAGTGGAAAAGAACACTAACTGAATAAATGTGGGGAAAAATAGGAATTACCTGGTGCAAGTCTTAATGGTGTGTCTGATAGCCTAGGTTCACAGCCAAACCTGCAACTGCTGGTTTTCCTCTGAAAGAGATCTGGGGTCTTACAAAAGCTTTGTAAATCGATATGAGTCTGAAGAGCAGTCTGCTCCCTTTCTTAAGATCCTGCCTTTAAAGATCCTATATCAAATATATGAATTGTGAGACCATTGAATTTTCTGGGTAAAATTAACATTAGTCTCAAAAGTTACATGTTGAGACAGGATGTTCTACATTTGCAATATTGGATAAAAATTCATATTAATTCCCTGGCTGATGTAGGTTTTCATATTTTCTAGTACTTTTTTCGTCTATATTGTGGCTTCTAGGTTATGACCCTTCTAGCACTTCTTGTCTCAGTTTTAGTCAGGCAAATCGGGAAGAAAACGAGATCTAACTTCATTAGCACAATTCCTGTTAGAGTTCATTGAAATTGAAAACTCTTTAAATTGTTGTATGTGTAGAAGAAGAGTTCAGCTGCTTTGATGTTGCATCAGAAAAGTCCTGAAAGTGGAGGTGTTTGCTCAGTTCAGTTTCTGGCTCCTGTGTGGTCTTTGATCCCATCATACTGAAGAGTTTTTTTGCAGTCGCTTGTTCTCCCCCTGACATCCTTTCTGGCATCTCTGGTTATGCTGAGGGCCTCAGACATTTTACTCAGCCTTAGGTACAGTCTTGCAGAAGGCACCCTGATTTTCTCCACACAGCAGATCTGATTGTGTGACTGTAAGTCTCTTTTTCCAGTGTTGCCTTTTATAGACACATCAATATTAATTCTTTCAATTACAGCAATTTTAAAAACCCAACAGATGTGTATTTAGGTTTGCTGTCCTACTGTGTTAGCACAGACAGGTCTGCTTTCCTCTTATACCCATAATACTGAATTGTATTAACGTAATTACCCAGAACAATTCCCCACCAACTGTCTCTTTTAATAAAGTCCATATTTAATTTGGAAATTCTCCTTTTGGCTGTTCCTGAATATTATGCTGTCCGGTGTGCCTCATTATTGATGCTGTAGGTGCTTACTGGCATAGCTGAATATCTTGGCCATTGTATTTTTTTTTCCCTGAAAATGTTCCTTGATGTTCATAAATTATTAAGGTCAGTTCAGACATTATTATGAAAGGGATGCACGTCCATTTAAACCTTGTTAAAAGGTGTTATCATATTTCTTTGCACATGTAATTAATTCAGGTTTGACTTACTCCTTCAGGGGAAGGTGAAATCGTTGCTAAAGGATGCAGTGGTAAAGTCCCCTGGGTTTGAATTTTGTGAGCTGAATCAGTATCTTTTTTTGCCTGGTGAAAGATGGTAAGAATTTGCAGTTTAGGGATTAAAAGCCTTGGATTCTTCATGGACCAGACATCAGCTTGGCCTGGTGAGATCTGGCAGTGGTATGCACTTGCTTTTATTTTTTTTTTTCCCCTCAAAGATGGCACTAGTCAGTTGTTTGTTTCACCCAAAGACTGTCTTCTGCAGGATTTAGAGCTTAAAGTGGGTTAATCTGCTTTTTGAAGTGAAGTATAACAGGAAAGAATGGTTTCTGGTGTTTTCAGAATGCTTGTATTTCCACATATCCCCACCTGGAAGAAAACAGTATCACAGTCAAGATGCCCTCTGTTACCTGAGGACACAGAAGAGTTGGACATCACTCAAAATCTCCAGCAGAGTAGAAGAAATTGTGTTAAAACTCCTCGTCCCTCTAGATGAAAAAGAATGTTTTCTGGTGATTGACACTAAGAAACATTATTAAATCTCTGACTGTTGCTGAAAACTCTTAGAGTTGGTTTTATTTATTGATCCCTTGTAGGTCTCTGTTTAAGCTGTTTGAGTGCATTATTCAGGAAATTCTACTTTAAACCTGTTTTGGAAGTGTCTGTAAAAATCTGCAGCTGTCTTATCAATGCAGAGAAAGTGCTTTCCATCAGCTCTCAGATGAGGTGTCCAGTGAGATGTGCTTATTTAAAAGCACTTTTCTCTTTTTTTTTTTTTTTTTTTAATTTCAACTGATGTCTGAAGGTCACTGTGCCCCTACAAGTTGCATCACCAAGTTTTTCTACAAGGAAGTTTTAGGGAAAGTGGATTGTTGAGGAGAGAAGGTTGTCTGCTCTTCAGATCAGCACTTAACAAGCTTTTGACTTCAAAAATTTGACTTTTTAACTCTCCTGGGGTGCCAGGTTTTCTTTAGAATTGATCTTTACGTTTATTCTTTACTGTGCTTTAA
The DNA here is from genome assembly GCA_013397295.1 of Polioptila caerulea. Lineage (NCBI taxonomy): Eukaryota > Metazoa > Chordata > Aves > Passeriformes > Certhiidae > Polioptila > Polioptila caerulea. Next base: position 369,628 of record VYXF01010888.1, on the reverse strand, counting down.
CTCTGAATAAGATTTAATCAATTTGAATAAATCAAGGCTTCCCTCCAGCTTCTGCATTGACATTGTTTCATAGTGTCAGTATGTTGCTGACAGATACAGTCAAAACCAAGATTTATCTTTAAGTGACTGAAAGACTGAAAATATACCAACAGAATGACGCTGATCTTTAAAGACAATATCCTGTGACAGTATGTAGATTTGGTCTGACTTAGAGATTCCAAAATACTGCATGGCTAACTTGATGGGGCATCCTTTATTGCTAACACTTTTACCTTCAATGCAAAGCTCTATAAAGCTCTCCTTTGTGTGAGATAAATCACTGTGTCTCTGGCATGCAAGAGAAAGCTGGCTGACTCTAGAAGTACTTATTTCATGGTTAATTCGTGGTGTGATAGATGTATTTTAATTGAATTTCCTTAAAGGGAAGCTGTAGCTGGACATCCAGGCATTGTTTGCTGTGAGCTATTCTCAGCCTCCACATCAGCAGTCAACAATTGTCATTCAGTTAATTTCAGTTTGAGCACTGTGAATACCATTTGGCCCTAAGTTAGAGGAAAAGAAAAGCTCAAGCAGGGAAGTGTCTTAAAAGAGAAGCACGAAGGTGGTGTTTTTCTTATCCAACAGGCAGAAAAGACAGGATCTTAATTTACTTACTGTGAAGCTTCACATTCTGCAGCCTAATTGCTTTGCAGTTGTACTGGCCATAACCCTTGAGAGGAACATCCCTCCTCAGTGGCAGCAGCGGGTAGGGGTGGAAGGGGAGCAAAGCTTCAGTGGGTAATGCTACACTTTTCTGAAAGGACACTGTTTCTCATAAGAAAAAAAAAAAATCAAGCAGGCTACTGTAATAAAGATCACAGATTTTTGGGAAGTCTTAGCTGGTGGAAGTGAGTCAGCAGCTGCTTGGTTACATACAGAGTTGGTGATCTCAGGGGGATGTCTTAGAGTGGGGACTGGACAAAAGTTGTGTAATGGTGTTTGTGAAAAGGCCTATCACAGGTTTAATGATAGTGATAAAAAAATAGGATACTCATCCAGATCCTTTCTTCTGCTGTCACTTTTTGCTTTATTTGATAGGCTTGAATACTGGGGAGATATATATGAAGTGTGTGAAACATCTAATAGAAGTGAAAATTGAGATTGGCAATTCAGTATATTAGTTCACAGGTGAAAATTGTATAGCAGTGATGAGAAAAACAGAAACCAGGTTGAGAGGGGTTTTCTTCAGTGGATGGAACCTTTTGCTTAAGAAATGGTTACTCATGTCCTAAACTAGCACAGAAGACTCATACTGAAAAGGATAATTCAGAGTCTTATTTGATCTTAGCTGGAAATGCAACCTTCTGAATGGGTATTTCAAAAGCAGCTCTAATACTTAGTTCTTCCCTTGAATCACTGCTGTTGTCTGAGCAGAATCTGGCAGGGGTGACAATGTGAGGAATTCCTTGCATGTGATCTTATATATGTTGCCATGTATGTCACAGAAGCTTTTAATTCCTGACCATTTGTGCCATTTGTTGTTATGTGCTCAGAGTACTTAGAAATTACTGTCTTGTCACAGACAGCCTGGTAAGTGGTGGTAAGTAAAATCCTACTTTGTGGAATCATCATTCATCATCACTTCATGTTTGGTATGTCTTGATTTTTGCTTCATTTATTACGCTGTATCATTCCTGGGCTTTTAAGGCCTGTATGTGGGACTTTAAATGAAGGTTTAGTCCTTTGTAAGGACTTATTTGCTCATGTAAGAACAAGGCTGAAGCAGTTTGTGGTGTAGGAGTTGGTAGTGCTAATGGTTTTCATGCTGCAGACTGAGGTCTGTTTATGAGCAAGGATCTGCTGGTGCAGCTGGGAGGTTTTGCTTGAAAGCACACCAGCCTGTACAGCAAGCTGTCCTCATAGTGCATCTCTGCCAGGGGTGGCTGAGGTGTTACCCCAGACAGGGCTCCTCACAGTGGGATCAAGTGATGTTACTGAGGCCCTTGCACTCTGCTCTTGGGCTGTCTTGGGACCTTTCTTGCCATAGCCATTTTCTGTTTTTCCCTATTTACAGGTTTCAGCTGTCCCAAAGCTGTCTTCTGGAGGACAGCTTTCTTACTCAAGCTATGTTGGCTGTGACTGAATGCAAATGAAATCTGCTGTGTGTTTTGGTACTAATTTCTTGGGTGCTTTTAAAAGAGTTTCCATCATTTTGCTTTGAATGAGAAAGTACCATTTCCTATTTCTGTAGAATTATTGACACCTAAGGAGACAGTACAAGGCTTAGGAAAGGGATATGGAAAAACACCCCATCCTTCTCTTACCTCCAAGTAAGATAAATCAGAACTTTGGAAGTTAGAAGGGCAGCTAAGAATGCCTCTGCCTTTTTTTCGTTGCAGTATACATGAAGCTCACGATCTGCACCTGCTATGACTGACCCAGACGTGCTCACTGAGGTCCCGGCAGCTCTCAAGCGCCTTGCCAAATACGTGGTGCGTGGCTTTTATGGCATCGAGCATGCTTTGGCTCTGGACATCCTCATCAGGAACCCCTGCGTGAAGGAGGAGGACATGCTGGAGCTCCTCAAGTTCGACAGGAAGCAGCTGAGGGCCGTCCTCAACACCCTCAAGGGTGACAAGTTCATCAAATGCAGGATGAGGGTCGAGACGGCTCCCGACGGCAAAACCACGCGCCATAACTATTACTTCATCAACTACCGCCTGCTCGTCAACGTGGTCAAGTACAAGCTGGACCACATGCGCCGCCGGATCGAGACCGACGAGAGAGACTCCACCAACCGCGCCTCTTTTAAATGCCCCATCTGCTTCAGCACCTTCACAGATTTGGAGGCCAACCAGCTCTTTGACCCCAGGACAGGTAAGCTTTTTTCTAACAGAGTGCTCCTGCTGCCTCCTGTGGCTCTGAGCGCTGGGCTTTAAGGAGGGAGAGCCTTAGGAAAATTCTCTCCGTGTTTGGCCAGAGCTAGAGGGCACTCTGTTTCTGCAGGTGGTAAATGTTTGAGCAAAATACACAAGTGGTGTATACAGACCTATCCAGACTGTACAGACAAATAACAACCTTGGTGAAATGCTTTTGAGTGACAAGTAGTAGAGAAATGGAAGTCTTATTGAAGTCACGTTCAAGGATGAATACGGCAATCTGTCCTTGTTAGAGGTTTATGGCTTTTCAGTATAATCTGGTCTTGCTAGTAAACTGTAAGACTTCCAGGTAGTTTGCAGAGAGGGTGTGTAGTAGAGTTGATCTTAGTTGATCATGCAAGAAGTGAGTTACTGTTTAATATTCTCTAGCCTAGTGCATTATACTGCACAGCCTTGTTTCCCAGTGCAAGGCAGTCTCACAAAAGTTAAAAGAAATTAATTATGGACTTGTCTGTGGTCGAGAGTAAACAAGATTCTTATTCATGTATAGGTCTCAGTGGAAGTGTGTATGTGTCTCATGCATGTGAAATGAGAGTCTTTTTTGGGTGTCATTGTCTACTTAGTGCTTCTGTGCCAGGGAATCAAAGGAAGAACACCTGCACCTGATGAGATTCTGTTTTGCTAGTCTAATCTGGGATTATTCTGGGGGGAAGGCAAGGAGGTTAGGTGTTAATTTACTTTTTAATTTTTTCCTTTTGAATTCTCTGTTCTGATTTTGCTTTGTCAGAAAAGTAAGAGGACAAAGGTCAGGAGAGCTCTCAGATACATTGAAGTATGATTCTTTTGTGTCAGTTAACATAATGAGAAACCGTAAATTTGACTGTTTAGCAACACTGAAGCTTTTAATCTAGGGTTACTGATGTTTATTCTGCCAAGTGCAAACACCCAAGACAATGGCTCATTTCCCTTTTTCCTGCCTTTAAAGTTAAAAAGCTGTGAAACTCCTTTCACTTGAGCAACCATGAGGATGTTAGTACCAGAGAAGCAGAATCCACTAAATCAAGTAACAGCTGTTGATGAACTCCAGCACAGCTCACTGAGTAGAATTTGCTTCCTTATGGAGCACCAAACCAGCAGTGACAGTACAGAATTTCTGTGCTCACCACTGAGTGTAGAAACTCTACGTGCCCTCCACAGTTAATGATCATCTGTGGTGGCTACAGTTTTGTGTGTTGGGCTGGAGGGAAATGGTGCTTTTGCAGTTTGCTTTGATAAGGAGGGAGTAGAGACCCTGTGCAGAGAACGCATGCAGTGGGGAGTGTGAGACACTGATCCCAAGGGGACCTGTGCAACTCAGCAAAGGCCTGTGGCCATTGCCTCCCAGCCTGTGTGGGCAGTGAGTTCTGAGAGCAAAGAACTGCCTGTCAAGGAGGTGCTGAAAATAATGCTGGGATTTGGCTTTGGTACCAAGGCCTGTGCTCCAGGAACTGGTAAGGTCAACCAAGGGTCTGCCTGCAGTACAGGTGCTGGCTGTGTCCATAGTGTGAAATCATTCACTGACACATGGCAGTGTTCTATATTCTGATGGAGGAAAAGGCTGAGTGCTGTTTTCTCAGCAATTCCCAGGAGTTCTGTCAGTATTTGTGCAAATGACAAGATTGTCAGTTTACCTCCACTTACTTTCAGTAAGAACATACCTACCTAGAACTTATGTATATTCTGTTTGTCTTGATACTATTTTTAAGTCAGTGATAGCTTCATCTAGATAGTGCACCATGATGCTGTTGTATGTCTGCTTTATATTGCAGTGGAATGTGTTGTCTGCGTGTTTCCCGCTGCTCTGGAATTCTGTATTAGGAAAGACCTGAGAGACCCCTAGGTCTTTCACAGAGGAAGCTCATGAGATCAAGGCATGCAGAGGAACAAGGTTGATTAGGCAGTGAAGAGCCATCCTTTTCCAAGAATGTCTTTAGCTCTTGTCAGTGCTAAAGATAAACCTCTCCCACTCATGGAAACTTTTGGCAGTACAACTGCTGAAGGGTAGCTGAAAGCCACATAGCTTCAGTCACAGCTGACCTGAGCTGCTCTAAGATTGCAGCTATGTTGATAAAACTTTGTGAATTAAAAGGCCTGCAGGGCCAAAATCTGTTAATCTGTGGAGCAGGTAGGACATGGAAAGTATCCTCTGTACCAGTCTGGACCAAGCTGCCCTTAAATTGAGAATTTTTTGTTAAAAGATACCCTCTTTCACTGCCTGCCTCTTGTCCTTGTCATTCAGAGATGGATGTGGTTTAGATGTCCTGTGTTTTCTTCTGCTTTGCTTTCCTCTTTCCTATCTACATTCAAATGCAAACTCTGAGCAATTGTAGAATTGGAAGAGTTGCTCTTACCCTTCCTTATTAGTGAAGATGAAGAGATTTCCAGAACCACTCCATGACTGTGGTCATTATACTGGAATTTGAGAATTAAGATTGCTTATGAAGAGCCTGTTCATAATTTGGATCTGTAGAGCTCTTCAATTTTTACCACAGCATCTGTGTCTGCCTCTGGGATTTAGCAGATCTTTGTTTCTTATGGGTCAAGGAGCTCTCTTTTGGCTCTATTCTTTACTCCATCTCTGGTTAATGTTGAAATGAGCCAGTGTGTTCATTTTTTTCATCAGAAAATGTGATTATTGATGGTTCTGGAAGGTAGACAAGTCTGCTGAGAGAAAATAATTGATAATGAGAAGGGTGTGTTTTCAGGTACATGTAGGTACAGATGTGCTTTGACTGCTGTTCAGTTAAATTGGAAAAAACATTTTGAACAGAGTAGCATGTCTGCCACTAAAGTAATTTTGAATGTAGATTTTAAGTAGTAGAAGTGTTACTTTGAGAGTGTGTTCTCTCTGTTTTTAAAAGCATTATAAGATTTTTTTCTCCATCCCTTTTTCTTCATTAAATGTCTCAACCCAAAAAAGCTCCAAAGACTTTCTATACTGTCAAAGGTTGAACAACTCTTACCTGCTACTTGAAGGAAGTTCAAGGATAGGATGTGAGACAATGAAAGTCAAGATGACACCAAAAACTAGAGTTTTTCTGCTGCTTCAACTCACAAGGAAATCTTTGGAAAAGTGAAAAGAATGCATGCTGTCTTGGTTGTATGACCAGTGAGTGAGTGCCTGTTAACTCTGAGCACGCTCAGGTCAGGATTGCAGCCCCATCTGTTCTGCATGAGGAGCTTGAACTGATCTCCAGCTGTCACACTTTCTCCTCAGTGGTGTTTTTTACTGTGGCCTCCAAAGATGCAATATCAGTAACCCCTGGTTTTAGAGGCAAACTGCGTGAACGCAGCATGATTTTACTGTGCAAAAGTTTGCAATGGAAACTTGTAGCAAACCTTAGAAGGACTTTCTGATTGAAGAGCTTGCTTGTCCATGGGAATTGGTGCAGACTGGGTTGTTACAGGCTGAGCAGCCACTTTTGTGTTTTGTAATCTCCAGGAGGGAAAACAGTAATGCTGATGAATGAAAAGTGTTACTTCTAGCTTTGTTTTTCAGGTACGATGGCTGAGAAAGGAAAAAGATTGTTGTTTTCCTGGAGTATCCTGGTATAAGCACTTGATCCTTACCTTTGCCTTGTGCCATCATCTGCTGTCCAACCGTACCCTGGTGTTTCATCACTCCTCATTCTGCACATGAGCAATAGTTTGCAGCTGCTGCTGTCTGCAGGTGGAAAGTTTCAGCTTTCCCCTGAACAAGATAAGGGCTGTCTCTTGAGGAGGGGAGAGTACAAGGGAAGAGTTTAGTTGAGGGGCAGTAAGAAAAGCCATCTGTGAGAGGTATGATGTGAATAACACTGCTGAACTCGGTCTGCTGCCAGACCTGGACTGACAGGTCCCTTGCTGGCGTAAGGGAACGCTGGGTTTTCCTGTTTCATCTTGAGATAGGATGTTACATTAGCCTCTCAAACCTATGAGAAGAATGTTCTTCTCTGTGCTTTTTTCAATGTAGAAATAGCAGAAATTTGGCTTCTGCAGGCCAATCCCTTGAATGGCAGACCAATCCAAAGGACTTGATCCCATTCTGTGGAGTGGATGTTTGGACAATTAAATCCGCCCACGTGCGTTCAGTGGAGTGCGGGGGAAGGACAGGAGGAGCTGCGTTTCTCACCCGGTAGAGGGCTCTGTCTTTTCTCTCTACAGATGGGCTTGGCTTGCTCAATCTATGGAATGTCACAACCCTGGAAATTATGTTCATGGATGTGTGTTTCTGTAGCGTGATTAATTGGATCTGGCTGGAGAAGGTCTCTAATGTATCCTATTCTCATACCCTAATCATATTTGTAAATCTAGTGTAGCGTTGGAGTTCTGTCAAATTCAAGGTCAGTTTGAAAGAAAGTATGTGACTAGAAACTGCAAAAGGGTGAGTGAGATGGAAGTGAAGGAGTGGCAGAAATGAGATTCTGCAGTGCATCACACTTGTATGCAGCCCTGGATTACCTTAGGTATTCTAAATACCAGACTGTTCAGGATACTCACCAGTGCAGCAGGTGAATTTGATGTTAGAAAGTGTAAGGCTAGATGAAGTAATTTTCCCACTGCTCTCTTCCACTTTTGCAATACAATTTTTACCCAGTCTTGTGTTTCTTTCACTTCTGTTAGTGTGAAGAAAAACGTTGATGTTACCAGTATGTTGTAATTACAGTGGATCTCTCATGTCCATCTACGCATTGTGTCCTCACCATAATACTCAGTTAGTTAAGGTGTGAATCGTAATGGAAAGAAAAGGATGGAAGACAAGTGGATAATTGGAATCAGAAAGGTGATGCTTGTTGGGATGTTCTTAATCACAGTTGTAATCACTGAAGTATTTTGTTGCTTTTGGAAATCATAGCAGTTAATTACTTGTCTGTTCTTCATCCTCCCACGGTTTGCTCTTGGTTTGGTGAATGATTTTGTGGGGATGTCTTGCAGTTCCTGTAAATGCATTGTAATGGTAACATACTGTATATCTGGATGCCTTTCTTATTCTGTGTACTGATAAGAAATTTAATTTGGGAAGAACAAATTGAAGGTGACAAAATCAGCTTTATAGAAGGAAAGACAGCACCTTGCATATAATTATAACCCACTTGTTTCACTGTCAGCCTCTCACATGTCCCTTGTATACTTCCTAACAGAATTACACATAACACATTCAGTGACTGGTTTTCTGTACCTGTCACAAGGCACTTAATATCACATTCAGGCAGCCTGTGTGCAGCTGAGTGCTTGTATGGTTTGGGCCCTGTTTCTGAGATTAGAAATGTGACTAGTCTTTCATTTTTTTGCTTTGGTCTTGTGTGCTGACTTCTGGAGCTACTCCCTTTTCTCCTGAGTGCTCAGCTCCTCACTTCATCCCCAGTGAACTGCTCAGAACACATCTGTCTTCTCATCTTTTTTGAATTCCCACTTCCTCAGGCAAGTTCTATGTTAGCTTGGAAACTTCCTCATGTGATTCAAATTACTTTTGAGCCTGTCCTATCTATTTTGTTATTTTTTTATTATGCTTCCCCTTTTCCCTGCTTCTTTGCCTTACCCTTTCTTGGGGAGCTCTTGTGTCCATTTCTAGTACATGTCTTTTTGTATTCTGTCCCTTCCAGCCACTAGAAAAAAATAAATCACATGGAGCTATTTATTCTATATATTCATACAATGTAGCCCGTCCTGTTTGATCTTTATGCTGTTGTTTCTTGTCCTTTGAGTTCAGTGATTTTCAGACATTCTGGATAGCTTTGTCTGCCATGGAGTGCCATGTATGTGCTAGGTGATGCTACTGCTACTACAATTTACAGCTTTTAACCAGCCAAAATGAGGACTTGGCAAGTCTTAATATAAATAGGCATACTAAAACTTTCCTTGAAAAAGAAAGAATTCAGAACAGTTCTGCTTTGGACAACTTCATGTTCTGTGAAGTTGTGTGTTTTTGTTATCATTATTAGCTTTCCAAGTGCATGAAAACCCATTGGTGTGATTTTCCTTGACTCTACAAGCACATTTTGTTTGTCTGTGCTGCCGTTGAGAGCTTTTGGCAAACACCAGCAGAAGGAAAGTGTCCATGCTCTGCTTAGTTTTTCTATTTCTATTCAAATTCCTGGCAAAATCTCCAAGAGTATTCCTGTCAGCTTCACTCTGCTTCAGTTTGATAAGGCTTTGGAGCCACAGGGAAAGGAAAACTGAGAAAAACATATCAGAATTAATGCATGTTTTCCTCAAAGTAAGAATACTCTGTAGAGTGGCTTAAAGGTTGATTCTGTAACTTGAACCCATTCCTGGTGGGTTGGGCACCCTGTTTGGGAAATAACCGGGTAGTCTAACTGTGGATCTCTCAGCTTGATGGAGAAATAGGTGAAGGTAGGGTTGGAACCTGTGCTATGCAGAACATCAGCCAAGAGCATAAGCTACTACCTGTAGAATGCTGGCTGGTCACTTCATTTATTCCACACTGACCTCTGGCTGTGTCCTGGTTTAGGGCAAATTTGAGAAGAAACCTCCGGATGGAGTCCCTCTAGAAAGCAAATCTGAACAGCCCCTCTCCCCAGCTGGTTTGGGAAAGAAAAATTTCCCTGGAGGGGAGTGGAAAAAAATTGTTTATTTAACAGGCAAAGCACTCCCCAGCCCCACAAATGAACAATACCGAACAACAAACCCTCTGGCTGCTCTGCAGAGATGACAAATTCCCAGAGTCTCTCTCTCCCGTGGCTGCAGCTCGGCTCAGTTGCCCTCAGTCCCTCTGGGGCTGGGAAAGGCTGGGCCCAGGGCAGGCCCGGGGGGCCACAGGTGTGAGCTCCTGGTGCCCTTTTGGGTTTTGAGTCCAGAGCAGGTTCAAACAGTTCTAAGAAAAAGAAAAAAAAACCACAGTCCAGAGAACTTCTGTGCCTCAGCTGGTCAAAACCAACAAAAAGCAAAGGAGAGCTCTCTCACTGTCCACACTGCAGACAACACAGGCCATGAGTGAGGGAAGCTGAAAACTCTTATATTTTTGTTTTGAAAACAACTGCCTCAGACATTCTACTGCTTCTCCTTCACTCTCAGATCCAGTTTTAAAGGTGCTAAACAGACAAATGGGGATACAATTCAGCATCAACCCAGGACAGGCTCTTAGATTAAAAAACCCATCTGATAAATGCATGCCCTGACTTACAGTGTGGATGCCTTTTTTTTTTGTTTCATCTCAGAAGGGCATTTTATTATTTGAAGTAGAAGAAGTAATTGCCCTTCAAGTAAAGGTTATCACTTTAACTTCTCTTAGCTTTGCAAATTGAAATAGATTGCAGCAAGATCTCTGTAAAATCTGTGAATATTGCTGAGCTGTTTATAGTGATGAAACCTGAACTGCAGCATTCCTTTCTTTTATTCTAGTGACTTGTTCTTTTGAGATTGCATCCTTGGTGAATACTGTCTGCAAAGGGTGTTACTCTCTTAGGCATGGGCATCTGTAAGTCAGATCAAGAGCTCATGGAGAATCCTGTAACTTGTATTGCAGTCTCTCTGCTATTGGATGCAATTCAAGGGTACAGAATGTTGGCTCAGTTGGTATTTTGGTGTAGTCTTCTTGACTGAAAGAAAAAATACCCTGTGGTTCCCACTGGGCTTCCTTTGGATAGTCCCTCTGTCCAGTTGTGTTTTTCTTGACTTCGTGTCTGGCTTAATTTAACCACTGTAGGACCAAAGGAAGGACTGTCAGCTCAGAGCTGCTGAGGTTGTGCATATGAGCCAGAGCAGAAACAGCTTCCCAAGAGGAGCAAAGGATTCCTCCCTTCCAATTTATAGTGAATTCATATTAAATCATCTGATACTTCTGAATTACCAATAATTTGATGTGCATCTCATGCAGTCCAATTTTTGAATGTTTAATTTACCTTTCAAGAGAAATGTCTTTGCTTAAAAATTGTATTACAGTAATTTTAATTTAGTTGTGCTAAAAATGATCTGCACACTGAAAAGAATGAGCAACGTGGTGCTCATTATAAAGTTGTTCTTAAGGTGCTGATTTTTTTTAAACATTTAAGGTTAAATTGTTCCCCTTCTCTATTTGCAATTGCTGGTCATCAGGAAGGGGAAACTGTAGCATGAAGTGTTGGTTAATGTTGTTGGGAAATGCTGAAGGAAATTTGGTTGATATCTTAAATTTTGTTGAGTTTACTGCCTATACTATGGCTAATAAATACATATAAGGGCAGTTCCATGTACACATTGCAATCTGTGATCAAGTTGCTATTTCACAGCTGAGTTACAGCACTCCTTTGCCCTTAGAGCACCTTGCATGCCTCATTCTCCACTGATTACCTGCTGTGGCCCCCTGGCAGAGCTTATTAACTTGTATCCTGTACAGTGCTCTAGAGAAATTTATTTTGAACTGCTGACTGGGCCCCTGGACTGTCTTCGTAAAGCTGGACTTGGTTCTTGGCCAGAAAAAAGCTGGTGTCTTTTGGCTTTCAATTTAAGATCAGAGTGATACAGCTGGGTGTGTTTTCTCTCAGAGTGCTGTCAGGGTACAAGCTGGAGGCTCAAGTGTGCCCATCCTGTAAATATATGTGTCTTCCAGAGCACACTGCAGGTCAGGCATGGAGCTTGAAGAAAGAAAGTCTGTCGACCCATGTTCAGGTAAGCGATTCTGCCCCTTGAGGGATGAGGTTTTTTGCAATCTATAGTTATCTAGGCTTTGTTGCTTGAACAATGTGGGATTTGGGAATGCAGAAAGAGGAGAGTGGAAGTGCAGACAGAGATCATGGGGTCTCGAGTGCAAGGCAAGATGTATTTTAGAAGATAAGTAAACAGTCCAGTTTCAGTGTTCCACCTAAATTGTGCTCTTCTGAGAGAGGCAACAATAACAAGAGGCATGAAACCTACTTGGTGAAGATTTACACTTCAAAAGGATTGGCAAGGCTTTTAATTCTCTCTACCAGGGATGGCCAGGAAGGGCATTTCATCAGAACACAGCATTCTGTCTTCAATGATTAAAAGAAATCTGGGTGTCAGAAGGAAACAGGCAGCTGCTTTGACAGAACAGGAGAAAGCTCAATAATACAAAACTGTTCTGAAAATGCCAGTCTGAAATTGCATCATGGAAGCATTTTTTTCTCTTCACAGTCAAAATATTTCTTCCTCTTGGGCTGTTTAGTTTTATTCTTACTTTCTTGTTTCTTCTTGGAGACTTAACATGAGTTAACACAAGTGGCTAGTAATAATCAGGAACAATCAGATTCTTTGGATGTGCTTACAGGTGGAGTTAAGGAAAGCTATCTTTTCTGGATTCCCTTTGCTGTTAGTCTGAAACAGTATGATCCAGTTTGCTGACTTCAGGCTGGGGAAAAGAGTTAAACTGCACTGCTTCTGAAAACAATCCTGTTGACAAATAGATAAATGCCTTTAGTAGTTTTATTGCATGACTGGAGTATATAAACTCCTAATGCCCGTGATTATGGGAATACTTGAATACTGTAGTTTTAAGTTGCAAAGAGATTAGCAACTTCTGAATTTAATTCAGCGGAGTTGAAAGAAGAGATACCTTTTTAACTTCCATAATAGTTGCACTGAGCTGCTGAAACTGATTATCAGGGGTTTGCTTATCTACCCTGCAGCCTAAAAAGCGGTGAGGGTAGGACAAGGATTTAAGTTGACCATAAAATACAAAGGATTAGGTGATTTGTGAATCTTCACTCAAGCTGAAATGGAGAGATGGCAGTCTCAGTGGTTCTCTTCCTGCTTTGTGAACAAGATCACATGAATATATGGTTGTTGTTGGGAACAGACCACATCAATTTTAAAAACAAGCAAAACCCAACATTCTTTTCATATGAGAAGACAGTAAGAGCTGTAATTAAATGGGCTGATCTGTATGTCTGTGTAAAAATATTGGTGTAAAAATCTTTAAAATGTCAGAGAAGCTGATGAAGGAAGAGGCAATAATTCTTACCTGCTGTATGTGATGCTCTATCAGCTAAAGCTTTGGGCTGGCTCTGTGCTGGACTTGATCCTTTTTTGCATTTTAAGGAATTGAACTCCAGGAAATCTGTGTGTTCTCAAGACACAGTTGAGCTGCTTACTATCACCCAAATATTTTTGTGTGATAACTGAACATTGAGTGTCTAGACTGGAATGTTTTTGTTGAGGTCCTGCCTGTGGTCCTCGCTCTTGGCCAAGGTCTTGCCGCTGGTAAATGCTTTGGTGATTCATCTTAAATCTGCCTGGAGCTGGAAGTTAATGACCCACAAAAGCAGTAACTTGTAAAGCTGACAGGAACTTGCTGCTTTCAGGCAACAAAGGCTGCTGTCCTTCTCAGCAGTTTAGTATTTGCTTCCAAAATGTGATCCTGCTCATCATTGGAATCTGTAGTACTCATTCAGGAATTGGAGTGTTAAGGATCTGCTGCCTTGTGTGTTCTCAAGACTGCAGGGGTTACAGTCCAGTGAAGGGAAAACAGCTAGAGTTGGGGGACCAGAGAAGATGTGGCTGAGCCTGAGTTTGACCTGTGCCTGTCAGCATGCAGCTTTTAGCTCCTCCTGAATGCTCCTTGGGTGACTGTGTTGTTTAGATACCGCAGCTTAAACTGGGCATGAGCTCCAGAGATCCCCCTTCTATCGCATCCTCACATGGCTTTATCACTTAGTGCTTAGGTTCTCTGTCTTCCAAATGGGAAATGTATAACACTTTTTCCTCACACTTGCTTGATTTGCCTGGTTAGACTGACAGTTTTTGGAGCAGAATTTTCTGCTGGGTGTTTTTTTCAGGACTCCAATTCTGTGCGACTCTGAGCTTCTGTATCCCACGTGAGTAGGACCAATGCCTCATAAATACCAGGGAGTCTCTGCTGGTCTTCAGCACTGTTTTGAAATTTTATCTTTATATTTAACTAGATGACAAATGATAAACGTTTACAAATTTCTGAGGTTCTTCTGTCTTTCACTGTTCTCTCGGATTGAAAGAAACTTTGTTACCATGTTAAATGAGTCATTTATACCCGGCTTCCTCCCTCTTCAGTACAGGTAATGACTAATAGCTCAGATTCAAGATCATTGGAGCACTGCTGCTCTTGCACCTGTAAAAGAAAGGAATAAGAGCTTGCTTCTCTTAACCCCTTTTTATTTGAATTTTAATTTATTAGCTCACTTCTATCAACTGTGGTGCATTTCTAATAGCAAGATGGCAATTGGCCTTGGAGTTGTGCCAATTCTGCTTGCTCTGATGGAAGCATTTGTGGCACCAAGCATGAGTGCGTGCCTAAGGAGAGGGAAAGCAAATGCAAGTAAACAGCACAGCAGGCCTGCTCTTTGAAACTCCCCGTGAGGGCTCAAAGATTTGCAATTAATGTCCGTATGTTTGTTTATAATCAGTTTTGAAAGAGCATTAAGACCCTGTAAGCTACTGAATGCTGAAAGACAGGAAATTGGGTTTGGAAATCTGAGAATTAATTTAAGTAGTTGTCATTTGTTTTCTTCTCAGATCACTGCCTGCATCAGAATTTGTGCAATAAAAATATTTTAATATGTATTTAATGATTTTTTTTTTATTAAGGCTATATAAAGTCACTTTCTTTAATGGCAGTGTTTACTTACAAGTATGCTGTACAATTTCATGACGTCAAAACATTGATTCCTCCATTTGTGATGACTCTTCATTTAAGATCTGCTGTCAGCTGTGATGCAAAATCCTTTAATGTAATTTGTGATACCCCTTTTCAGGTTACAGCAGGTAAAACTTGGAATTGATCTCTCAGTCAGAAGTTACTTTGAGAATATCCTGTGTGAGATGGTTGCAGGCATAGGCACTCCCTTGGCCTGTCTGCATTAGTCTTTGCAGGAGCCCCAATATTGCAGAGTCTGAATGGTGGTAGGGGATATTGTTTTTATACCAATTCTGCCACTCTGAAGGTGCCTTTGTAAGGCTCACAGCCATCATCTGTAGGCAGTATAGAAAGTAAAGTGCAGGTATGGAAAAAATAATGGAAAAATAAATGGATGCTTTGGACTTCACTAAATTTATTAATGACAATTTATGTAATTCATGAAGACAGTTTTTCATTCCAGTTGTGTCTTCTACAGAGGATTTGCCATCTTTGCCAATTTTGTCTTGTTAGTACGTAGCATGTGCACCTTAGAGTCTACATTCAAAATCTTTAGGGGAAAGTATGAAATTGAAGTGAACCAGGATAGACTCTTGAAATGCCCTCAAAGGCTAACAATAAGCAATGATTTTTTTCCTAAAAGTGATGTTCTCCACCAGATGTGCAATCATTTTGTGATTAATTTATCTGGACAATGTTTCTTTAGTTTGCTGATAAGCATCCAGAACAGTTGAAGATTGTCTCTTCTCCCAACCAAAATAGATTGCTTCCCATTTTTCTCATTATCCTTTATTTTATTTCATTATCCTTCTCTAAAACTGAACATTTGGCTCACTTTTTTTTCCTCTAATAACTCATACTCCTGATCAGTTTCCTCCTTACAAGTAAATTCTTTTCTGTCCTTTAGCCTCCACCAATATCCAGTTTTCCTGAGTGTGTTATGCCCCCAACAGAATGGACTGAGTCTCAGCTGTCCTCCCCCCTTCCCAATACTGAATTCCAGTCACTGGATCACTGCCATCATAGTTGTTATTTTTCTCTGCTTTAACTCAAGGTAAATGCTATTCCTCACTGAGCTGCAAGAGATTAGATAATGTCCTTGGAAGTAGGAAGGGAGAGAAAAGGCCATCTGCAGCAGTCTCCAAAGTGGGATGCATGCAAAACAATCTATCAAAGTGGGCAGAATAATAAGAAATATTTTTTGTAACATCAATAAAAATCTTCTAAACCAGTTTTTTGTCTTTATCTTGTTCCTAATTTTATTTTTGTGTATGCTTTATAATATATAACATATTATGACAGTCTACATTATACTACATTATATATGTAGTGTTATTACTACATATATAATTTATAAGTAAATATTCCTATAGTTTGCTCAAAAGTTTTTTTACTGATGGGGTATGCAATCAAAAAAGTGATCTGAAGCTTCAGATTTCCTCTTTTCTCTTCCAAGGACAATTTCCAGTCCTTTACCCGTGTCCGTATCTTTTTGTTTGGAAGCTTTTTAATCCAGAGCATGATGGTTTTGTTATTTCAGGGGTAAATCAGACTCTGGGTTTGTTTATAAATTTGAAAGGCAATGTTTTGTGCTCTTGAGAAGACTTGTGTGGATTTCAATAAAGCATCTTGATCTCCTGCTGACTGCTTTTGTCAAAAAACTGAATGTTTCTTCTTCCTTCCACTGGAATCTTTTGTCTGGCTTTCCTTGGCCCTGAAGTAAGCTCCTCATACACACTGAATACACAGTTGTGAAATTGAGATTTCTCTGGCATCTTTAACCTGTCTCACGTGTTTCTGTGCATCTCTTTGGACGTGCATCAGATAAAAAGGATTGCTGTGACTCTTGCATGATGACCTAGCTGAAAGGCAGTCCTTGGAGCACACAGAAGAGGATGCCACTCACTTTGTTGTGCTGTTCTTCTGCCCAAGGAGAATTGAGACTGTTCTGGTTTGGGATTGCAGTGATAACAAGTGATTGCTTTTGTGCCTGCTTCCCATTGAAAGCTCTTCTCAATGCTGCAGGTTGCAGCTGAGCAAGGTTATGTGGTTTGAGGTTTTGCTTTTGTTTTTATTCTCTGTTACCTTACTTTGTCATAGCTCTAAGGCAAAACAACCCTGTGTGTTCAAATGGAACAAATTGCTTCGTTCCTCAGGTTGCTGTGAGTGAGGCAAAATTATTTTGAAAACATTTAGGAAAGTTGGAGCTTTTTCTTAAAATCCAGCGAAAGTGATTGGATCTTGAATTGTATAAATAAGGAAAGATGCTTATCTGTGTGGGAAGATAATTCTTTGATGCAAGCTTGCTCTGCAGAAAAGTGTGTTTAATGTAGAAATAGTGAAGTACTCAGAATACTGTTTCTTAGTTTTTTCAAAAATACATATATTGACAAATTTATTCAGGATGCAAGGTAGAGTAAAAAGTCTATTGACATCAGACTCTAGAAGTTACTGCAGTGGTGAACATGAAATACCTAACCAGAGTTTTCTGACTTGGGTTTAAGCAAAGTGAAAAACTGATACTAAAAAAAAAAATCAGAAAATTGGCATTGTTAAGGTAGATTTGCAACGTTATTTTTTCTGTACATAAGCATTTGACAAAATCTGCATATGCCCTTTCTTAGAAGAAATGCAATATATTGTTTTTCTGCGACTGAGTTGGCTGCCTTGTATACTGTATCAGTGTATACTTGCACTAAGCTACTTTTTAATGTATAATTTTAAAATATACTGGCACTATCAGCAGCTAAATTAATTCATTAAAAAGAGCTAATAATTGTGTCAGTAATGTTTTCCTCTGATGGCAATAATTGACAGTGTTACAGTGAGATCTTGTGAAAGTATATATAAATGTAAATAAATTGCATGAGTAGGTGTATGATGTGTTCCTAATTGGAAATAACTTGGTGACAAACCTAGAAAGAGACTCTGAGTTCAGACTTCAAAATTATCGTCCTCAGAGAAAACCTGAAAGGCTAGGATATTGTTATTTTCTTTCTGATGCCACAGTCTGAAACTGTAGAGCCTTTCATCTGCCTGTGCTGCAAAATATGATATTTAGGCTGACACAAGTCATTAGTTAATTCTGCCAAAATAAAAGTAAAATGCAGCTCAGGAAACTGATGCGGATAACTCTTGTATTCTGCTGAAGACTTTGGAAAGAAGCCAAAATCAGCATCAACAGTTGTTTTGTTTAAAAAAAAATGTACTTGCAGAACTAAAAAAATGTTCCAGTAATACAACTCAATAAATGGGAGAGAAGGAGAGAGAGAGTCTTCCCAAGCATGGGCACTGATGCTAGACAAGGTATTAATCTTCCTAATTTTAGGCATTTACAGAGCAGACATGGACACTTGAGGCAGAAGAAAACTGTAAGTGGAGCATCTTTCTCTCTGCTGCCAGTGAAGGGAGCCCTGCAGACCAGTAGGGCTCCCTGTGTTGGTGTCTGGTTTTAAGTGTCCTGAGTTCAGTGGAAGTTCTCTCTACCAGTCATGTTCCTCATAGGAATGCCAGTTTCATTCTGTGGCTCTATTAAAAACTAAGGCACAAGCTAAAGCTAAGTTCACATATGGTCTGGTGCTTATTAAATTTCTGCATAGAACAGTCCAATTCAGGAGAGACATTGAGCTGTCCTAAAAAAATAACAGGGTTTAGTTTTCTTCAAGGAAACTATTCATTAATAAAACTTCTTGTTTGTGAAACTAAACTCTATCACTTAGGATCGTTTTTGTGCTAGTCATTATTTGACTGTGCTTTTTATTTTAATTTACTAAAACCACAAATAGCAAACAGATCACAAATATCTTGGCTCAGATTCTGGACAGTGTTTCAAGTATGAAGGTAAAATTCCTCACGTGTACTTTTTTTTCTTGACCCCTGAAGTTGCTTTCAAGTGCAAAGGTTCAAGCATGTCGCTGATTTGGAATTTTTAGTGGTCATCACTTCAATGAGTTCAAGTTGGATTAAGCTCCCCTCCTGCTTTGAAATCAGCAAGTTTACTCTATCCAGTCTCCCAAAGAGTGAGTGTGTGCCTCACAGCACACCTTGTAAGGGAGTGTGCTAGGAGCAAAAGAAAAGAAATGTGAGGATCAGGAATTTGTTACAGGAATCAACCTGCAATTTTTTACTCTTCTTTCAGCCTGCATGTGTTGGAGACTGGGAAAACAGAACAAGAGCATCAAGAGATGTTCAGTGCCAAGTCAATATAAAAAGACATAAAATAACCTGTTACAGTAAAACACACAGCTGGGACTTTCACTTGAACAGGTTAGCAGATGGTCTGTCAGTCCATGTGTAAGGTGCTGGTGCAAGTGTTTGCCACAGTCCCAGCAAGAAAGGCATTCAGGTTCTGTGGAGTATTGATTAAAATATCAGTTATTGGAACTAACAAGAGGCAGGGGAGGATGGATAATCATACAGGCCTCCAGAGGGGTGTGCTTCCTGGTGCCTTTCAATTATTGTGACCCTGGCTCACTGGCTTCCAGCATAAACATAGTGTAAAACTGGCAATCTATTGATTAAAATGTACAGGAGAAAGCCTGAAACAAGAGATACAGCATTTGTGAACCAGAATGATGATGCAGAATGAAATTTTCCAAGGAAAGATGTTGTTAACAATTCTATTTATTAAACAGCTCTCAGTGGTGGGAGGGAAGTTCTGTTTCAATTTTTCATACTTGGTTGTCAATTTTCTGTTTGTGGCATTAAAAACATTATTTGTGTTTCTTCTTTGAAAAGTATATACAAAATAGGGAATGAGTATACAGTAAAGGTAATCTGCATTTCAGAATATGCTGAAGGTTATTTTCAGACACAGTGCAGGGCTAGAAAAGATAGCCATATCATCATCCTTCTCTGAAGCAGGGTAAATTTAACCTCCGTGGCTAGCATATTCCAGGCTTCTTATCCTCAGTTTTTCATAATGCCCTAACCTAAGGGGGTTTTTTACCCCAAATTAAAGCTGTGAGTAATCTTTTTATGTATGTGTGAAGTGAAAGAACGGTTTGTCACTGTTTTCATTACTGTAAAACTCAAAATTTGCTGTTCTCTACCACCACCTTCTTAAAACTAAAGAAGTCTGTCTTTCCAATTTTTCCCTAATGAAACGTGTGTTAAGCTGTGTCATTTTGTTCATTTGGAATTTTTGCAGTTGGTCCCTATTATCAGTTATGGAATCTGAAGCTGCACCTGGTTTATCAGGAGGAGATATTCATAGGGAAGAATAAAGCAGGGTAACATACTGTGGAGAGTCACAGTCATAGTCATGCACGACATAGTTATTAATATACATAGCAGCCAGATTTTCTCTTACTTTCCTTGCAGCACAACAAGTTTGGTTCCTGACTTTGTCCTCTCTTATAAACCTGATGGTTCTTTGCATTGTACTGCCAAAACAATTACCCCCTTCTGGGCACCCCACTTCCCTTTTTAATGTATTTTTTCCTCCCTCTTTTTCTTTTTTTTCCTAACCCAAGTGCTGTATTTTCTACCAATGTCTACTGAATTTCTTTATACTTGATCCCAAGCTTTTCTCCATTTGGAATGGGAGTCCTGTCTCCTAAAGCATTGACAAGCCCTACCCTTTGAATTGTGAGGTAAATTCACAAAATTTAGTTATCTGACACTCACTAGAAAATATTAACTGTGATCAGGGCCTCACTTCATTCCCACCTGATACCAAATTATTGATGCCTGCTCGCTGAGAATATTGAGAATATTTTTCTGTTGTGCATCCTCCTTATTATCAGTTCACCTGCAGCATTCCTCCCGAGTGAGGATGTTTTTCAGGGCAGTCCAACATCAGATTGCATCACATCTAATACCTGTTCTTCAGCATTTGTAATTAGGAGATCTCCAGGAAGACAAAGCCAGGATATCAGAGTGATGCCTGGCTGGAGGACAAGAGGGTCTAAACTGATATATGACCTTTTCACTTTGAGCAAGACTTCCCAGAGATGTTGTGCAGTCTCCACCCTTGGGAGGTTTCAAGACATCAGTAGATAAAATTGTGAGCAGTCAGATCTGATTGCCCTCATTTGTGCAAGAGGCTGGACTGGAGACATGCTAAGGCCATCTAAGTTCCTATTCTTTCTCAGATCTGATCTTTTTACTCTTTTATGTTTGTCCTTCTGAGATTTTGACAGTTCTTCATATCCCAGAGCCTGCTTTCAACAGTTTTCTCTGGGGGAATCATCATCAGATCTTGCTGATGGTGTATCAGAGATGTGTAACTCGTTTTACCCACTGTACAAAGCTTTTTAGGTTCCACCTGATTTCCTTCTTTTCTCTGTTACAGCTTATCAGTTCCCATATACAATGTTGTCTGCGGGCAGTTTGCTGGTGGCAGCAGCACTTTTGAGCAGTGGCACAGCCACAGTGACCCTGTAATTGCCACCTTCTGGACTGTGCTTCTGTACCTGAAAGTGGCGAGCAGGGCCATGCAGTTACAAGATGAACCTCCTCACTGCCCTGTGCCTTCATCAAACCTGTGCTCATGTCTTTCTGCCAGCCCCCAGGTGCCTTCTCCATGAGATGTAGCATCTTGGTGCTCCTTCTCAAAGGAAGTTATTCAGTCTACTCTGTGCTACACCAGGGATATCATACACTAACTGGCACAGCAGTGCAGCTCACTTGGGGCAGTGTCTGTCTGTGAACGCTGCATAGTTTTGTCTTTCAGAGGTGAACTGAAGTGATCAAAAAAGTTCTTATGTTGAAATCTGGAGTGAACCTTAGAAAAAGTTGGTATGCATTTTCCCATCAGTAACTGGTCCACATCCATCACTTTCCCCTAGTTCTGCTACCACCTCGGCCTGTTCATTTAACCTTATCTAACTTGCCCATGGAACTGAAAACCAGCAGTTCCCTGCCTGCTGGAGGAGAATGGGCAGTTGCCAGCCCCTCTGGTGCAGAAGCCCTTTTTCTCTCCTGGGATGCTGCATTTATCCAACTGTTTCTCATCCACTGTGGTGCTCAGGGGTGTGTGACTTGCCAATCCCCCCTTGGCCCCTGACACCACCTCCCAGCACAGCACTTCCAGGGAAAGGCTGCCCTTCCTGCCACGCTCTCCACACTGGAGGGAGCAGGGGCTGGTTAAAAATAAATTTGGGAGCAGATGGTGAGGCAGATTATTGTTCATCCTAGGGTGATGATGATGATGTGCCAGCTAACTGCTGGTTGTCTATCAGAATTAATCAGGAGCTGTTGTGGCACATGATCAGTGAAGCCTCTGCTATCCCTGGGAAGAGGGAAGGAAGAGCAGAGAAACAGCTCTGTAAAATAAATTGTTGGAAAAGCACTCCTTTTGGAGATACAAAAAGTTTCTGATGGAGAAAAGACTCTAATAAGAAAAAGCGGAATGGTTTTAGGATTTGGGTTTGTTTTTTTTACGTACTAACACCCTTTCATATATCTGCAGGTATGCTTTGCTTCTGGAAAGCAACTGGGAAAAAACTTGGTCGCTTTCTTCTTGCATTTGTTTCACTAGAATTGTAGATCATCTGAAATAAAAAGGTTTAAGAGGTTTTTAGGACCCTTAGAAGCACTATCTCTGTTGCTAGAAAGTTTCATTGTATGAAATATTATCCATGAATGCACCTGTTTTGTTTTTGTGATCAGTGTCAGAGGAAAGGACTTGACACTTGCTGTGCTCAAAACATTTCACAAATATTAAATCTCTGCACTCACAAAACAGACAAGGCAAAAGCTGACTCAACCCACTGAGCTGAAAGGCTGTATCAGTTCTGATGCTTTAGCAGTCTGAAGGGTAGTGTATCCATGTTATCTTCTTTTTCCCTAACGAGGTTAATGAAATAATTTAAGAACTAGCAGTGATGGATTAAATTAAGAAATGAAACAGGAAGTACATTTTTTATTGTTGTTTCGTGTAATGAAAAATAGCGGCAATTTTTGATCACTTAGTCCACTTAGATAACCTGTCAGTCTATTTTGTTAAGCTACTAACATGTGTTAAACTAAATTTCTTATTTTGTGTATTCAGCTTCTGTTGTCCAGGCTACGTCATGGCATCTCCTTGCAGAGTCCACCCAAGCTGACGTCCAAAGATACGTTTTGCTGGGGTGTAATTTTGGAAAATTTATGCTTTGTTTTGGAAGGTGATATACTAAGTATTTTTTCCTCTCAGACTGTCAGGTCTGTACAGTCTACCTTAAATAGTACATTCTCCACAAATATGCAGTATAAAATGCAAAAATTTGGATGAAACTTGCTATTTCTTCACATTTTAATCTGTTCTTGTTTTATGCTTTCTTTTAAGAATGTAGTGCTGTTTTAGGTTTACCGTAATCTGAAGGTTCTGTCTGTATCTAACAGGGAGTGTTAAGGCAAGGCTGAATTCAACTGCTTCAGCTTTGGGTTTTCAGGTGGTCTGATTTGATATGTTAGAAATAAGATAGAATGGCATAAAGAGAGGTGGTGCCTCTGTACTCAAAATTTGCAAGTGTCAGAGAGGCTTTTTGTTGCTTTGTCTGGCATTACTACAAGCTTCATCAGTCTCTGTCTTGAACAGTTCCATGAGAGAGATGGCAGATCACTGGTGGGTTATCTGCTGCAGCAGTAATCTGTAGATCAGGAACCCTGTTAAAATATTCCTGATACCAACAAGACATTTTCTCTTACTTGGTGTAGAAAATGATGAGAAATAAAATAATTTTTTTTACTGGGGTATTTCTTGTTGTGCATAGGTCAGGCTGAACTGGAAATCTAGTCTCACTGGCTTTGTTTCTGATCAATTCTCCTGTGTGCTGCTGCAGGAAGGTTCCTATTTGGCATCTGTAGCACCTGAAATGTCCCTTTTTTTATTTCTTTTTTTTACTAAGTGAAGTAATCTCAGGAACCTGTTTAATTTCATTGCCCTTGCCCTTCCAAAGTGCTGCTTTTGGTATGCATGTTGCTGGAGTGAGAGGATGGTTCAAAGGAAGTTGTGTGCACATGGGGTGTCTTGCTCTTTAAATCCTTTTAAGTGCTTGGCTGCTGGTAAGGTGAGGTTTTGTACAAACCCTGCAGTGCGGAGGCGCCTGGCTCCACGGGTGAGCATTACTCAGTTTTACCATGAAACCCGTGGTGAGAGACTGCAGTAAGGAAGGCAAAAATTGCCCTTAGCTGTAGAGATATTTCTCCTCGAAGAAGAACAGTAATTGAAAAAAGCACCTTCTTTCCAAGCAGGTAGTAGAAGTGAGAGTGCTGGGAATTTGGCCTTTGAAGTGTTGTTAGCAGAAATCCTGTTTATTAACACAAGCCCGTGGCACCTGTGACTGTTACACCAGGCCACGCTGTTGTTTTAGTCCCTCTCACCTGTGCAGGCCCATGTGGTTCCTATTGAAAGGGTCAAAAGAAAAGGATAGAGAAGGTAAAAAATAGACTTCCTCTATTCTTTCTTTCCCTGAGGCAGTGTGGGAGAGAGGTACCCCGACCTCAGTCCAGGCTTCTCAAGAGATCCTGCGCAGTATAATGGGCCAGCATTTGAGCAGCCTCAGCAGTTCCTCTTGCATGTTTCACCTGGTGCCCTCTTATTCCCTCCCAATTTCTTTTTTCAACAATTTTGTAGTCCTAGTCTGTGTTACTTTCCCTTTATGCTCCAGGTTCCCTCCTGGCATCTGTGCAATTTCACTTAGAAACTGCCAACTTATTTCTGTTCATGGCAATTCTGGCAGTGTCCTGCAGTGTGGAGCTCAGCTCAGTCCATGGGAGCCTCTCTTTCCATTTATTCTCCCTTACATTTAAGGAGAAAATGAGGTCCTCCCTGGCAGCCTCTGGGAAGCACTGCCCAAGCTTTTAGGGATGCTCCCA
Organism: Polioptila caerulea; assembly: GCA_013397295.1. Classification (NCBI taxonomy): domain Eukaryota; kingdom Metazoa; phylum Chordata; class Aves; order Passeriformes; family Certhiidae; genus Polioptila; species Polioptila caerulea. The sequence goes on along the minus strand of VYXF01010888.1, from coordinate 345,382 downwards.
TTACTCTAATGGCTCTGAATGGACAGAGGGAGGAAGGGTGGTTAAGCACTAAGTGCTGTGTTTGGAGGAAGCGTTTCCATCACATTTCTTTGCACCTCACTCTCTTCTGCCAGTTGTGGCCTGAGGCCCAGGTTATGTGCAGGGGGTCCTGCAGGTGGGAGCTGGCTCAGCTGTAATCCTTCCCCAGCCAGAGAGGTGGCCCTTCGTGGGACAGGACTGGGACTGGTTTCATGTGGCATGTAGTTTCCACAAGAACAGGTGAAAGGTATTTCCTTTGAGAGTAAAGAACAAAGGACTTCTGCACAAAGGAGTTTCTAAAAGGCGTAATGTTAAGGAAAAAAGAGAACAGTGGGTGGCATGACTATCCAGAAGTCTGAAGGAACAAAAAAGAATTCATGGATATTTCTGTTTCCTTGATGGCAGGTAAGAAGTGAGGCTTTATGTGCTAAAATGTGAGAAATACAGACCCGATCAATAGATTGATATAAAAACACTGTGTAAGGCAGCAGTTAAAAGGTGGCACTTGCAGGCAAAGGATGTGTGCAGAAGTTTCTTAAGGGGATCTGTTACCTTATGGATGACTGAGAATCCAAGTTAGTTGAGTAGAAAATGCTGCCTTACATCATCCTTCACATTATCAGCAGAAAGTCAGCTGAAAAGCAGTATTCATTCTTATCACATACTGATGTGTATTTTTGCAGTGCTGGGGCACCTTCAAAAGCTGAAGCTAGGAGCATGATCTCTTCCACCAGTAAATAGTTGGTGAATGTTGCCCATAAAATATTTCAGACCTTGAGGAAGGAGGGTGGTGTGATGTCTGTTCTGATAATATCTGTCTTTATTCTTAAGTAACCAGAACAGGAAAAACCTGCTTTGTTTGTTGTGAAGGGCCTCCAAAACCTCTTGGAAAACAAAAAGTGAAAAGTGGACTTGAGAGCAGCTTGTCCTCTTGGTGTTGGCCCATTCCATTATGTGATGCTGTTGAAAATAAGGCTGGAAACAACATGCTAGCTTGGAGCTCCTGCTTTAATTCCTCTCTCTTGCTATTTCCAGCTGCTGCCATCCCAAGCACTGGTATGGAAACGCATGCTTCTGATATTGGCCCTGTTAGCCTTTCAAATACTGCCTTGGGACCATGGTTTAAGGATTTTGTTCTTGCTCTTTGTTCTTAAATAGATTTCTGGTGTGTACATGAGCAGATTTGCATGAAATGCAAAGTCTCAGCATCCACTGGGTGTTCCCTTGGGTGCCCTTCTTTTTAACTGGATTTTATTATACTGAGGAGAAAATGACATTTTACATTTTTTTTTATTAATCTGTATTGTTCTCTGTTGGTGGCCCTGGATGCTGATGTGGGAGATTTTTCTTGCTACACATTGGCTCTGATTCTGAATTCTCTGAGGAGAATTTGAAAGTGAAGGATTGAAGTTGTTGCCATTTCTGAGCAGTGGAATTTGAAGCCCTTTTGGACTATAAGTAGCATAGTAGGTGTGCCAGAGTTCTGAATCTCTCTCCTCAGGGAGTGTGTTGTATGATACTAAAGGAATTTGGTAGTGGCAGTGAACATGGAAGAAAAGATCTCTCTCAGAAAATCAGAAGTGCTGTAGTTTAACAAGTGGCTCTCAGGCACAGAGAAAGTATTTAATATTTGCCATTGCCTAAAACAGGGCAATCTAGAAGAAATCTGTTTCCTTGTCCCCAAACACTTGAGAGTTTCAAGGAAGAAAAACTCTGGCCTTATGTATTTGAAGGTGTCGTCAAGGGTGTCTTATCCTGGCAATTCCTCCTTCTATTGTTTAACAGCAGGGTTCATTTTGTGCTGAGAGGGTCCGGAATGAGTGCTGGACACTATTCTTAGCCATCTGTAATAACATTCTAGCACCACCATTTTTCCAAATTATGCTTAGGATAATGTAAAATCCGCTCTGCAGCTTAACAGAGGGACCTTCTGTTTCCAGGACTGCCAGTCCCTCAATTTTTATACATTAACACACTGCTTTCAGTAAGAATAAATAATACATGAACATATGCATTGGCTAAGTGAAATTTCCTTCTGATTATAGTGAGACACAGTTTAATGGCAATTATAAAATATGTTTCTTTCATCTTTTGCTGTTCCTGCTGTGTGTTGAAGAGTATGCCTTTATCTCTGTTGTTGTTGTTGTTTTAAGTTACCATTTTGTTTTTATTTTTTAAACAAATTGATCGTTTTTCATATGTTAGCAAGTTGCAGTTTTGAAACCTTCTGAACACGTTTCTGGCAGAATTACCTCATCTGAGTCAGAAATAGTGCTACTGCATGAGTGCCCTTAAATGAGGTGGCTGCTACATCTATATTACAAGAATAGAAGCTTTGAAAGGAAACTGATTGACATTTATCCTAAATGAAATGTTTACTCTCTGTTTAATACCTGGTGGGCAATTCAATACTCTGAATCTATATTAAACAAGTTTAATATTAAAAGGTTTAAGAAGCATTATTAAGGCTCGAAATAGGTACTCAAAAATCAGAGCTGTATCTTGGTATGCATGTGTTATGAAATGGTGTTGAATTGTATGGTGAACCACTGGGTTTTCTACTTACTAAATTCATAGAAAAAGCCCTTTTCAATCACCCATTTTCAAAGGCTGGTTTGGAGGGTAGGAGTATATATGACTCCTTCACAAACCTGTAGGTTAGGGAGTTGAATGCTGCTCCAGGAACTTGGATTTTACTCTCCTGTGTCCACTATACAGTCTCATTTCATATTGAACAGCAGGTCAGTGAAGACAAGCTGTTGGAAGGTGAACAGTCATTGCTCATTCTCTAATTCACAGAAACCTATCTTAAAACCTTATGGTCTGATACTGAGATGGATGATCTCATAGCTGTTGACTCAGTAGGATTTATGCTAGAATATGTACAGACCTGAGAAAAACTGCATCAAGATTTGGGGCACATAAAGGTAAAAGGAGGGGTGTTTTTTACTTCATTTTGGAGCCTTGATCCCATTTGTAAACAGTGGATCACACAACTTTCTTAATAATTCCAGTATTTTAGAAAAATAAATCAAGAGATTAAAATCTGTCTTCAGATAATAGTATTAGTTGCTCTATTTGTTCTTAGCCCCATTTTTAGCTGAAGTGCTGCTCTTGACATTTTCTGATGTGCACTCCACATGCTTCCTCACTCATCTGAGGCATAATTGTGATAGAAAAGGTGTTTTAACAAATTTCTGTCTAGGATCTGACAATGGGATATGTCCAGCAGTGTATAATATTGGTTGTTACTGTGCCTCCTGCCCGTAATGGTAATTGTATATACCTGGTATTAGGCCTTGAGAAAAGAAATGGGGGATAGAGAAGAGGCTGTGGTTCCTGAGCCTGTTCCTTGGAGAGCTGTCAGTTTTGGGGGCAGGATCTGTTTTTAGCAGTCTGCACCTGCTGGGGCCTCATGCAGTGAGTGTGGCGGTGCTGTTCGAGGGGTGCTGTGTGCTTGGCTCCAAACTGCAGCCATGGCACTGACCTCTGGGCAGCACTGGCCCATGAACTTTTCAGTTCTCTGCTTTCAGGCACCACCCACATGTTCTGGATTTGCCCTGTCACTGTCTCTGACCAAGGCTACTCATCTCAATTGCAATATCCCGTATCTTCGTTATAGTTAGAAATTATAAAGCAAATTGGGTGAAGCCTGATGCATTTTGGATTTCAATGGCAAAACGGGATGTTTTCTTACAGAGGTGGGCCAGTGAATCTTCCCAAAATGCTGGCATTTTCTACTCATGGTCCAGTGTTTGTTTTCATGCCATGAGTTCTGACAACAGGGTCTGTTCTTGGGTATCCCAAACAGGACTAATAAAAGAAGTTAAACTTTCTGTGTCACGTTTCAAGAGAGAGTACTGCAATCAGCCCTGGGCTGTGGAGTGGCCCCAGGAGCTTAAGATCCAGTGGACCATGAAATCTGTCTCAGAAAGATGAGATGTGGCATTACACTTTATGTAACACACTGTGCTCTGTAACTGGCTCTTTTATTGCATGTGTAGAGTCACTGAATTACTTGCAGGAGAGAATGGTCTATTGCTGTGGTGTTCGCTTTTATTGGTGGATTTCTCTTGTTTTTTCCTAAAGCAGCTGCATTTTTGGAACTCACATGTGAATAGAAATGTACTAGGGGACTATGGGTTTCCAGTACAGTGAGAAAAGAGGGATAGGGCCAGAGATGGCTACCTGATGAAATTACAGCAGACTCATCTTCCTGTGTGGCAGAAGTGCATTTCCCACTCAGACACACTGCATTGCTTTCTTGCTGAGAAGGTGAGAACAGTTTGATGAGGGCTGAGAAGTCTGTTTAAGCTTGGGAGTCACTAAAAGACAACAGCTGCCACAGTCTGATCTGCATTATGATTAATCCAGTTAACAATCAACTGTTTTAACAATTAGCTCTGTTACCAGATTAGTCCATTAAGGTCATTACAACTCTCTTTGCTTTCATTTAACCCCTCAGGCTGCCACTTCTAGTAGGTTGAGTATCCTTATAGCCTTATGTAGAGCATGTTGTGGTAACTGATGATCCAGGTCTGTTGTAGCCACTTGGCCTACTATTTGTGTCTTTAATAATTCAGCAGAGATATGCCTTTAGGTGCTGCTGTAAACAGTCCTCTAAATCTTAAAAATCAATGATAAATGAAAGGAACTTAATTGTAATTTGTATTGACAGCACTGCCTTAAACTTAAGTTGCTAAGTATTTTTGTTGCATGGGATTGGCTCGTTGGTGGAGGGCAGGCATGGGAATTGTTCTGTGATTTTTGTTTTGTTCAAAACTTTGTCAGACACTTACTGTATGCTGAGTTTTTCCCATTCTATGCATCTGACTATGTTTAAATTGCTTAGGAAAATTTAATTAAAAACACTTTGGCTGTATTGAAGAATGGGCTGATGAGAAAATGGAAGGGGAGACCAGAAAAATGTATATTCTTTTGCCTGTGTAATATTGTTCTGAATGACAGGTTGTGCTGTGAAGAGTTCTTCCATCTCTCTGGATTGAAACAGGAAATTACTTTGATGATTGGGGCTCAAATCAAGAGGCAGAATTAGTTGATCTAAGAGTGTGGGGCAGAGAGGCACAGGAATGAGGAAAGGCTGAAATCGGAAAAAGAAGTCCAGGAAAAGATGAATGGACAGAGAAGTCTGAGAAGTGAGTGAAGCCCAGGCTGAAAAAGTAGGACAGATAGACCAAGACTTGCTAGCAAGGAGAATAGGACCATCAGAGAAGGGAAAGCCCAGAACTGAGATGGGAAACAGATGGGAAGAGCTGGATAGGGAACTTTAGGCATGGGGCTAGCAGGTAGAATAGCAAATTCCCACCAAGCACCTCTCTTTCAGGAAGCTAGAGCAGCGCCCAGGGTGTTTCCTTCTCGTCCTCCCTTTGTTCAGGAAGCAGGCTGGCACAGCTTCCTGCTCCCCTGCAGCACTAGCAGGTTGTCTTCTTGCCTTTGGCGAGTCAGGTGGCAGAGACCTGTGTGGAACTGGGGGCTCCAGGTCTGCAGATGAACCGCATGGCTGCTGGCACAGCATCCCATGGTGGGAGGCATTTGTCTGCCTTCCTGGTGGCAGGCACCCAGGAAACTCCTGTCCTGTCCTCGGGGTCTTTATACTCTCATTTTACGTCAGGTGAAGCACTCGGGGTTAAGGAGTGCTGAACTAAAGCTGCCTGTGCATCCTGTCACTTCTTCTCTGTGGCGGAATCTCCCCCTCTGCCAAAACGTGCTTTGCTCCATGAGACAGAGGAGTTACGAGGCTTGCTGCAGAAAAAGGGAAAATGCAGTGTAAGAGTCAGGGGATTACTTGGAGAAAGTGGCTGTAGAAGCCACAGGAACATGATCTGATCCTTCAGGCCAGCTGAGTTTGTGTGATGTTGAACTAGTCAATTTAAGCTTTTGGGAGACTGTCGTTAGCCATTGTACCTAACTCATTGGAGATGCCCAATCCTAGAGCCTGAAAGAAAAGTGGTAAGAATACTGCACGTTCTGTTCTGAAAAAGACATTTCAGAAATCTCAAATCAAGTACTGCTCAAATCAGCAGATACTTCTGAAATTGTGCCATCTGTGCCTCAGCTCACTCACCATGTAATGGTAATAATGCTACTTCTAAAAGAAGGTTGTGGGAGATTTTGAAAATAAATTAGCTTAATGTTTTGTGATGCAGTCAAGAATAAAGAATTGGATGAGGGTGAAGGCTGGAGGAATATAAAGGAGCTGAAAGATTATACTATGAAGTACAGTGTCATGCACCTACCATCTAATGCAAATATCTGCTGTAAACATGGAGTTCATTAACTGGAAACTACAAAGGAGAAGGAAAGATACAAAGGAAAAGAACGTTGCTGGGTCTTGAGGTAATTGAGGCAGCACTTTCATGGTCTCTTACAATATGATCTTAAGAGGTCTCAATGGCTATCAGAGAAGCAGTAATGCCTTAGAGGTTTTGGGAGAACTTATCTGGACACTTGTATACTTCCATCTTCACAGCAGAAAGATGAGAGCAAACTGGAGAAAGGGTCAGTGGGGCTGTTAGCAAGGTCAGAGGGATAGGTGGCCAGTTTTAAAACGTAAAGAAGAATATATGGCTTTGCAAAATGAAGACTGAGGGATGAGTAAGACAGAAGTTTGTAAATACACTTGAAGGATTAACAGCAAAATGGGAAACAGATGAGGTAGAGTTCTTGGCAAAGCAGTCATTAGGTTTGAGATGAATGGGAATAAGTTGAGGTTGAAAATCAAACAGCTTTTTAAGAGAGTAGTGAGAGTCTTGGGTAGCATCCCAAAGGACAGAGTGGGAGACCCCTTATTGGGTTGGAGGTGAGATGTGAACCCTTTGACGAGGGTGTAAGCAGGGCCTGGGCTCAGAGCAGGAGTCCATAGCCCGTTAAATGCGCTAACTGTAGCAGATGCAGCATGCACACTTGGACATCCTGCCTTCAGTGCGTGTGGGTGGTTGACCTTTTCCTTCTCTCAAGTGAAATCAAGTCATTAGGAATTATCTCTAAATATTCTGGCCCCATACTTCAGAGTTGGAGCTGCTTTAATCTTAGGAAGCCTTAGGGAGCCAGATTACCAGCGTCTCTGCCCCACAGAGCCTGGGAGCATGTGAGATCTCTTTCAGATGGCTGGTTTTTAACGTGCTGCCAGAGAGGTCTGCTGAATGCCTGAGCATGTGTTCAAAGAAGGGGATGTATGTGCTCTCTGTTAGCATTTACAAGATGCTGAAAAGCCTCATGTCTGTTTGCTCCAGGATATCTGATAGTCCTGGTTTATGCAGCATTTTGGAATTGAAAAACTCTTGTGTAAAGGCTGAAGGAAAAAATACATCGTTGGAGTGGAAACATTGCCATTCTCAGCCTTTGGATGGCCTCCACTTCATGTTTGTCACATGCAATTCATATCTGAAAGGAACATGTGTCACTGCTGATGTGATGTGCCATGTCACAAAAGCTTTAGTGACATTTTCTGACCTCTTAAAAACAAATGAAAGAGGTTTGCAACTTGTAAATGCCATCTGCCATGGCAAAGCAGCTTCCCAGTTCCCTCTCACATATGCCTCTTGTGAAATGCTGCATCACCTTGGAAAAAATCAGCATATTAATGGAGGAAGCTTGTCGTTTCACTCATTCCCAAATTCTTTACATAATTCATCTATTAACTTTTTTTGCTTATTGAGAACCCTGAGGGGTGGAAGTTGCAGCAAATCCATGATAGCTTTAGGAGTTCTGTTTCATTAGAGCTGTATTTACTTTCTGATTTTTTGGTTCTCTGAATTGGAACCATTCTCCCTATGATCTTAATCTTTTACAGATACTCATGGGGTTCACAGATGAAAGTGTGAAAAGTCTGAGCTGTTTCAGGAACATGTAACAGGACTTTTGAGGGGTGTGTAAAAAGAGGGGAGTGTTCTTCATTAACCTGTGTTTGTTCCTGTAGTCCATTATGGGAACTGAGATGTGCTAATTATTTTAAATTGATTCAATTTATGTCACACCGATAGCCTCAGACGTGCGATAAGGAGACCAAATGTTGCGTTCAGTTTTTGCTGGGCTGACAGCTTATATAATGAACAGTTTTGAATCAGTAGGGACAGTTTTTACAGCCTGGAAAAAAATAAGCAAAGTGTTTCATGCTTGGATAGGAGAGAAGAGCACTGTATCCACTTATCTCTTACTTCGCATAGTGCTGTTGTTGGCTGCTCTGGCTTTTGCATGGCAATAAGACAAACTTTCTAAAGAGAGGATTTATTGCAGGAAATGTGTCCGTATTACAAGCCACATACACAACATGCATTAATTTCTGAGTAACAATGAGCAAAAGCTACTTCAGATGGTGCCAGGGTACAAAACTGCATCTTTACAGACTGGTGAGAGGCAACATATCTCCCTTCTGTCATAAACAGTGCTTTTTGTGTTTGCTGAGACGAGTGCAAGCATTGTCTAGCCCTCACAACCAGCACTGAAGAAGCTCGGTCTGTTTTTATCACTGTATTACAGGCAGGGAAGGAGGTGTGCTGAAAAATGAAGTGACAACACTAGCAAATCTGTGTAAGCAGCAAACCAAGATACCAGAAACCCTGGCTTGCCAGCCTGTCTCATTACATCATGCCCAATGCCCTGGGCAAAGCCTGTTCTTTTGACTATGTTTGTACATAGCACTGGTGACATAGCAGACTTCAATACTGATTCTAATTCAGATTTTTATACGTAAGATTTATGATTTCTGTGGCAAGACCTATCCTCAGGCTCCTTATTGGTAAAAAGACCTTGTCATTTCTTCATTTGGGTATTGAGAGGGGAGGCTAGATATGCACGGGTGTCACAGAGTGGATAAATAAAAAATATCACCCAGGGACAAGAGAAATCAAGACGCCTGTGAGCATCACTCTGGATGTCATGTTCTGAGGTGGCAGGAGTATGTTCTCAGTCCAGCACTTGCAAGACAAAGTCATTACAGTGTGCTGCTCCCTCCTAGCAGAGCAGATGGAAAGGTCCCGCTGTGCACATACTGCCCCAAGGGTCCTGCTCACAGATGGAGTGCTGAAACCCAAAAGCTGCTGTGCCGGAGTTCAGTGGGTTTTTTGTAGCTGCTTTGCCATGTAGCCGTTTCAGTCTGACCTGTTTTTGTAGATCCTGACGAGGTCTGCAAAACAAACTTATTTTTAACTGCTATTCACATGATTCTTATTTTACCATTCGTAATTTGTAGGAGCTAATATGGGAATTGGGTGGGATAGGTTTTTGCATCGGCTGCTCTGCAGTAATGACTTTTTTGCCTGGTTTGGCCCTGAAACAGAAGGAGAAGCCATCTCTTTTTTGCAGTAGCTGCAAAGTGACAATGGGTAGATTAGCAGTTGCTGCAGGCTGGTTGGTGCAGTGTAAAACTACACTGTTTTATTGTGAAATCAGCCCTATTGGTGTGACCTGGGAGATACCAGTGCAGGCACCTGAAACGGATGATATTTGAACTCCTTAGAGGATACTGTGTTGCTTTTTTATCACAGCCCAGTCATAGCTGACATTTAAAATGTGCAGCAAGGAGGGAGGGAGATTAGGAGATGTCTCAGTCGAGGTATTGCAGCCCATCTGGGCTTTTCAGAGCGAGAAACTGCACCCAGCTGGGTATCCCTGGATGGTATCAAAATGTTGGCTTTGTTGTCTGGTCGAATAATAACCAGGTACACCGTGTGTGGGAGGGGATTTTCGGGGCAGAAAAACTCCTTGGCATCCAGCTAAGGGACCAGCAAGGCGCTGCTGTTGGGAAGGCTGCACGAGGAGCCGGGCCTGCTGCTTTCCTTCCTACGCTGAGCAGCTTCTCTCGTTGTAGGAACTTTCCGCTGTACGTTCTGCGAGACTGAGGTGGAGGAAGATGAGTCGGCAATGCCCAAGAAGGACGCGAGGACCCTCGTTGCGAGGTTCAATGAGCAGATCGAGCCCATCTACGCGCTGCTTCGGGAGACAGAAGACGTTAACTTGGCCCATGAAATCCTGGAGCCGGAACCCACCGAGATTCCTGCCCTGAAGCAGAGGTGGGAGCGCGCCTGGTCTGTCTGCACTGCACTGCTTCCTTGTAGAGCGTTCCTCTGCGCTGTGAGGCTTTCCCAAACCTTGGGCAGGACTCACTTGTACAGCACCAGCTATGCAAACAACTGAGAGATTGCCCCAGGGAGGCGTGGTTTACAAGGAGACAGAGGGCTGTAACCATTTTTTACTGAACAAGGCAAATGGCTGTTCTTCTGGTCAGCCCTCTGCATGTATTTTTCTGTGAGGTGGGGTGCTTGAATTGCCTGCTGTTTGCCGTGCTGCAGCTGGTATGCACACCGAGCCCTTGGCCCAGTATTTAAAAAATGCAAACTGCAGCTGCCTGACAGAGCTCTGAAGGTGCCACCTATGCTGTCTTCTATCTCTCAAATGCTTATCTTTCATCTGTTCCTTTTGCTTCTACCCAGCTTTTGAAACAAAGCTATCTTCAATCCACACCTTGTATTTCAAATCCTCATAATACAACATTCTAGTTTGAAGACATGACTTGTAATAAGCAGGTTTTTTTCTTCTGATTTTGTCCAACTTGTTGCACACCTCTTCAGGAGAAGACCATGTTGGAATAAAAAACTCCTTAAAATGTTCTTACCCATGGGAAATGACACTTTCTTTCAGAACATTCCTAGCTTTACAAAAACAGATGATGTTTAAATAATGCAAAAAGATGTGGGGAGCTGTCAGTTTTGTCAGCTGTGGTGAAATGTGATGCACTTCTCTGTATTTAAAAAAAAATTAATTATGCACACAGGGGAAAAGAACTGTACCATGAGGGGAAGCATTCCCACAGTGCCTTGGGATGCTTGGCTTTAGTTAATAGGAGAGCAAGCAGGATACTCTTCTTTTTTCTCTCAGGCTAACCTTGAGAAGGAATGTTCCTCATATATTCATGCTAGACAGCTTCTAATTAATATAATAAAAATTCTTTGTCTATTCACAGTCTTTTTCTAGCCAAGAAGGCAGCTATTTTTCCTCATCATTCTGATAGAAAAACAGAAGCAATATAAAGAGCAGAAAGGATTTTTCCAAGGTCACTCAACATGTCTTTGGTGATATGGGGAATTCTTTGAAGCATTTATACCCAAGCTGAATCACTAGACTTTGCTTTAAAATCCCTTTCCTGTAGTTTAAATAGTAGAACTGGGATAACCCTACCAAAAAGAGGGTAATTTCTCAGTCTTCCCTTTTTGTGTACAGGAGATTATCACAGCAGAGGCCTGGTGCAGTCCCATGATTAAATAGCAGCGCCCACTTACTTGACTCCTAAATACTTAAAAAACATTGTAAATGATTAATTACTCTGTGCAAGGAATGACAAAATAAATAGGGAGCTTTTTAAATGCTTACTTGAACACAACTTGCTTCAGCACATACCGTGATTTAATTATTTATTAACTCTTATTAATTCAAAGCAGTTAATTCTATGAAAGCACTGCTGTGAGATTTTTTCAAAGTGCCAAACCCTAGGTTATTTATTCTCTCTGTTTTTACCGAGTCTTGAGTGTTTGAAATCATTGACAAAACTGACATTTGGTGATTCTGAAACAAACCGAAAAGGTCACAAAATGCCTGCATCTTCTCTTGGCAGTAACTTGGGCAACTTTGTGTGTTTTCAGGAGAGTTTCAGCTCTAAGTGGCCCCACTGGCATTGCATAACTTTTGTTCACCTGCCCTGGGAAACTAGGTAGCTCTTCATTTATGTTTTCCTAAGAGGCTGTTAATTTTCTTAATCGTGGGAGAGCACGAATTAGCCCCACAGGTTTCAAAATAAACCTGCTTTACTTAAGCCCTTCTCTGTGGTTTTGGAAAAACTACGGATTTTAATAACCCTTCTCTTTCCTTGCGTCAAAATAGCATGATTTCAATTAACAAAAAATCTTCACAGAATTAATTTTCTGTGGTCATGCTGTGAAGAACCATGGGTTGTCTGTTGTGAAGTCGAAGCTCTTGAGAGCAGCACAGTGAAAATGTGCTTTATCTCAAATGTGGCAAAAAAAGAGAGTTATCCCCATTATCCAAGACCTTTTTTAATAGTCTGGGCAGGATTGAGATGAAAATTTCAAGTTGTTTGCCCACTGCACAGTGTGGTTTCTGTGGGCCATACCTCAGCTGTATCAAGGGCTATTTATGTTGCCTTTAAAGGCAGCTGAACCACTCATTAAGGGATTTCCATCGGGGTGAATAAAACAGACTAAATGTAGCCACATCTGGGCCACTGAGCTGCCACTGTTCCTGCCGGCAGGGTGGCCATGTGAAGTCTAGAGCAAAGTGGGGGGAAAGTAGTTTGTGGATCTAAGAGAAAAAGAGAGATTTAAAAGATCCTTTCATCTGCTCTGTGCTGCCTGTAAGGCAGCTTCCACCTGGCCCTTTTTGTTGGTACCTGGTCCATGGTGTCTAATCCTGTACTTTGGAACAGGTTGCTGAACAGTAAGTTCTCTTCTTGCAGGAAGAAGTGCTCCCCTGCTCAGGTAGTCTTGAGGTGGTGCTCACGCCTACCAACACTGTCGCTGAAGATAAAAAGACATAAATTGAGGCACATTTGCAAAACTTACTGGGGGGTCCAGAATTAGACAGAAAGTGTCTAGATGGCACCAGCTCAGTGTGGGACATTGCAGTAGATCACGTGAAGTAATTAGTGCTGTAGGTGTCTCTTAAAAGTGTTACTTTCATTTTTGAAACGTTCCTGACGTCATGGAATAAGTGTTCTGCTGCTAAATGGTTCTGTGTAGGAAAAAAGTCAATTTCAGGCACACTTACAGGGGCTTCTGTGCAAAAGTATTATTAGGTAGTTCCTGGCACCACTGAGGGTTTAGTGTCATGCTGTAGTCATGGGGAGGGAGAGCTTGGGGGAGAGCTGCATTGTGCATCCTGTGAGGAAAGTGGATTACGTAAAATCGTCAGGGAAACGCTAGTTAGAGATTTCTATTGTGTGGGAAGCAGAGTGGTGCTTTTCACAGAACACACGCCTGTCTTGGAGAGCTGAAAGGTACCAACACTTGAAATAACACACTGGGGAGAAGGTCTCCGTGTGGTTCCTTAGGTTACATAAGCAATACATGCGCATGAGCCTTCTGCCCCAAAATTCAAGGCTGCTGTGAAGCTGTCCTGGCAGAGCTGGCTGTAGGATTGTTCAGGACACAAGACATGCTAACAAGGATACTGTGAAGTATTTTCTTAGCAGATCCCAGCCATTCCACTACTGAGAGGCTGTGAGTAGCTCTCCATCAACACTGGCAGAACACACCAATATTTTTTATCTGGGGAGGAGTGATGTTCACCTACCTGTGCAATTTCCCCTCACTGTTTACCACTAAAAATCCAGCAGAATTAGCTCATCAAAAAGTGGTAATGTCCTTGCTGAACTAAAAAAACCTGTGTATTAGTCAGGTCTTCTCCAAGTGCAACTTTATTTTAAGCTTCTTGGTTGGAGAAAAGGTCATTGGGTAGACAGCAGTAACTGAACCATGTTCACTGATGACAATTGTCAGCTCAGCTGGCATTGTGGAGTATCCCTGATGGATTTAGTCTGGCCAAGAGGAGGAGTCAAGGCAGGGCTGTTCCTCATGAAAAGCTGTAGTTACCCCTGGCAATCAGATGACTGAAATTATATGGATGAGGGCGGGTGTGGTCTGCAGAGATTGGTGTCTCTGAAAAGATGAAATCTCGTTCTGAAGTAGAGCATCAGTCACATTTGGCTTTCCCCACTCTATGCATATGTAGCAGCGCAGGCCAGGGTGTGTTTTAGGCTCACTGCCATCATCAGTGTGCAGAAGATATTTCACCTGCTACCCTCTCTTGATCAGATCCAAGCAGGAATGTTTTTCTCCATCAGTCTCCTGAGCTAGAAGGGGCCCTGCAGGGATATGTGCTGAGAGCAAAGGAGAGCTAGGCTTTGACTGCCATACCCTTCGCATGGGCCAGCACCTTTATTTCTCCAGCTTTTCCACAGTGAAGACAGTTCTTCTGTTTCCTTCTGCACTCCATCAGCTCACAAAGCCTTTTGTCCAGCCCTGGTCCTCTGGTTTGAAGGTGCTCTCTCTTCTTTCTTCTCTGCTCGGACTCCCCAGTCCTCCCAAGGCTGTGGATAGTACAGATCTCCTGTGTAACACTGGAGAGGTGACTTCTCATGTGCATTGTCACTCATAATTCAACCAAAGTTTTAAATTGTGTTTTTCATGGTGAGTTAACTCCTTCAGGAGTCCTGTGATTTACAGTTCTCAGCTCTGAGCTTGCTGAGTGCCTGGACCTACTATCTACTTTGGTTAAACTTCAGTCCTTTTTTATGCAGTATTTGGTTGCTGTGTGAAGGCCAAAAAGAGGCTTTTCCAAATACCAGACTACTGTTTGACTGCATTTTGCTGTTGTGGCTTTTTTTCAGGGAATTCTCGGATTTTATGCTTGTTTTAATGTCAGTGAATTTGCATCTCTAGTGCTGCCTTCTCTTTTCAGTGTCTGTGGTGGATGTTGCCATGGCCCTATGTAGGGTTTCCCATGGAGAGCCACAGGTTTCCCAAACCAGCAAGCTGGCACAGAAATTCCTGGCAGCATGTGTTAGAACTGAGAATGAAAGTTCTCCAGGAGAACTCTCATTCTCATGGGAGATAACTGATGATAATTTAATTGTCAAGGGAGGGGCTTGTTCTGAGAGCTCTGTTTTTCTCTCTTGAACTTTCCTGTAGCAAGGAGCGTGCAGCTGGTGCTGGTTCAGGGGCAGCAGCTGGCCTTGCAGGTGGACACCATCGGGAAGCATGGACTACCAAAGGGCCATCCTATGAGGACTTGTATACCCAGAATGTTGTCATCAGCATGGAGGACCAGGAGGATCTGAGCCGGTCTGCAAGTGAAGGAAAGCCAGCCAGAGAGAGACCCATTTGGCTGCGTGAGAGCACGGTGCAGGGGGCTTATGACCCTGATGAAGTCAAAGATGGTAAGAAATTCACAGGGCAGAAGTACTGCTCTGCCTATACAAGGCCTTTACAGTGCTGTCAAAAGCATGTTCTGCTGTGTGTGCACAGCTGCTGCTTGCAGCACTGGAGCGCCTGCTCCCCTCTGCTGTGCAAAACACCTATGTGTAGGCAGATGTAAAAATTCCTTAAATCCAGGATTGAAATCTAGGTCAGTAAAGCTGAGCTGTCCATGAAATTTTGTGGGGGCTTCTAAAATGTTAATTAACTGTTATGTCTTCCACCTTGAGAGCTTATTGCTTCTAGATGAAGGTCTTTCATCTGGAACGCTGTCTCTCTAATAGGTCACTGCTGAAAAATAACATTTATTAATGCTCACTGACTCTGAAGTCTACTAAATCTACCAGCAGTGTTTGTATGCTCCCAGCCTTCTTGCAATTGTTTCTCAAAACTTGTTATATATGAAGAATACTCAGAAATAGAGCTTCTGGAAGTACAGTAGGAAGGTCTGTCACCATGACAGGTGAGTCTTTATTCCCTTCTGTTTGTTTCCCATTATCTCTGCTTTTATTTTCATTTATCTTGGGGTCAGGTTGTCCACAGACCATGGTCAAGATCTTATAACCATTAGATTATACCATTCTGCTTTGGTATGGGTGCTGTTTAAGCTTCCGTGCCAAAATTGGAAATGGAGACCTTTTATGGTTTTTACAAGAGTGAGTCAATAGATACAATCTTTAGAGTCATTTTAGGATTAGGGACTGAAACTTTTGATGCCCTAGAAAAAAGAGATGACAAAAGGGAGTCATGTGTGTAAGTATGTGTCCCTGGAACTTGTACCATGTTCAGGGATGGAGCATTTAGGTGTAGCAGAAGTGAAGAAAATAGATGTGATGTAATGGTCAGAAGATACCTAAAGAACTTGTTCACATGTAATGCCTTTCAAGTGTATTATGGATCCCAAAACATTTTTTAGATAGATTAAGCAAAGTGAGATGATTGAACAACCCACTCCTGCAGTCTGTAGCAGATGTTGTTGTTACTCACCAGCCATGGTGAGTTCTCACCTCATTTTTCTGCTAGACATTCAATTCACCTGTAGTTTTAAATCAACTCCTTGAGACAACTTTTGATGTACACAGCCTAAATGTTTCTCAAGAAGTCACTGAGGGACATGGAGGTAGAGTATCTCCTTACAGGATGGTGGCATCACTGCTAAACCTCCTCAGCTACTGGAGATCAAAGAGAGAGCTTGTAGAAATAGCCTGAAATTGCTGCTGCAACTCATAAACAGGAAGGACAGAAACTTGGGACCATTGATAGAAGATTCACTGCTTGGATCTGGCAGAAACAGTTCTTGCAAGCAAGAGACAGCCCCTCTGAGCCACAAAGTCAGCCTTTGTGGAGCTATCTCTGGCTGTTGTCGTTTCACAGCTCTCAGTGTGATGAGCTATGATATTATTTCACAGAGGTGCTCTCCTACAGCCTCTCATGCTCCACAGTCACAAGCAGTGAGCTGAGCACACGACTGCCAACATGATGCCTTTGTTCTTCCTTTCTTTCAGGAATTTGGCAGTGCTCTAATAGTAGTAGTTGTAGCCATCACCCATTACTACAGCTTTATTTACAATGAAAACAGAATTCTGGTGAAATCAGGTGTAGTTCTTTTGGCCTTTATTTTATCACAGGAAAGGAGTGACCACAAACTGCCCTGGTTTGCTAAATGCAGGACTTATTCCTTCACATTGCTTTTTCATCTCGAGTTGGAAAATGTAACCAGCACATTTCTGATTGGGGAGGGGAAAGGCTTGGGAGCCACCTGCCTGGATGTGGTGCTGAAACCATGAGGTCTGTGTCTTGGAGCAGTGGGCAAGTGGCTGCCCATATGAAGGCAGAATGCCAGCACCTCAGCTCCAGCAATCGTTCATAGGCGACATCTTTTGGTGTAAGACAGAAAGTTTGCCCCAGGGAGCCTGTCCTACTTTTTTAGGCCTTTTTTTTCTCCATATTTAATTTTTTGTTCTGGGTGTTTTTTTAATTATTAATTTTTTTTTAATACTCCCTATAGTTCTTTTGGTGCTAGTGGACTCACAGCCCTCTCACCAAATGTAGGACTAGGAGAGGTTTTCTGTGGGATGTTACTTTTTGAGCAGAATTTTACCTTTTGAATCCATGAACTGCAGACATCCTGCCTACCAGAGCCATATTGAACCCTCCCAGCTGTTGTACAGCCAATTTTACTGAAAGAAGAGCACAGGCCAGGTGGGTCAGCTGGGACACTGCAGTCCCCTTCAAATAAGAGGTGCAGATAGGGAGCCACAGGGACTGGCTGGGCGGTGTTTTGACTTGGAGAGCAGGCACTGGTTAGTGCTGTGCTGCACAGCTGGGCTGCAGGCTGTCAGCTGCAGCTGCTCCATGCTACCACCATCTTCCTGTAAGCAGCTTTCCCCCTTCCTGCCTGGTATAGGGGCACCTCTGAGCTCACCAGGCATGGCTGTTTTCTAGCACATGGTTTCTTTGTCTGCCTGGATCCGTTTCTTCTCTGCGTTAATCCTTACAGGCAGGGAGCTCAGCAGGTTAGGGCCTGGGTTTGGAGTCTGTATTTTAAGGACTGCTTTGCTTTTTGCTCCACTCTAATGCCTGAATTGGACACTGCACTGGGGAAGTCTTTTCCAGGTGCCTGCCCATCATGAATTTGTTGTCTTCACTTGCAATGTGCTCTTGGTCAAGGCTTCCAGCTGGGAGCCACAGTGACTCAAGGCCTCCCAGCTCCTAGGAAATGTCAGTACTTGCTCTGCCCTTATGAGACATAACTGTTTCTGTCTTTCAAGGGTGAGGAGGAGTTGGCATTGAGAAAGGGTGTGACTTGGCCAGCTGAGCTCAGTGGCAGTAATTAATAAAGGTTAAGAAAACTTTGAGGGCCATCACACAGATCTCTGTGAGGAAATGCTCATTCCCTCGTGTCCCTTTGCAGGGGGCCGGGATCTGGATGCGTTCCAGGAGCGTGAGGAGAGCCGTGCAGCCCTGGATGACAATGAGGAGGTGATGCGTGCCCTGCTCATCCACGAGAAGAAGACGCCTTCCGCTTCCACCGTCACCGTCAGCGGTGCCGCTCCCCTCTCCGGCGGCAACGCCAGTGACTCTGAGAGCGAGACCAGCGAGTCGGAGGAGGAGTCCCCTCCCCGCCCTGCCGCCACAGCCACCACAGCGTATGGGCTGGAGGAGGAAGAGGAGGATGAGGAGTTCGAGGTGGTGGCAGAAGACCCCACTGTCACAGTGGCTGGGCGTCCACATTCTTACAGCCAAGTGAGCCAGCGCCCCGAGCTGGTGGCCCAGATGACGCCGGAGGAAAAAGAGGTTTACATAGCCATGGGGCAGCGCATGTTCGAGGACATGTTTGATTAACTGGGCCCTGCCATGGCGATTTGAAAAGGTGACTTTTTAAGGCAGAGACTCTAGCAGAACAGAAGACTGGAGCGCATCTTCCTTTCCCTATGCACGGGCAGGGTCACTGTGGCTCAGCACTGCTAATCTCAGGCATCCTGCTCGCCAGAGCTGGGGAGCAGCAGAGCTGCATGTGCCAAAACACATAGGAGAGCACGAGTCTCAGAAATGAAGATGCTTGCAAGGTAAAAATCTGCTTCAGGGTGCCCTGCACAGGCACTGCTTTAACCTTCTCCAAGGCCCTAGCAGCTCTTTCCCCCAATGGCTTTAAGTTGATTTTTGTTGCAGATCCCAGTGAAGTTCTCATCCCCGCTCCCAGGGGACATAAAGGCTCCATAGTCTGAGCAGGGTGCTCTGCTGAGGAGGGTGGATGTAACATACAGCTGCCTGTGCTCACCAGGGGAGAGGAGAGGGAGGCACTTGTCTGCTGATGGCAAGCTTGGACAGGGCTTGTAGCTGACCCTCTGCCAGCAGCCACTGGCCACCAGAATGGCTCTTTGTAAGCAGGCCTGTAGGCAGCAACCTTTTCTTGCTCCTGTTTTCTCCCTGCTGGGATTCAGCACCTCAAGGTCAGGTGTAACTTGAAATAGGCAGGGCGAATGTCCTGGCAAGCACATGCAGTCAGTCACTTTCTGTCAGTGTAACAAATGCCCTCCATGGATCTGAGCTGCCAGTGCTCTGACTTGCCAGGAGATACCTTCATTTTCCAATATTACTGCCTGTTGCTTCTGCCTAGCCCTGTCCATGAAGATATGCAGTGGGCAGAGCTACTGTCAGGCAGCGCCAGAGAAGGAGCATAACTAAGTTTTATTTGCAATCTCACCACGGCTGTATGATTTTAAGAGGAGTTACACAATTTTGAATTCTGCTTGGCACACTCTTTTACCACAGAAAGACATTTATCAGTGCCTATAGAGCAATATAATGTTTTTAACGTTTCTCTCTTTCAATGGAAAATGTTGCTTTTTAAAAAATGTTGTGTTTTCCTACACAGTACTACAATAAGACAAAATTATAAAAGAGTTCTGTGTTCCAGAGAGTAGGGGCAGCATTATGTGCTGTTCCACTTATATGGGCGGTACAAATTTGCTGTTCACTGAGACTGTAAATCTGTTTTATACTAACTATGCTTTCTATGTTCTGCTAACCTTGTAATGCCTTCTTTGTGGTTTGATTTTCAGCTTCTCAATACTCTGAATCCCCTCTTTTTTAAATAGTGTTTTAAATTTTCTTTTAAGTCATTTTGAAGAGGAATAAATAAACAGAAACTTCTCCCCTTTGTCATCTTTAAGTTTATCTTGTGCCTAGTTGGGAATGTTGTTTGCTTATCATTTTGATTTATTTGATTCAAGAAAAAAGAACCAATTTAAGCTCTCCTTCGAGAGGACCATTTGAAATCCCACTGCTCATTGTTTCTCCTTAGCAGAGCTTCCTTGAATGCCTCTTGGAATCTCCTGAGCTTCCAGGACGGATGTTTCATTACATCAGTGCTATGTAAAAAAACAGAGGCTGGTTTTGATCAGCACTTCCATTTCTTTTTTCCTTCCTCAAGGGAAGCATAGGCTGATGGTAGAGGACTCTTGGACATGGTACTGCTGGTTAAAATGGTGTTCTTGTGTAGACAGGCTTCCAAGATCTTGTATCAAGCTTCCAGATATCAAGTCACAGAGCTGATAAGTCAGATTCAGTGATCAGCTAGCAGAAAAAAACATGCTGTACCCATTCTGTCTAGATTTAATCTGTCTGAATTCAATATTACCACTGGAGAAAAGCAGGTAGATTTATAAGAAGCCAAAAGCAGAAACTGAGAACTAATCCTGAATACAGAAAGCTGCTTGTGCTCTGAACTCACCAGCACTGTATACTGAGTTTTCAGTTTGCAAAATCAAGCTGTAGGTTTAGTAAAGATGAAGTGAAGAAATACCCAGCATAAAAGTCTGTAAAGTAATGGTTTTCTTACTGAACACATTTACTTGTGATTTGTGCAGCAGTTGCAGTTTGTGTCGTTCAGCAGGGCACATGGGGAAATGAGAGCTGTGGTTGTGGGGTTGGCCTTCCATCTCTCATCCACCACGTGCAGCCCTCGGCAGGACTGGAGAGGCCAAAGGTGCATGAGCACATGCCATCGTTGTTTCCTGCCCTCTCCAGCAGTTCCTGGTGTTAGAAAGGATGGTTGCTCTGCTCTGTTCCAGCCAGTTTGGGCTGCTGAAGGACAGCCATACACTGCTGCCTCCCTGTCATGACAAGCACGGCTTGAATGAACAGAACACACAGTTCATAGTGCCCTCTTTCCCTTCCTGCAGCTGAGCGGAGCTCTGCACGCAGCCAGGAGGGAAAAACAGCCTCTGCAAGCAAAGCCAGGCACTGCCAGCCGGTTGATGCTAATGTGAGGGATAAAGCCATAAATTCTGAGAAAGGCCCAGCCATTTCCCTTGCCTGCTGGACCACATGTGCTGCATTAACAGTAAACCAATAATGCTGTCAAGCCTTCCTGGGTGGATGTTCTGTCTAACCCCATTCAAACCAGCTTCTGCATCTGCGTCTGGCCTAAAGCGTATTTTATCCGATGAGTGATAGCTGAGAGTTCAGGAAACATTTTGCCAACACTCTCAGGCATATTTCAGGTGTGATATAATCAGGTGTGATTCTTGGGGGTGTCCTGTGCAGGGCCAGGAGCTAGACTTCACTGATGCTTGTGGGTCCCTTTCAACTCAGAGTATTCTATGGTTCTGTGGATGTTCATGAGGGCAGGGCACTGGAGCTCTCTCTGGAAGAACTGCATTTGTCAGGCTGCTCACGTTCCTCTTCCCAATGGTCAGAGGTGCCTCTCCCAGCTGGATGAGAGCTGCCTCTGTTCCTACTCCTATTGCAGGTCAGGAAACCTGCACTGGAGTTATGTGCTCCCTGGCCCAGTACAGTATAGAGCAGCCCAGAGCTAAGCTGTTGATGGAGGGAATGTGCACTGTTAACCCTGAAGAACAGAAATGTTACAATTTTTTCTACTAAGCTTCCAAAAATTGGCTTCCTCCATCCAACTCTTCTGGTGCTGCTGCCTCCTTCAGACTTGGATTAAACACACTTGCTCTGTGAAAGTCCAGGGATTTGAAGATCCCTTGGAGGAATCCTAGGGGGCAGAAAAATAACATCACCTCCTTCCTGAGACATCTGAGGAGCTGTGCCTCGGTGATGCCTGCAGCGCCAGGACATGCTGTGAAGTTTGAGGGCCTGGTGGGGGAAGCAGCCTGCTGTGCTTGGGTCTCTGTCTCCCACTGTGCCTCCCTAGGAGGAGAGAGAAAATTGTCTCAGGAATCAAATGCAAGACAAAGCCTTCATGGAAACAGAAAGGTTATGAGCAGGTGGAAGGACATGTCAGCAGCGGGGCGCGCCTGCGGGCTGTCCAAGGGCGGGCTGTGGGGGCCGAGCAGCAGCAGCCCTGATCCTCTGGTGTGTGTCAGCACAAACAAGGGAGGCTTTGGGTCCTGTCCTTTGGAGCAGGGACGTGTCACACAGTGCTCCAGGTAATTGCCCTGGGCTGTCCAGGACTGATACTGCTTTATCCCACAGGAAGCCCTGGGCTAGGTAACCATGCCCCGGGCTTGTTCACAGTAGGCTTGGGAATATTGATCTAAGCATGGACAGCCAAGGATCCCTAAGCATCACAATACACTCCAGTTTGAAGTGTATTGACTGTGAGACGAGTCTCCAGCAGCAAAAGAACTGGGCTGAAGAGTAGCTTCTCTGCTGAGCTGCTTCCAGAATAATGATCAATATTTACAAATTCCAAGGAGATCATCACTCATACAGCCTTGATAGGCGTAGCCAGATGCTTGAATCTGTTTTAAGATGTGAATCCACAGAGAGTCATGGAGAGGCCACTGCTAAAAGGAGTGGCAGCCCAAAGCATGGGGAGCGATATCTGAGTGCTGGTGCTTTTGGAAAGCTGCCTGCCTGCCTGCCTGCTCCCTGCTAGCGAGCAGAGAGCAGAGCACCAGCAGCATCACACCACTCGGGATTACAGTCCTGTCCCTGTGGCAGAGCTATTTTAGCTCTCTTTCAAAGTTATCCAGGGAAGTCTGGGCTTTTGCCTGTTTGGGATACCTAAATAAGCTGCCAGAAAGCGGTTTCTTATTTACCAGCATTTAGATTGAGAGAGAGAGGGAGAGAGAATGAACCTAATTTATATTCAAACAAAAATCAGACTTTGGAAGCACCTGGTATCTCATTAAAAAACATTAAGGACAGTGAGTATTAGTGCAACCATCCTGAAGCAGCAGACAGTCTCTGAACAAGACGCTTTAAATATAATAGGGGTTTTTTGCTTAAAATATGTTTGTGACCTAAATATAATTTGATTTCCATGCCTTTGAACGGTGTGATGCTAATGAAGCAGGCAGGGCTGGCAGAGAGGAGGCTGAGGCAGCCGCATGGGAAGCGGCTCCTCTGCAGTGCGTTAGAGCCCCTGCGTGCGCTTTGCCCCGGCCGCCACCGCCACCAATGCGCCAGCCCTGCCCTGCCCAGGGCTGCCCAGGCAGCAGGAGGAAACCTCGGGCTGCTCAGCCACAGAAACGGGCACGGATCCAGCTGGAAAATGAGGGCTGATCGAGTGCTGCTCTGCGAGCATTCGTGTCTGTGTACAAAAAAAGGTACATCTGGCAAGGAGGGAAAATCACATCTCATACGGATGTGATTAAAGCCCTGCCATACTGCTTGTGCTTATTTTTCACCTGGAATCTGTATTGCCAGCCTCTGCCGTCCCATCACTTGCTGGAAGGAGGGTGAACAGAGGTAATTTTGCAGTGAGCTAAAATTGGGCATAGAGCTGAGAAGCCTGGCTCAGTTCCTCCTGGTAAAGAGATCCTCCTAGTCTTAAGCATTTTCTGCATTTCTGACAATGGAAACCTGCCTAAGCCAATGCCAAATTGCCAGGCTCTGGTAGCACAGTCCATGCTTTTGCTGTTTTCTCACGACATGCATTGTGGGGGGACAATGATGTCAGACACCACTAATGTTTGAGGCTGGCTGACAAGGGGGGTGTGCTTTAGGTTACAGTGTCTGAACCAGCCCTGGCCCACGTGAGGCAATGATTTCTTGGGTCATTTTGGCTGGATTTTCAGTACCTGCTCTTTGCAAAGGTGCTGGTTGTTCTCGCAGTCAGTGCTGATGGGCTGTCATAAATTCAGTCCATCTGCAGTCACACACAGGTGTCAATTTGGAATTAAGCTTCAAGCCCTTTGCAGCCACCACCACCCAGCAGCTCCAGCTTGTGCCGTGTCCACTCCTGGGACATGTGGCTCTCTCATGCCAGGTGCACCATGCAGGTCTCAGCCATGACTGCCTCAGCCTGTGCCACATCCCAGTAGAGAGGTTTAATGAATAGGTAGGTTTGTGTTTCCTCCAGAAGTGAGCTCTGCCTGGGCTCAGGCCCCTTAAATTGCTGCCCTGGATGGGAAACAGGCATCAGCCCCAGGCTGGTCACACATTCTTTGCTGCTTGAACTAGCTGTGATTTGGTAGGAGTGGGTTTGGTTTTTTTATTTAACCCTTTTTCTTTTTGTTCCTTGGGAATATTTTGAGTTTCTGAATTTTTCATGTTTCCCTACTGGTTCTAACAAGAAAAAACTTTTTTTTTTTTTTTTTTTTTTTTTTTTTTTTTNTTTCTGAATTTTTCATGTTTCCCTACTGGTTCTAACAAAAAAAATTTTTTTTTTTTTTTTTTTTTTTTTTTTTTTTTTTTTTTGTGTAAATGAGGCTGTAAAATTTTGGTTGAGAGACATATCCACTCTCCCTGCCCTGTCACCACAATTATTCCTCCGTTGCCATACAGTGCTTTCTTCCAAGAAGATGTATGCTTTCAACATCTCTCAGCCCTTCTGGAGATGAAAACTATTCCCAGTACGACACAGAAGAGTAGAGGGAAATGGAGTTAGAGGGAAATTGGGCCTTAAGAAAATGGTGCATCGTGAGAGAAATTTCACTCTTGCATACTCTCAGGCCACATGGGTGCTGTATCCAAGCAAGGAAAAATACAATGTGATGAAGAAGGACTTGGCTTATGGTGCGTTTACCCTGGTGTATTCCCTTGCCTCTGAGCCCATTAGGAAGGGTAATATTGTCCAAGTGTGCCAACCTCTTGTAAGTTATATAAAGGCATCAGGAAAGTCCCAAGTTAGCAACCAACTTCAGCAGGAGCTTGCAGGTCTGTTTGAAAGCTCCTGCCTTGCCCATGCTGAAAGGTTTGGTGCAAAAATACCTCACAGCAATTAGCTGTGAAACTGAGCTGAATTTTGACATTAAAAAGTATCCTTTTCCCTCAAGTATTTCACCAGAATGTTGTGCCCTTATGTCTGTGTATGAGAAACAAACATAAAGGCCTGTAGGGGGCTGCCCAGCCCTCCTCAGACATGTCCCCCTCTGGGAATGTTAACAGATCAGAACTTCTGATAGGTTTAGGTAGAAGCTACTGCCAAGAGCAGCAAATGATAACTGGAGTTTTTGTTAACTACAGTCACATTATTGCAGCTGTCTGAAGTGTGGACTAAAAGTGCTGATGTCCACAGACAGCAGACAATGGGTTCTTACAGCTGAACACATGTCAAAATGCCACATTTTCAGCTCTTCCAGTGTTGGGTTTGTTTTTCTTTAATTCTTTGCATTTTTTGCTTCTCATGCAGCAGGCTCGAGCACCTTTTTGGTGCACACAGGTGCTACCACAAACTAAAGACCTCCTTGAGGCACTGCTAATTCACATGCTAATGGTATCTGTCCCAGGAAAGGT
Organism: Polioptila caerulea; assembly: GCA_013397295.1. Classification (NCBI taxonomy): domain Eukaryota; kingdom Metazoa; phylum Chordata; class Aves; order Passeriformes; family Certhiidae; genus Polioptila; species Polioptila caerulea. The sequence continues at coordinate 320,201 of VYXF01010888.1, read as the reverse complement.
GTGAGTCAAGCCATTAGAAACATGGAAGACAAGCCAGATGATTATTGTGGGCAGCAGTGCATTTGTTCAGGTGGTCAGAGGCAGTGAATAGGAGATGAACAGCTCCCTGTTTGCAGAAAGTGTTTAGGGCACTCCAAGTCTGCAGGGAACAAAAAACTGCTTTATGCCCAAGTCAGTAATTAAAAGAACATCAAGACTGGAAGTCCATGTTGGGAGAGAAATAAACTGCATTACTGAGGGATTATTTGTGTTTATTGAGTAGAAAGGGGCAGTGAACCAGAACCTTTCTCTGTGCCATACGCAAGACCCTTTGGCACCTGGGGATGTAACAGTGAAGCAGAAATGGGAACCATTCTGACCTCACAGCTGCCAATGGATTGATCTGCACAGGAAATGCAGCACTTTTTAGTGCTAGAAGAAGCCAAGTGCTCAGTGAGACCAGTGCAGCCTGTGCTGTAGCAGTGACAGCTGCAGAAGCACAGAGAGAGCTGTTGTGATTCAATACTCATGCTTGTCCTCTCTGGGTTTTACAGCAGCCATGGCCATGCTGCAGGATTCATGGAGCATATTACCAGAAAGAACTCTATGTAGAACGTGGTCACCTGGAGATGGTTACTTTCCTTCCTTCCTTCCTGGCCACTTCCTGCTGCCCTCCTCTTGTGTTTTGAAAAGGAAAAATTTGGAAAATAATTAATTTTCCCTTTAAGCTGAGATAACAAAACAAATGACACTCAAGCCTGCAGCTTAATGGCACGGAATCAAGGAGAAAAAGCAGTTGCAGATGACTCTCAGTCCATTTTGCTGACAGATTTTCCTCACACCAAGGTCTGTAACTCCATAAAATCACAGAATCTCAGACGCCCTCAGAGGACAACAGGAGCTCTATTGCTGGAGTGTGGGTGGAGTCTCCAACCCTTCCCAAGGGGACCGAGCAGGGAGCTCCTATGCACATTTCCAAGGCACTGCATGACTGTAGGATGAAAACTGTAGAAGTGTAGAGGAAAGTGCAGAAGTATCAGGAGAGCAATAAACAGGGCATTTATCTCCTCCTTAATCACAGCCCAGCCTTCAGGAGGTCTGCAGGGAGAACTAATGGATTAAATACAGGTATTAAATGAAATCTTGGAAACATTTCCCTCACCTGGCAGGACTGAGAAGCTGATGGTTATGAGGGAGTGCTCCCAGTGCATTTGAGCTGTGAGAGGCGACCAAAGGAGCTGGGGCCATGGTTGACCCTACACAGCCGTGGGATTGAATAACCTGGGCTTTCACTGTTACCAGGGGCAATCTTGAAATTTCCTGAATATATCCTTCAGCAACTCCCGGGTGGACTAAACAAGGTGCTCCTTCTCAAATTGCTTTCAGCCTGAGGAGGAGGTCAGTCTGTTTTATTTCACTTGCTGCAGTGAAATAACCCTCTCCAGATTATGGGGCACGTGAGCAAAGAGCTCTTCTGCAGCTGAAGACTATGGCAGCATCCCAAGGGATGCCTTGATCACTTATTGGTATGACCTGCACAAAACCTTTCCTGGGTGTCCTCAAAATGCTTGTTTGGGTCTCCAGGTGCCCTCCTGTCAGAAGGAAGGCTCCAAAATGTGTGTCTGAAGGTGAGGGGTGATTTCTGTCCTGGTGTCATGGAGGGCTGAGTGCAGATGGGAGCTCACCAGGAGGGTTTTGGTGAGTACAAGCACTGTTCACAACTGGGAAGTGGAGGTGGAAACACATACTGTTAATTATATACCTTAGTGCAGTGGGGTTTAATGCTGGCTGCATTCCCAGGCCGTAAGATCTCACCTTCCTTTCAGCAAGGATTCAGTAATCTTTCCTCCTTCCTCTCCTTGGAACTCCCTTGCCTTAATAATATTAGGAAAAGCAGTGCTTTTCATAACTCCAGGGCTTTATCCAGAATGTGTGAGATAGAGCAGTGTGAACTGTCCCTCAGGTGACTGTAGCTCAGCAGGTGTTACCTGGGGTCTCCTTTACTAAGTGGATGGGATGATTGGAGGCTCTGCATGACCAAGTGGTTTGTGAGCAAGTGCTCACAGAGAGGGCAGCCCTGCCCACAGCTGGAACAGCACTGTGAACTCCAAAAATTAAGCTTCTAGTGCTGGGCAAAACTAACATATCTGTTGGGAGGAAGCAAATCAACTTTAATAAATGGTATCATAATTCAAAGTATTTTTTGAATATAAAGCTAAAATAAAGTAATACACTTCTTAGGGACAAATCAACACCAATTAGACTAATCAAACTGTCATCTAAAATAATCCAACACACATAGAAAATCCTATTTAGCTCAGTGATGATGCCAGTCATGTTTTTCAGTCACTTTCAGAGCAAAGAGAATCCTTCATCTTTGAAGTCAGTGACATTGGTTTCTCCAGCTCCTTCTCCCTTTCCTAGCACACTTCCCCTTGCTTTTGGAGGGTCACTGACTGGGATGCCTGTCTCCCACAGTCCTCATGCCACCACTAGCTGAGTAAAACCTCAGCAGAAGCAGTGCTTCACCAGCACACACCATCCAGGTGCCAAATTGTCATTAGGGGTTGCTTGAGCATTGCTGGCAGTAGAGATTCCCCTTTACACTGTAGACAGAACTCACTGCTGGCACTGTATTGGCAGTGGGGAAAGGGCAGGTCGATGAGGTGCAGCCAAGATCAGGGTCAAGGCCAGGTCTGCAAGGAGCTGTGCTGGGTGGCTGTTGTGGGACCATGGGTGGCAGTGGCAGTGACAACACAGCAGTGGCCCTGCCACTCAGAGCTAATGTCATAATTCAAGCAACAGTAATTAAAACAAAGCAGCAGGGTATTATTTGCATAGTAAGTCCCTCCTTTAAATGAGCATCTGTCCTCAGACCCCTGTGCTAACTCAGCCCCCTGGTCCCACTGACAAAGCTGTATCAGAACTCTGCCTCCCTGAGAGGCAGCCCCAGGTGAAAACAGGATGGGAGAGCATGGGCATGGAAATTAAGAATTAACAGCTAGTTCATTCATCAGGTACACACAGGCTGTGCCATCTCCTCACCAGCATGTAACACACACATAGTCCCACCACTGAACTCACTATGCAATTTTAGATCCTTGGCTTCTTTTGAATGCAAGTAACTGTTAGCTCTCTACCTATTTCCCTCCTTTCATAATTTTATTTCTGAAATTAGGAATTGACATTTCCTCTATTTGTGCTCCTGAGAGGCAGTTATACCTTTGTACAGCTATGATCTTCCTGCTATGACTTCTGGAACCATTTTCTTCCTGCCTAGGAGTCTCCAAACTCCAGGAGTGTTTTTGAGCCATTTCTTTTGCTCCATCACCTCCATTCCCCTGATGTCAAGGAGAAGGCCATACACAGGAAACTTCTTCAGAAGCTCTCCAATGACCTGAGTTGCTTTTCTCCAGCTCTGGAGAGAAATGACAATGAAGTCCCTCATCTCTTATGTGATCTGTCATCTGGAGAGACTATCCCTCACACAGAGGGGAGTTAACATCAGCTGAGGCATTCCAGCACATCTCAAAAGTTTTATCATAAATCAATCTTCAAAAAGGATTAGATGCAAAAATTATCACCGTGCCTTTCCAGCACCAGAGGCACTGGAGGTGTAAATTTAAGGATGCAGTCAATGTAACTACCTGAGATATGGCTTCCCAGGGGCACCATGTCTCCTCTCCCTTCCCACAGTCTGGACACTGGAAGTTCATCCAAGGGCTCAGCTACTTAGGTGAGCAGAAAAATCTGTAACATGGAACATAACAGAGAAAAAAGAACAAAGGTGCTACAGGGGCTCTGGAGAGTGGGAATGTGGACCTGGAAGCATTCTTCCCTGTTCCTCTTGTTTCCACCAGCATCTGTACAGCCCAGTTCCCAGCTAGCAGAGGCCTGTCTCGGTGCCAGCACACAACCCTGCTCCCAGGCATGAGGCAGCCTGGCACAGAGGTACGTGGGTTGCTCTGGAGTAGCAGGAGTGCCATCAAACCAGGTACCTTGGAGTTCATCTGGCTTTACACAGAGAATTGTTTCAAAAGCAGCCTCATGTGTACTCTGCTCCCTGGCCCGTGGTTTAGTTGCTGTGGCTCTGTGCTGTCCCAAAGGTGCCAAAGTGCTTCTGGAGCACAGCTGGCAACAGCAGCAATGGCTGAGCTTGCAGTGTAGGGCATCCAAGCCATAACCAGCCTGGATATGGGAAGTGACACTACAGGAGCCAGCTCCCACGTCTCCATCTGCAGAGCAGCATGCTCACAGCCTGGACAAACAACTTGAGAGAAGCTGGGATTTTAGTGTGTATTCAAGTGTGTCTCCATGATGCCTGCTGTCCCACTTGGGTGACAGGCTTGGTCACCATCAGGGTGGCACTGGCAGGAACAGAGAGGGTTGCTGCAGGCTGCTCCATGGGGACACTGATCCTGTGAGCTCAGGGGAGGAGCAGTTCCTAAGGGAAATAAGGGAAACCACCACTCAAAGGTGCGATGTGAGCTCTGGAGCCACACAACCAAGCAAAACAAAAGCCCTTCTTGTATGGCAGGCTCGCTTCTTCATGCAGCTGCCAAGAAATCCCAGCTGTGATTTTTTTTCCAGCTGTGCTGGTGGCAGATGCCCGTGGCTGGATTTTGAACTGGAGGGTTTAGCTGCACCACGGCAAAATCCCTGCTGTAAACAAGGCTGACGTCTGTATCTGCCTTTCATTCCTGCAGCAGCCCTTTCCTCTCTCCCCCTTCTCCTCTCTAATAAAGACATCCTGGCAAGCTTCCTGTTTTTCAAGAAGGCTCATAGCTGCCAGTTGCCCTGGCTTTGGCTTCATGCAGGCCTCTTCCTCTGCCCCTATTAATTCCCCTGTAAATCGGATCATGATGAAAGGGAAACGGCAGGGTAATTTAATTGTCCTCCAAGCACAGCGCACTGGAGAGGGATGCTGGCAAGGATAAGTCCTGCTCGTGGGATGCCTTTTTGTCCCTGTATTTTACTTTGCAGGGGAAAGGGGACACTCAGCATTAGCTTCCTCTCACCACGTGCCTTCTCGTAATGCCCAGGAGTGAATCGTGGAAGTTCGCTGTGCTGCAGCTTCCCCTCATTGGGAGATTAAGAAAATTGAGATGTCCCCACTCCGTGCTGGATGTAGGGGTGGGGGATGGGAATTAATGAGGCAATTGTTGGACAGAGCTCTAAAATATAATGTGCTCCCTCTTTGTGGCTGTCAGGCAGCCCCATAACTTGGCAGAGCACCATTGGATCCCATCCTGTCTCCAGTGAGTGGGAGTTGGGGATGGAAAAGGGATGGGGAGCAGAGAGATGGGTGTCAGAAGTGTTTCTGCAGAGAAACAGGTCCTTAACACAGAGAGCAGGGGCAGCAGCAGGAGTGCCACAGCTGATGTGGGTTGTGAAATGACTCTGGAAGTTAATTTAAAAGCACCAAAGGCTCGGGCACATGAACAAACCAACCAGGGTAGGAGGGCACAGCACATGAACAGAATGCCTCTGTGTCACTGAGCTCTTTGCCCCAGGCAAGCTCATGGTAACACAGATTATGGTACAGTTTTTCCATCAGGGCTTGATGGGATGCCTGCTCTCCTAGACAGGGCGGTATCAGGGACATGGACAGCTCCTCTGCTCTGGCTGAGGCTCAGTAACATGTTTGCCATCTCATCTTTTCTTGAGTTTTTCCTTGGGGACAGTGTTGCTCTTTTCTTCCTCTTAACTTCTTAGCATTCCACTTAAACTTTCACCAGTTTCTAATCCTCTAGGGAACAGTTTCTAGCGATTAGGAAACTGCATCAAAGTGATGTTTTACTGGGGATCTGCTAGCTGATATAGTGAGAAAGCTCAAGAAATGTGTTTAGCTGGGGTCAAGGGGCACTGGCCCTTTGCTCTGAGGTGGATTTATTCCCAGAGACTCTGATACTCTGACATGTGAGCTCACGTATGATGGAGAGATCAGCAGCAGGTGCCTCCTGCATGGAGGTGGGGGACCCTGCACATCTTTCCTTGCCCAAATGGCAGGAACAAGACAGGGCAGGAGAGTGGGGCAACCTTGAGCCTCTTCACAGGAGCTGAGACTCTTAATTGCTGCCGTCACCAGATTTGTCACCAAAAGGGGTCTGCTGTTAACAGCAGGTGACCTGAAACAGTCACCTGTACAGTTTGCAGCACCAGTGGAACCTCTCAGCCCTTCAACTGCTGCTGTACACCAGAGACCATCAGCTGCATCAGGTGGTAGCTGCAATTTGTTAAAACGTACACTTACATTTTCATGGTTTGGGTTCTCCTGCCTCTCTGCCCTGAAATTCTCAAGCTGGTCTTCAGTTCCTCTCCCCCATCAAGACCAAAGGGTCTTGCTCGTAAAATATTCCTTTTTCCTAACTTTAAAATGTCTGGTGTAGAAAATGTACATGCTTCTCACTTGCCCTCCAGTTGTCTTGAGATTTAATTAATTCCAAGTCACATTTGAATATCTTCTGAGGCAGAGGCTTAACATGAATCCACTTGCATGGGAAAAGGCATGCAGATAATTTGCTTCTGTGTCTCTTACTATGGGGAGAATGTCTGTTAGGTGGAGAGTCATTTCCTTACATATTTCTGATGAATTACTGTTTTCATTTAAATCCCATTAAATAATTATGGGTAAGTTGGTGTGCTTGTAAGAATGTTGGGCCCAGAATTACTGCTGGATCAGATACTTATTGCTGAACAGTGTTCAGCTTTCTGCAGGCTGCCTGTCTCTGCAGTTGAAAGGTTTATATTAGATATTAGGAAGAGATTCTTCACTGTCAGGGTGGTGAGGCACTGGCACAGATTGTCCAGAGAAGCTGTGGATGTCCCATCTCTGGAAGTGTTCAAGACCAAGTTGGATGGGGTTTGGAGCAGTCTGGTCTAGTGGAATGTGTCCCTGCCCATGGCAGGGGGGTTGGAACCAGATGACCCAAACCATTTTGTTAACATCAGGGTGAGATGGACTTGTAAAGATCTCCCATGTGAAGACCGGTCGTCACCTGCCTGGATTTGGCTGTTCTTCTGACCAAAAGTGATAGGAAATGCTTTGCTGGACACATTCTGAAATCCAGAATCAGATAAGGAGCAAGGATGTACCAGGTTCATCGAGTGACTTCATCTGCTCTGAGACTGAGCCCCAGTTCCCTAAGATTTCTCAAGAGCTGGGTGCTCATGGCCACCACTTCCCTGGCTCCTCACCAGACCTTCTGGAGTAGCTTTTTCTCGTTTGGAGCTGAATGTCCACCTGCCAGGCAGCTCTAATTGGTTAAACCCAAACCTGTGTCTGAATCAGATTCCAGGTTCAAACGTAGTCATCACCAAGGATGCAGCTGCTGAACAGGCAGAGTAAGAAAGAGATGCAAACCAGAATGCTAGGCAAATGCACTCAGACTTTGACAACTGAGATGTTTATAACCCAGACTATTTACAGTGAGATGTCAAACATAATTTGAAGATTAACAAGTAGTCTTGCAACGCAACAAGCAGGAGAAAAATCAGCAGCAAAACCAGGTGTGAGATGCCTCTGAGCCCATTCACCTGAAGGATGATTTAGAAAGGATGACACAAGTCTGACAAACCCCTTCACTTTCCATGTCATAAGAAACTGCAACATCAGACAAGCTAAAAATACAATCTGATTTCTGGTGCCTGTAAGATTAAATCCCTTGGTCTGCCCCATCTGCAGGATGTCCCAGTCTGCCATGGCTTCTGTTTTTCTTGTAAGCAGAGTGTGTAGAGAACTTGCCACACAGAAGTCCCTGCTGGAAAATCCTAGATATTGACAGCAAGCACCGCAACCTTGAAAGCTTAACTCTTTCTGTATATCCTATGCAAAGAGGATATCTTTGAGTAGGCCAAATTAAAAATACCATATCTCATTTTGTTTGAGCTCACAGTACTGTTCTCTAGTACTGTGTGCATGACAAATCCCTGGAAAAACACTCTCAAGGTGAGGATGTAATACATGTGCCAGAGTTTGCATGAACATGTTTATTTAGAGAGGCTGTTGAAGTCCTTGTGCCAGAAAGAAATATGTGGCTTGTTTCTAAGATGTTCTCCTCTGCACAAGAGGTGAGGTGTGGAATACAGTGCCCTTAGGTGAGGTTACCTCACATATTTATGTGCAATTGAGTTAACTCAAGGCTTACCTGATTTTAGGCCTTGCACAAAACAGTTGGGCCCAGTGTTCCAGCTTTGTGTCTGTGACTTGATGGTGCTGGAAGCTGAGTAGTGTCCTAAGTGATTTTACTGGGGTTTGGTGTTTCTAGTACTCGCTGGCCAAAGGGGTTCACCTGTTCTGCATAGAAATATGCACATTTTCATTTCTTGACCTCACTGCTTGATCAATAAACAGCCTCGGAAGGCAGTCAGAGCTTCTCTGTTTGTGCCACTCTTGGCCTGCAGAGTCTGGGGTTGGAGTAGGGAGCAGAAGTGAGCCTGTGATCGTGCTCTTGGCAGTATAGCACAGACTCACAGCCTGGGTACCAGAGCAGCAGCAGGAAACCAGTGTGTCCAATTTCTGTACAGGATGTGATTTCCATGCTCATCAGATAGTGGAAACTGGAATAGATAGAATTAATGATCTCTTGGGACCATTGCAGACAGCGTGAGTGGAAGTTCTTCGGCAGAGAGCTGCACTTTCCCACTCTACGTGCCCTGAAATGCCCTCACCTGGTATACAAAGATGGAAAATCCTCCTGTTATCCCACACTTTCTCCAGCCATTTTCCACATCAAGTGGTCATAAATGAATGAAGGATAAGACTGGAAGCAAAGGTGGAAAGAAAAGTTCAGCACTCCCACTGGAGAGAGAATGCTCTGGAAGAATCATTGCTGAGCCTAGTGCTGCTCTGGAAGACTGATCAGTATTCAGAGTAGTAAAGGGGCCCAGAAAGGTGGCAATTATTTAGAGAGGATCAAGGTGCACAGCAGGACCCTGTAATAGCTGGATACACTCAAATCTTGGAATATGTGCTGCTGTGCTCCAAGTTCCAGCATCCTCGAAGGGATGTGTTGGCACTAAAGGGTGACAAACTCCACAAGAGTACTCTCAGTACCTCAGTGTCCTGTTTCCCTGATTGTCCATTTTTAGTCTCCAAACTCAGGGCAGTCTGGGGAGTAGTATGTGCTGAAGTCACCCCTCTTCCTTGCTGAGGAGCAGTGATGGAGTTGGGAGGACTCAGACCTGGCAGCCCAGCAGCTCTGTCGGGTCCTAGAATTAGACAGGGGGGAGATAGGGAACAGTGCCTCTAGGAGGAGAGACTAAATACATTAAGGCTCTGTCCTTTCCAGTCTTGCCTTCCTGGGAGCTGGCCAGATCCTTGGAGAGGTAGCTTTGAGTGCTGTAGTGCTCCTGGGCCTGTGGATCATGACTTACAACAAAGTCTGGTTTTCTCTGCTGATTACAGAGGCTTTGTAATTCTGACACCACCATGCCCGTCTCCTCAAGATCCCACATGTGCGTCTCCTTCTACAAATTCCAGCCCTGATTCTGAAAGGACCCACTGCTGAGATGGCAGCAACTTATTAAAGATCCAGTTTTCACAGTAGAAAAGGAACTGGAAAAGAAATGAAAATTTTAATTAATGCTACTGATGGTTTATAGAAGAAAAGCAGTAAGAAACACCTTTGGTGTGAGTCTGATATTAAACTATTTTTAAAATTACTTTTCCTCCTTTGAAAGCAAAAAATAATTAACTGTGAAGTGCTGGCAATGTAATATCAGCTCTGAGTGGTGGTGCATATATTTAGTGCTTTAGTTGTCCAGTTCTGAGAGATCCCAGGGGACAGGGTTTATAACAAGTATATTATCTCTCCATCAAAGAGGTATTTTTTTCATTTTAGAGGAAAAGCATAGCTCAATAAATGATGTTCACCAAATCCCAAACTAATTGAAGTCAGGAAGGTGCTCCAGAGGCCATCCAGCTGAAGGCCCCACTAGAGCAGGCCCAATTAAAGCAGGTTATTTATGGCTTTGTCCAGCAGAGACATGAACAGCTCTAAGAAGGAGATTTCCTAATTTTTCTGAACTCTTTTTCGATCTTTGATGACCCTTATAAGGATAAAGGAGCTTTGCCCATACCACATCCAAATTGCTCACATCCCTCCTCACTCCTGTTGTCTCTGCTACAGTGCATCTCCAAGAAAAATCTGGCTCCATCTTCTCTGGAAGAGAATGGTCTCTGGTGCCTTCCCATTGCAGACAACAGTAAGGTCTCCCTGTACCTTCTCTTACACCTGAACAAACCCAGTTCACCCAGCTTCTCCCCGTTCCTCACACGCTGCCCTTCCCTAACCATCTTGGAGACCTGCTGCTGAACTCTGTGTTAATGTGTTTCCTCACTGGGGAACCCCAAAATGGAGAAGGTAGTCCAGGTACATTTTTAGGCTGGGTGAAACAAACTTATACTGCAATTGGAAGTCACAAATTTAATGTTAGCAAAAAGCCCCTGGCCTCAGGATAGGAAGTCTCCATCTCTTCTGCTGGCAGTACATGCCCATAACCAGACTGGGGATTTTGCAGTGTGGCAGGAGTGCTTTAAGAAGAAAAAAAAAGGGCTCCAGCAGATAATTAAAAATAAAAATAGGTATAGGTGTCAGATCAGCCATGAGTCCAAACTGTCACAGGTCCAAGCTCTAAATATGCTTTGAAATGCACACCCCAGCAAAGGAGGCAGCTGGACACACAGTTTGGATGCATCCTGCTGCGAGCAGTCCTGCCAGTGGGAGCACAGCCCACTCCCATTCTGCAGGGTGACCAAGGCAGCAGCAGCTCCTGGGGTGAGAGGAGAAGCAGGTCTGGGACCCTGCAGTGCCAGAGGGGTTGTGAGGTAAAGCTGCTGCCAAGATCACATCACACCAGAGCTGCAGGACTACAGGTGCACAACCCCTCTTGCAGGTAGAAGAGAAAGACATGGGGATGGATGCATCCAGGCTGCTGGGAGCCATTGGGGATCCTTTTTCTCCAGGCTGGTCTTTTTCTTAGCAATGATGAGGGTTCAGATCAGAGAGATCCCTTCTCTGGCCCCAGGTGTGGGTGACAGAGAAGGAGTAGTGGAGTGAACACAGGGGATTTTAAGGAGCATAAGCTGAGCACGTTGACTTGGAGGCAGAAAGAAGTGCCAAAGGAAAATGAGGGATGTGGAGTGCTCCCTCCCTGCCACCACGCTGCCCTGCTGCTGCTGCTGCTATGTGGCTTGAAACAGCTTGTACAATATTGTTAAATGGAATGAAATTCTCAAGGTGATTTGGATCAAAGTGCAGACTTTTGGTACTTTTATTATTTATACTTGTAAGATGATGGGGTTTTTTTCTCTCTTTTAATCATGCTGTGACTTCTCATGTATTTCTGCAATAAATCACTCAGTTTAATTATTGTGTCATTTAGAAATAATCAAAGGGTTGGCAGCAAGATAAGATTTTGCTGTATTATGCATGTATATGTACATATTCCATTTTACTCTAATGGGTTATACTCCAGGTATGTGAAAGGCCCAGGACACTGAGGGGCAGATGCCAACGCAGAGAATGTGTTTTTACACCAAAACCTGTTGTTAAAGACAAGTTGCCATGTCCAGAAGACTGAATTATCAGGAGCAATTTCCATCCCATTGCTCATGACATGTGCATGGAGGATGCTTCTCTTCACAGCCATCTCTCATCCTCCAGTATTCACTCACTCAGAGTTATAGCTCTGCCATTTTACGGCACCAGAAATCCTCCCGAGAAACTATTTGCAATGCATATAAGTGTTTTTTAATTTAACATTTGTTTTCAGGAGCAAATAGGTGATTGCCTCCAAAGAGGAGAACTAATGAACCCCACAAAACTCGCATTGGTCTCACATAACTCATCGATGTTAGAGGACGTCCCGCATGGTGCTGACAATATTGTTAAAATGTCACCTGTTATTTATGCCACTGCAGCCAAACGTGACATTTATGGCTGTAAATGAGCAGCAGGCTTCACAAACAAGTGGAGAGGCTGAGCTGGCCGTGCCTGGCGCTGCCCTTGGGCTGCACTGCCGGCTGCAGCCCAGCCCAGGGACACCCGGCACCTCCCGCACCGCTGCCGCAGCCTCACGTCTCATCAGGTCCGTGCTAATTGGAAAGTGCTCACTCCTCACTCCAAGCACTTAGTGCTGCCTCTGTGGTTTTTTGGAGGGAGGAGCAGCCAACGACCCTGCTGCTAATGAAGAGTTGAAGTTCGAATATAAAGAGGCAATTCACCGTAGGTCATGTAGGAAAATGCCTCTTCCTGCCCAGAGCTGTTGTGTTTCTTCAGTGCACAGGGGTTTTTTTCTGGCTCTCCTGAAGCTAAGCTGCCAGCAGGGTATAAACTGAAAGGGATTCAATTACAGCCTGTCTACTCTTCATCAGAGGTGCCCAGGTTTCCTGGCCCTGCGAGCCACACATCAACCGCCCAGACACTCCAGTGCTGCTCTGCACAGAGCTGCTGACATCCCTGGGTGCTGTCCCCAGGGAGAAATGACCCATCTGAGTACTCTGCCTCACCTCCCAGCCCTCCACTGGCACTTCCAGGCTTGCAAGTGGCTGTTGGGTCCCCAGCTCCTCAGGATTGCCAGACCTGGCAGCCCACCCTGGTAGCTGGGGCTTGGCTGAACACCAAAGGCACAACAAAGGAGCTGAATCCTACAGGTTTGGAGCCAGAGCTATGGAAACAATCTTCTACTTGCAGGGAATAATGGATGTATTTTCTTTCAGGATGGGTAAAAGCAACTCCCTTAGAGAGCTGATTCCCTCTGTGGAAGCACCTGACAAACTCCTCTGGGTGCAGACAGATCACTTCTGAGCAGGAGTCTATTTGGTTCTTTCCAAGGACAATTTCTAGAGGTCAGCTACAGTCAAATAATTGTTGCAAGGAAAAATTTTAGCATAGAAATAAGAACACTGTGTTTGAAAAAAACAATTAGATTGCTCCCAAACCCACAAACCTGTCACTCAGTGAGAAGCTTTCTGGTCTCAAATCCACCTTAGTAAAGACAAGAAGTGAAAGTGACAAGAAACAATGGTTATTGCAAGCCTTATTATACGTAACAAATGAGAATGTTTACCAGAGTCTGGTGGCTGTGCAAACAAGTCACCAGCTAGGAAAGTGACAGCTGATGGAAGAAGATAAAACATTAATGAAAAAATCCTGGGTTTAAAGATTAAGGGCAAGAAGGCATTATTTAAGTATACTAAGATTAAGAAATCCTTGCACTCATACAGTAGGATAGGATTCATAGGGACCTCTTGGACCATCAAATCCTCATGCTATCTGTATTGCCATATCAATCAACCTTCTCCTTGGAAATAGTAGTATTGAAGTAGTTCTTTTCATCCCCTGACCCCAAGGGATGGAGGATAGTGTGGAAAACATTGTAGAACCTGGTATTTTGGTTGGTTATAACCTCCTTGTGATTTCATACTTAAACTTTTTTGTTGGCACATCACACCCATTGTCTCTCTAACAAAAATGCCCCTCATCAAGTTCAGTAATGTCTCTACCTTTTGCTAGCCCCTGTAGTTCCAATGTTGAAGGTGGTAGAATGGCCAATTGTGACAACACAAAAAGAAGAAATATCCTTTGAATATTTATGTTGTGTATTTGGAAAGATATGCTTATTCTGCAGGAAGGAAGAAATATTTTCTTTCTCATCAGTAGCATGGAGGTTGTAAGCAGCCACCACAGCAGCACACAGAAGTAGTACCAGGAAATTGTGACCAAGAATATTGAAAGATGTGTCTGAGGAGCTTCCTGAAACACTGACAGTATTTGTAGAATGTATTGAAAGACAGGGCAAGCTACAAAGGGCCAGAGAAGTTAAACAGCATGACCCAGGATTGTCCCCAGACATGGGGGCTTTACACACTGGGCACTGCTCCCCTGCATGTGCAGAAGATTTGATTGCACACTTGTCTGGTCCCCCCGCAGGCAGACTGTGCACCTGTGCAGCTGGTACTGCATGCCTGGTGTCACGCTGATCATGTGCCAGCCAACAGCATGCCAGCCCCTTCAAACTGTGAGTCCACACCTGCATTTCCCAAGTCCAATCAGTCTGCCACTAGTCCCAGGCAAAATTATTGCAAAGCACATATGGGAGGTGAATAAAGCATCAATGAATAGGAGCATACTCAATGCCAGCAAATGCTGAAACCTATTTTCTTAAAAGCAATCAATGAAACCTCTTATAAAAATGAGATTTTTTTTATTTATCTGATTAAAGTTATCTTTATAGATCGCTGGAAATAAGAGACGTCTATTTGACAGTTGCATGTGTCCTTCTCATTAAAAAAAGAAAATTAAAAAATCAGTGTAGCCAATACTGCACCGGTGAAATGAAAGGCTAGCTCATAGATGTCCAAGTAATTGTCAAAAAAAAAAAAAAAAA
>VYXF01010888.1:283089-305819 GCA_013397295.1 Polioptila caerulea | reverse complement strand
AAAAAAAAAAAAAAAAAGAGCTCAGTCAGTATTTTTCATGACAACTTCAAGTTTGGTCCAGGGAAGATCAAGAACTGACTTTGGTTGTGATCTATAAATACTCACAAGGGCAGCACTTTCTGGCAGTAGATGGATCTGTCATCTAGCTAAGCTAGATTTGTAAAACAGTGCAGCAAAGAACAATCATACACAAGTTCCAGGTAGGAAGAAGAAAATATTTGAACAGGGAACAGTTGATTATTAGCCCAGCTCGTTAGGCAAGTAGTGCATTTATGCCTGTTTGAAACCTTGTATTTGCCCAGACACCCTGTGCAGGCAGCCAGGTGAGTGCTGGTGGCCACCAAGTCTGATCCAGGGCAACTCCCAGTGCCTTGCCATTTTGATGGCAGTGTTTCAGAGTGCCTGTCAGTGCATCAAGCTTTGTCTCTCTCTTTTCTTGGGGGTGTGCAGGGCGGCCACCAAACCCAGAGCTGAGATAACAGCACCCATCTGTGACACCTCTTGCAAGAGCAATCATCTGATTGTTGCCTGCGTGCGCTGTTTCCAAACGGCCGCCTGGGCTGCTTTAGGCAGCTGCTTGCAAACTCTGCAGACAGACACTTGAATTTCATTATCCCCTGTTGCACAGGAATCACTCAGCTAGATATCTGAGGTCATACCACATTACTTCTGGCACTGCAATGGCTGTGAAGTTACCTTGGGAGGGGAGGAGGCTGCACAACCACCTCCCTAAGCATCAGATCTCAATTTAAAAAACCCTACTGGGGAAACCTAAAAAGCACAAAATGGTGGGTCAAGGATTAATTAACTAGGACAGACCTAGCTGACCAGTAATGCCCACAGGACTCCCAAATGAGAAGAAATGCTTTCCTGCTAGGAAGATCATCTTTGCTGAGGCAGAGATGTCAATACCATACTGTGCCTGATGGTTGCTGAGCAGTGGATAAACAAATCTCTGCTTTTAAAACAAAAAAGATGAGCAAAGGGTTAACTTGGAGTAGTTGTGTTAATGGTATCTTAGGCATGTTTTCATAAGCAAGAGGTGAAGCTGCATCAGAGCAGACCTGTGCAGTGAAACCATTTGGGGTGGGGGGTTTGGTTCAGTCTGGCTCTGGTTGGGACCTGTGGACTGAATCATCATTAGCAGCTGTAAGGCTGCTCCACTCTGCCAGCCAAAGCAGGAGATGAGGCACAAGCAGGAAAGGCTCATCAAAAGCACTCAGGTAATCCAAACCAAAATGCTGAGTCTGAGATACCCCCAGGTGCTCACAGTGCAGTGTGCAGGGGAATAATGGAGATGGATATTGACACATCTTTTACTTACAAAGAAGTTGCTGAACAGGAAAAGCTTTTTTTCCCTTCAAGCCGTCACAGACGGTCATCTGACTTTGTGAGGGTGCCAGACTCTCGTGCCAGCTGTTTAAGTAATGACACTTCTGTTCCCAATCAAACCATGGCTGATAATGACATGGGAAGGACAATTTTGCTAATTCTCTTTTTTCTCCTCCTTTAGACAGGTACTTTGAACAAAATACATATATGTACTACTCAGCATCTTCATGTCATTGGAAGAAAATATAAATGGTTATGAGTACCTTTCTTGTAGAGCTGTGCCTGTCTGAAAATGATAAATCTCAGAAGTGATAGCTTGACGCAAAACCAGTGTTGAGCATATTCTGCAGAATCTGCTCCAAAGCCTGAGGAAGTCTGTGGAACCTTTTTTTCCCTGTGACAGGGCTCTGAACAGACTCACAGAGCAGTTTCCCACAATGTCAAGCAGACTGGCTTAGATGTACCGTGATTGTAGGTTCCTCTGCAATGTCCACGAAACTAACTAAGGCATTTGGAGTGAGAGACACACAGCATGTAGGAGAGATCTACCTACCTGTCCTAAGGATCTCAGCAAAACAAACAAAAACACCTGTCAAAACAAGATTGAGTCTTCAGAGAGTAGAGTGCTCTAAGCACTCTTTGAGGTGATGCTCTTGCCTCTCATTGAGCTCTTTGGAGAACCAAGAAAAGTGTCAAATCCCGAAGTTTAGTGAGGCAGGAAGTAATTTTCTCTATTTTTTCCTCTGGACATCACTGGCTTTGTTGTGCTTTGCCCTATTCTGGTTTTCTGAGCAGGCAGGGAGGGCAAATGACCAAAGAATGCATACCCAGACATTTTCAGCTGGCTTATGACATGGCATGAATTTGCTGTAATGGCAGGAGTTTGTATTTATTATCAGAGTTTCAATTCAGTTCTTGTTCTTAATCTGCCTGTCTTTCCTAATACTCACAAGATACAAGGAGATGACATTGTCATAGCCAATTATATGTTAGGTAGGGGATAGTTACTGATGATCAAAGGTTGACACACTTCTCATGTATGGAAAAAACATTTTAGTTATTCAGGAGCAGCAGTGAAAAATCTACATCCCAATGGAGGTGTAAACTGTGTTTGCAAGGTGCAAGTCCTCTCTGTGGAGATTGTTTGAGAAATTGCAGAAATAGGCATTGTAAGAGCAAAAGAGGGAGAAAACATCACAAGTATGAATGGAATCGGACAAAGTGATACCTCTCTACTCATCTGTGTGCATTTGGCTGTGGCTGTAGGGGTGGCAGTGGTAAAACCCCCCTAGATTTGAGCAGAGATTACTGCTAACCACCCATAGGCACCCCAGGAAGCATGACTATGGCCCCTTGTTGTAGCTAGCCCCCCACATGCTGTGGGGTACAAAGCAATGATCCTTCTTGTCCAATGGTCAGTCTCAAGTGCCCATCTGCCCCTCCATCTTTTTCTAATATCAGCTGAAAACATCACTGGTGTTCTTTCCTGCAGTCTCTCAACATCTACTATTTATTATTTAAAGCAGTGCCTGTATTATTTAACTCACTGAGCATTTCTGGGGTATGGTTTCCATGAAAGAGGCTGTGCAGCACCACTCCGTTGAGCTGTGAAATAGCAACATCCTTCTCTGTTGGAACCAACACCACCCATAGTTATTCTCAGGTGGTTTTGAAGTCCATAAACATACACAGACATGCACACATGCATACATTTGTGTCTGTGCACATACTTTCATGTGTCTAAGGTATGTGTCAGAAGAGTGTGATAACCTGCCAGATATTCTGGAAAGCCTTTGCTCAGCTGCGGCTTTCTGCACTTTGTAATGTTTATCTTGTATCTTTGGCTACTCCATCAACACACCAGACTTTTGCAAAGACCTTTTGTTTGTGGTGCTGTGTCTCAGATCCCAGCCATGGCTTTTCTCTCCTCCAAATCCAAACTGGCAACTTTCCTCATAAGCTGCAGGTTTTTGATAGCAAACATGTCCAAAGGATGAAACAAACTGGCCACCCAATTCACAAGCACTGTCTCTCTTCTTCAGCCCCTAAGACATTTGTTTTTTATTATATTATTTTTATATATAAAAATACCAATACTTCTAGTTTGGGGTAAGAATGAGTCTGTTATTTCTACATGCCTACTATTCTTTCTGCTGATCCACCACAAGACACATTCCAGCTCAATTTTCAGTCTCAGGGAACACGGGCTGTCGTGTGGTTTATTTATTTTTTGGCTGTGATTTGTCAGTCTTTCTCTGACTCTCCCCACGCCACTCCTCTTCCTCCCATTCAGCCTTAGGTTTGCAGAGCCCTGGGCTGTGCGTGCTGTGCGGATCTGTTTTAGTTCCCTGTCAATTATTCCTCCCTGTTTACGGTAACAGCTCATATCACATTTTATTACAGTGGCTCATGTGCCTTTCACATCATTGCTTTTGAAACATTGAATGTATTCTGAAATGTGTCTGGTTTTCAGTCTAGCTCCTCACTGTTTCCTAATCCCACGAGGATTTTGTCGTTGGTTTTGCATCTTTTTTGCCGGCTGCAGCTGTGTCCCTGTTCCAGGATTATTGCTCAGGTTGCTGTGAGAAACATGGAAGTGTTTTTCCTTCTCTTCTCTGACCTTCCAAGCCCTTTAGCTACTTCTGCCCCTACCTGCTCTCCCCTCTGAGCCTTAAGTGCTGTGCTCCCTTCCCGGCCATTGTGTTGGACACAAAGATGAAATGACCGGGGCGTGTGAAAGCGCTTGACAACGCTTCAATATTATCTTCTCCTGCAGGATATCACAGTTAACCCTGGGTCTCCACTTCTCTGTACAACTGCCTTATTTTCATTTTGAGGGAACTCAGCCCTCGCAGCAGCATGGAATTAATATCTCAGCTGCTGCTATGCTCAGGCAGAGAGCCAGCTTCCTCTGCCAGCGCGTCGCCCGAGTGTCTCGCACTCGAGCACCTGTATCCCTGCCTGAGTAGGGGCAGCATGGAGCTGTTTATCCCTCTTGCTGTTCCTCCACGTCAGTGTGCCCTTCTCTCAGGGCCTGATTCCACCTGTGAAGCTGAATTTCCTAGAGGGCAAACAGGATCATTTTAGAGAAGATCTTGCTACCCCTGAAGGGGGGGAGCTGATGTTTCTGATAGGCATTTTTTTTAAACCCAGTATAGCTGATCTGGAGTGGGGAATGGGAGCAATGTACTCTGTTTATAATGTAAACAAGTTTTAAAACTTCCCCAGACACTTGTACTTTTGCCAGCTCCAAATGATAAAAAAGCACATGTCAGGTCTCAAAACACAAGATTGTCTTTAAAATTCATTACATTTAAGAATATAAATTTTGAATGTTTATTCACTCTTCCCCCTCTGGGCCTGGAATTGTATTTGATAGAACCTTCCTTCTTTGAGAAGGGAAGCTTTTACCTCAGACACTGGAGCATGGAAAATAGGAAAGACACAAAGAGGTTTTAGCTCAGGAACAGCTCAATGCTTCAGTGACTTTGGCAAAACTTAATTTTACTACTCCAGGGTTTAGGGTTTTGTGAAAAGGAGGGAGAAAAGAAGATAGGCCTGGATGGAAGAAGTAGGAGAAATGCCTGGAGAGACTGATGCTGAGAGAAGAGGTTAGCTATCTTCGAGACTCGCTGTCCCCCACCAATTCCAAAAACTCAGGCTCTTCTTTCATCAGCACAATGTAACTTGTCTTACCACAGCTTAGGCAAAGTAGACTGGAAAAATACGACTTTTCTACCTCCAAGAGCCTATTGTCCTGGATGACAAGGTCTTCCCTACCTCTAGAACCCCCTCCTTTTTGTATCCTGCCAGAAGTCTCTCTAGGAAGGGATTTTAGGGTGATCAGGATACAAGCTACATCCAGAAGGTGGTGGAGGCTGCCAGACCCACATGTTTTTTCCTGTGGGTGGCAAAAACAACCAGGAGAAATTTGGGGAGCATTTCAGCCAAAGTGCGTATCTGGCTATTGCAGGAAGAGAGAGCATCCAGGAGAGTGAGGGCTCCACTGAGTTATCAGTGTCTTACAGAGCTGAGGAGGCTGGTTCTGAGCAGCTTTTGTATTACACATACTCCAGTGGAGCTATTCAAGGCAGGTGTTAGAGATTTCAATTGCAGCTTGTGCCTCTCAGTGAACTTGGAGCAATCCACACCCTTTCTGAACCCATTTGCCTTTTCTAAGAGATAGCAAGAATGATATCCTTCTACGACAGAGGAGCCATTGAGAACATATTAGTTCACATTAATAAAGCAGATGGATACCCTTCTGTTACCACAGGAAAGACACACAGAGCATTTTGGTTTATTGTGGTTATATGAAGACTGAAACTTTTGCCTATTTTCTACCAAAACGCATAACACCTTTAGAAAGCCTTTCCTGATAGCAGGAAGGAAGCAACAAGCCAAATCACAAAACAAATCTATGAAGTTCAACATGAAGACACAGAAAACTTAAATACAGGCTATTACTCAATGTAGCAGCACTAAATGTAGGCTGGGTAACCAGCTGAATAATCACAACTGCTGATGATTACTTATGAGCACTCTTGAAAGCAAAGTGTGACCCTTAATGTTATCTGCTGGGAAAGAATATAAGCCAGCTTTTCCTTCCAAGAAATGAGGTAGCTTCCAATCTATATAGGTAATGGAAGACAAGGAACTAGAATACAAAGAACACTACATCAATTTCTAAAAAATAAGTAAGGAATTAATAACGTAGTTGTTGTGTGAGCAGCTACAGCAAAATAAGGTGATAAATAGCAGACAACTGGGGCTTATAGTGCATCTGAGAAGCCAATTTAATTATATTCTTTGACAGGATAACAAGCCTAGTGGGCAAAAAATACTGCACAGTGGCTATGTCTATCGTTCCCTGAGATGACCTTGTATGTGGGTAACTGAAATCTGAATGGTACTTCTCAAACCCCAGCTCTTCTGGCATGTGCCATATGCAGGCAAGTGTGACCCCCATGCAGAGTTGTGCAGCCAACACACTCATTTTAAACTCCATGGCTGTTCCAAGCATGTCTTCTCAGCCTCCACATCTATGAGAGCCACTGAATGAAAAGTGGATAACATCACATCCTTTTTTATACGAAGGATCTGAATCCTAAACTTCAGACTACCAGAGGGGCTCAGGACCACAGCTATGCAGATGTTTTCCTGTTGGAGCAAGCAGTAGAGGCAGTGCACACAATTTTGGTTTATTTTGCCATCAGATGGTAGTCAGCAGTTTGCTGGAGGTGGAGAAATCGTTGGAGCTGTGAACAAACACCCTCATCCAAATAGATCACGAAGGCTTTTGCTCAAAGGTGTGTTCTTCCCTCCTCCGTGTCACCCACTCGCCTGCCTGATCTCCCCTGCTGGGAGGTGGCATTGTTCAAGCACCCTGACTTGTTTCAGCCAGCATGGGAGGAGCTCTTTCCTTGGCTCTCTGTCAGGCAACTAGAAATGCCTCCAGGAGAGGTATAGAAGGGTGTAAATTGAAGACAGACGGTCTCTGAAGAGGAGCCCCATTTGGAACACCAGCCACGGTCAGTACGTTGACATTACTGCAATGAAAGGTGTTTGTTCCCTGTGTCCTGGGATTGGACCTTCAAACACCACAGGCTCCAGTGGTTAAAAATAGCATAGTTAGCACAAGGACTTTGTTAGTATCAATGCTAGGAGCTTAAAACATGATCCAAGTGTGGAATGCGTGGCATGGGTCAGATCTGCTAACACACTAGGTACTAGAAAATTCACGAAGCTCACTGTGGTCTTGCTCCTGAAAGAGGACAGAAGTCCATCTTCTTGGAAGAGGCCACACAAGAACACAGTTTGGTCCATTTCTCCTGAGATCTGGAGCAAGTATTTGACTTCCCTATCCCCTCCTGGTTTTTGCTGTCAGTCACATTCTACATGACTTTGTGCTCTGCCAGACAGGGGGATGGCATCTGTACTCTGGTGGGGGAGCTGGAACTAGATGAGCTTTAAGGTCCCTTCCAACCAAAACCATTCTGTGATTCTATGAATTTATGAGTCCTCTCTTACCTTTATGTTGAACGACAAGGAAACAAGAGAAGCTATTTCTTTGCAAAATTGCAAACAAATCTCTGCTGCAGGAGTGTCAACTGATGATACCTCTGCCTTGTACAATGCCTGATGAAAAACAGCCAAACACCCAGGATAAGTGTTAGTGGTGGAGAATTAATCAAGGAGGTCTCCTGTCGTGCCCAAGCAACCCCTCTCAGCTTGAGAGCCTGTCCATACCTGCAGAATAGAAAGAGGGAAGCATGTACCTAGCTCTGGAAGGTGAGAATACACAAAGTGCAAGCTAGAAGAATGAGCTGAAATCAATTAATTGAAGTTCAACCCCAACAAATAAAGGAAAGGATGAATAAACATGAGTACAGAGAAATGAAGAGATCACAGAAAAGAGTCCTGGGGTTAATGAGAACATAGTCAAGGGGGAATTGCTAGATGAGGCTGGCACAAATGCACAAAATGTATTATCAGATGGATATTGGGATTAATAGGTGTCATGACTTTAAACAAGTAATGTAGCTGGAGAGTATTGAAGCATGTTTTGATCAGCACAATTTAAAACATACATAAGCCAGATGGATAGAAACGAGATGAGAGAATGCAATAATCAGCGACTCTGGGCCTCTTTGTTTGTTAAAAAAACTCCAACACTCAGTGTAAAGCTTTCTTAATGCTGATATGAGTAAGTCTTCTGACTATAGAGCTTAGGAGAATAGGACCTTGGTTCATTTCATGAGGGAAAATGGAATTGGCCATTTCTAATTAGCCACAGTTTTCGGAATTACAGTTTTGTTTACTTGTGCTGTGGTTTCATGTGCTGTGTTTTTCTGCTTTATTCCCAAGCAGAACAACTCCTAACTAATAATATGTTATAGCTGTGGCTGTGCCCATTGGAGGGCACAGGGAACACACACAGAGGCTTCAGAGAGGGCGAAGCACAGCTATGCAGTAACTTTCTGGACTGGGGATGCAAAAGTATTAATAAAGGGAAGAGACCTCTGCCTACCAGCCTCTAAATCATTGTCAGCAATCCTCCATTCTCAGGATGATCCCTGCACCTCCCAAGGCTAGCCTGGTGACTGTAAGGTGACTTCACAGCAAAGACCAAGTCAGACCATTTGCAAAGGTGCACAAGTGATGTGTGATACCTGACTGAAGCAGCACCAGTGATGTCAGATTTTAGACAGGTGTTGCCAAACTCAGAAGGAGGACAAAGCCAAAAGTGATGAGCCACACCAGAAGGCACAGATTTAACTGAATTGGAGAAGCAGAGAAAAGTCTGTGTCCCCCTGATACCTGTGAGTAAATGGCTAAACTGTCTGTTCTTCCACTTACACAGTAGCAGCTGCTGTACCATGTCAAGGTATCCACTACAGTTTCAGTTTAGGATGGAGGTGAGCGTGGACTACCACCTTGCAAAGGAGCAGAGTGGAATGGAACAGGGGAAAAAAATCCCAAGGCACAAATAACTTAAGTAAATTTAAAGGTGAAACACAACCAGGATATCTTACAGGTCAGGGTAGGCTCTGTAAACATAATAGAGAATTTTCTGTTTTTATTTTAAAATTAGCTTGTTACATTGGTCACTGCAGAAAAACTGAACACAAGCTGAACACAAACCGCTGGCTTCTCCTTCTGAAACAAATGTAACAGCAACAGCCCAAAGCAAAGTTGACTGTGGAAACAAATTACTATTGGGCTTTGGTACCTCAGCTCTTGGGAACTTGTTAACTCTTTCATTGATGGTGCTTAATGGAGAAATACTCAGTTCTCACAGCTACACGTACACTGCACCTTAAGAGATGCTTACTCTCATTTCCAAGCCAAGTCTTGTAGTGGAGCAGTCCCCTGGTTGGTGCTAGTTCCCCCTAGAGAATGAATACATGCCCACTCTGGGCATCCTCTCAATTCCCCAAGGAGCTCCCAGGGCCTAGGGACAAAACCCTTTCCTTCTTTCCTTTTCCTTCCCTCTTTCGCAGTTCAATGTGTGTTAAGACAAAAGCCCTGTGCTGCAGGCCCAGCTGTTTTTAAGCAGGTACATGCCATAAAAGCTGGTGGAGGCATTTAATTCTCCAGTCCCAGCTCTGTTTGCCTAGCTAGTGACTCACCTCACATGTTTCAGATCAGCTCCTTTGGAGGAGAGGAGGTGTGATCCAGGTCCCACAGCCGTGCGGAAGATGCGGCTCTGTTATGTTTGCAAGACAGGTCTTAATTACAAAGTGCAAATTGTTATTTCTTGTTAAAGTGGTGGGAGAAGATGCATGAAAGCAGAGGAAATATTCTGTAACTGCTGAAAAGGACACGCAACACCCAGACACAAGGAGATGTCTCAGTAATTACTTGCTTTAGTCCCCTTTGGGCTCACAACACAGCAGCAATAGAATTACTTTTGTTAGCAGCTGTGGGTTCTGTTTTGACTAAGATACCTGTTTTCTATTTATACATTAATGGTTTTTGACATATTTCTTTTTGGTGTGGGAATTAATTACCTACAATTTATCTAGAGACTGTACTCAATCCACATGTCCATCATTCACATTTTGTGGTGTTTCACAGACAGCAGCAGAAATAAGGACTACTGAGAAGGAAGCAATACTGCCAGCATATGTGGAGTCATTCAGGGCTTCCAGCCCAAGTAGGTAAGTGATATTCAACAACTGAATTTCACACCAAAAGGAAAGCACAATGAAGCAGTAGCTGTCACAGAGTGAATTCCAGAGAAAATCTCTCTTCCTAGAGACCAGCTTTGTCATTGTATTTCACTTGTCCAGTGTTTTGTATTGCAAGTCTTGAAGAAATCTCAGAGAAAAATAATAGGAGTTAGTGAGGGACTAAGTTACTAAGATGTTGCAAAGTAAACTGGTGTCTTTCCCACAGATACTACAGATAGCAGTTCCCATAGCTACTTCAGATTGGCAAGAGGCCCTCAGTTGTGATATCACCTCCTAACCCCAGTCAAAATGTATGACCAGAGCTGTCAAGTGCTGCCTTTTGAGAGCAGGAAAGCACTGAAGTTTGAACTGAGGTCTGAGATTCCTGAAATGTGAAAGATACTGTGGTCCAAGGGAGTTGTTTCAGAACTGCTTCTTGTTAAATGGACTTAGTTACTCTCCTGAAAACAGCTTAGCCCTAAGAATCATCTACATCCAGAACTACTTGCCAGGGAGGGAGAGGCAGGAGGGAGAATCAGTAACTGCAGCTGCTCTGGAGCTAGGGCCCAGAATGCAGGTCTGCCTGCGTTATCCTCTTGCTCCATCCCACCTCATTCCCAAAAATAATGGAACACGAGACAGAGTAATTTGTTTACCTCTCCATCGTGCTTTGTCAGTGCTACCCATGATCTTGGCAGTTTATATTTATCCAGGGAGAGAGGAGGCGAAACAAAAAAAGCAAAGGGAAGATGGAGGAGTGGATGAGAAACGAACAATTTCTAAGATTGTAAAACCCGGCAGGCTTTGGTTTTATGGCATCATGGTGGATGGCTGCACAATGAAGAGCTGGCTTCTGTTGACAGCAACACTATCAGCAATTTCCCTTCCAGCTGGGAAAGGTTTTTTCTTAATACACATCATGATTTTAATAGCAGGTGTGTAGGTGGTGAAGAATTGGATTTTTTTTAAACTTTATAATCAAGGTGAGAGGAGGCAAGCACAGTACATGAGAGAGAAACATGCAGTGTCAAAATACTCTTATCTATTATCCTCCAGGTCACACGGGCAGATCTGTCCCACCTCCCACCTACTGACTGGTCTTAAAGTTGAGAAATGTACCCTGCTTGGAGCACTTGGATTTTTTGATTTATTTATTGTAAAAACTGAGCTAAAGGTGGTGACAAAATACCACTGAGTATATCTGTTCATCTCAGAGGTTAAAAATGATTGCTTACATTTTGCACCCCAAAAAGTGTCTACATGCAGATCTCAATGTAAAGTCTGCCTACGAAAAGGAATTGGAACAGTGTTTGTTTAGTACGAGATGAAGAGGGATGTGCAAAAAACCAAAACCCAGCAAGACAAGGCAATTAGCAGTTTTACTGTTAATACATGTAAATGCAATAGAAAACTTGGAGCTTTGCACTATGGTGACTCGAGTTTAAAGCACAGCCTGCTTCATTTTCACAAGGACATTTTCTCTCTACCCTCATGGCAGGGACACCAGCTCTAGTGATGCTTTTTGTTGTGCCTTGCCCAGAGGCTGCAGAAAGGGGGTACCTTCCCTGCCCCAGCCACACACTCCTGCAATTCCCCTGCATTAGCTTTAAGCTCTAGAGGTTCTGCAACAGCAGGGTGAGCTGAGTGAACAAGCTGATCTGGCAGAAAACTGACATTGCCAAAAAGCAAATAGTTTCAGCACGTTGATCTGACTCACGCATGTGACCTCACAAGTTTTGGTACAAGGGTTGGAGCACAAGGCAAGGGAGAGATGGCTGGTGTAAGGGCACAAGAAGTCAGGCCAAGACTGACCTGTCATCACCAACACAGAGTCCAACTGAGCAGTCACCCATGGCAATTTTGAGACACTCAGAGCAGTAGTCTGGTTGTTTGAGGTTTTTTCCCTTCTTTATAAAGAAAAGGGAAGATTGATTGAAAACCTGTGTAGTTGGCCTGGTGCCACTCCCTTTTCTAATATCAAACCAGCCCTGTACTAAGCTTGCTGCCCCACAGAGATGGACAGAGATGTGCTAAGGACTCCTCTGCACTCACCACTGGGAAGGAGAGAGAGCCTCATCCTGCTGACAATCTACTGTGCACCTCCAAATACAGTTCAGCATGTGCTGTCTCCAAGGATGGCACAGTGTCCTGGTTTCTGTACTTCCGATCAGCCACATTTGGCTAGGATGCCGTAAACTTTCCAACCCTTCAAAGTGGATTTTATGTCTGAAATGTTTTCTGGTGGTTCCATATTCTTGGCCCTAACTCTTTTTCCCTCTGCACATTTCCCTGTGGGTAATTTCATTCACACAGATTCAACAAGCATCACAATCCTGACAAACACAGTACTGACTGGTGTCACTCTCCTGTCCAAACTAACATCTCAGCTTTCATCTGACATAATTTTAGGGCTAAATAGCTGTCAACTTCAATTCAATTCGATCAAAACAGAAAGCTGATTTTGATTTTTCCAATTCTTCCCCCCCTTATGTTTTTTCCCCTCCTTCTCTGTAGTCCCTTTTCTCTTCCCAAAATTTTTGAAAACCTATGGCCTTGTCCTAGCATCAGTACTTAGTCTGAATCAGCTTTTTCCCAAGTCTCTCATCCCATCTTTTTTTAAGCCTTGCTGCCTCATATTGCATATTCTAAAATCCACCCTGTCCTGTTCATTGACTCAACTATATCTGTCAAATGCAATCAGTTTGTCAGCTCCTGTTTCTACTATGCCAGTGAGAACAGAGATTTTACTACATTATTACCACAGTAGTAACTTTCTACTTACAAGCCAGAGCAGGTTGTGCAGAAGAAGAAGAAAACGTGGCCCAAACAACACATTTCCAAAAACATTTGTGATGCAGCCAGAAAAAAAAAAAAGCACAAGAGCTTCGTGCTTCATGAATTCTGTATCTGTGAGGTTATGCCAGGCAAAACTGAGATTCAGTATGTTTTTATACTTGAAATTGTCAAAACTTACTTAAAATTAATGCAATATCTTCATCTCAGCATGATAGCAAGGGGTTGAAAATACGGTGTTTTGTGTTCAGAGGTGATTTTAATGTAGTACCAGAAGGATTGCTTTAGAGGGCCCTACCTGCCTCCAGGTGTAATCATGTAATTGCTCCTAGAAGTTGGAAAAACTTCAAAATCAAGTTGAGGCCAGCTTAATTTGGCTACCTTTCCTGAGGTAAAAGAGCATCTAAATAAAATATAATGACCCTTTTCTTCCAGGAATGATTTTGTGAGGTAGGGTTCTCCTGGAGCTCAGTGAAGAGCCTTTGGGGATTTCCTTGCTGGATGAGTCTAGTGAGGAGGCTGTGTGAGCAAATGCCTTAGAGGAAGTGAGAACAGAATAGCTGCTTAAGAAGATTAATGAGTGGATTCCTTAAACTACTTATGGGAAAGGTGATCTCTTATGTGTGAGCCAAAGACAATTAATTAAAATGGGTCAATTAGCCTGTCAAATACAACATGTATCCAGAGTTCAAGCTTTTATGTATTCACACCAGAACCAAAATCAAAGGAGAGGGAAGACCTTCTGAAACACTACAGGGCAGAAGATGAATATGAGTTGGTGAAGAGAGAGAACACTTCCCACAACTTCCAGAAGCTCCACACTCGTGATGTGTTAAGTCCTGTCATTGGTGTACAGAACAGTGTTTGCCTGCATCTGCAACGTCCTTCAGTGTAACAGAGCCAGAACAACCTACAGAGACAGAAAAATGCGCAATTTAACACTTGTGGTGTTTTGACCCTGGCTGGACGCCAGTGCCCACGAAAGCTGCTCTATCACTCTTCTCCTCAACTGGAGAGAGCAGAGGGGAGCAAATACAATGAAAGCTCATGAGCTGAGAGAAGGATGGGGAGAGATCACTCACTGATTACTGTCATGGGTAAAACAGGCTCAATTTGGAGAAATTAATTGAATTTATTACCAGTCAAGTCAGAGCAGGATAATGAGAAGTAAAACAAATCTTAAAAACACTTTCTCCCCCCCCCTTCCTCCTTCCCTGGCTTAACTTTACTCCCAAGCCTCTACCTCCTCCCCTACTAGCAGCACAGGGAGAAGGGAATGGGGGCTACGATCCTATGTTGTTTTTGCTGCTGCTTTCTCCTCAGGGAGAGAGGAGTCCTTCCCCTTCCTCAGCACTGGATCTCTCCCACTGGAGACAATTCTTCATAA
Organism: Polioptila caerulea; assembly: GCA_013397295.1. Lineage (NCBI taxonomy): Eukaryota > Metazoa > Chordata > Aves > Passeriformes > Certhiidae > Polioptila > Polioptila caerulea. Next base: position 291,632 of record VYXF01010888.1, on the reverse strand, counting down.
ATTTCTCCAGCATGGCTCCTTCCCATGGGTTACAGCTCCTCGACAAACTCTACAAACTGCTCCAGTGTGAGTCCTCTGCAGGGTCACACGTCCTACCAGCAAACCTGCTCCAGTGTGGGCTCCTCGCCCCACAGGTCCTGCCAGGACTCTGCCCCAGTGTGGGCATCCCTTGGGGTCACAGCCTGCTTCAGGCATCCACCTGCTTCAGTGTGAGGTCCTTCATGGGCAGCAGGTGGATCTCTGCTACACCATGGCCCTCGATGGACTGCAGGGCCACAGCACATCTCACCAAGGTCTTCACCACAGGCTGCATGGAGCACCTCCTGCCCTTCCTTCTGCACTGACCTTGGCATCTGCAGAATTGTTCCTCTCACATATTCTCATTCTCACTCGTCTCTTCTTGGACCACAATCACTTCTACCCAATACTTTTTTTCCCTTCTTAAGTAAGTTATCACAGAGGCTTGGTGGGCTCAGCCTTGGTCAATGGCACTTCCATCTTGAAGCCAGCTGGCTTTGGCTTTGTCAGACATGGGGGAATTTTCTGGCAGCTTCTCAGAGAAGTCGCCACCCTGTTACCAAAATCTTGTCACACAAACCCCAATGCAACACCGAAACAAAACTATTTCTTATGTGGAGAAGTCAAATCCCAACTATGTGAGCAAAGAGAATGTGAGGAGCTATACCCTTTTTTAGCTCCTTTGTAAAGAACCAAAGCCTTTTTTTTCTTCTAAATAAACACAGTGGCATCAGTAGCATCAAAATAGAAAAGCCTTACAACACTGAGGATGCAGAATAGATTAGATTTTAGCACAAATCTTTGGAAAGACAAACCCATCTTGACAGAATGAGTTTTGGTGAGCCTAAACTAAACGCAGTGATCAAAATACTAAGTCAGTGATGTATTTTAAAGAATAGTCTGATGAGAAGTAGAAACATTCTTTGTTCCATCAGTCACTCGAAACACATTTCCTTCCAAATGTGTCTAGAATCTGTCCAAGCATCAGTGTATGTAAATTCAGAGATGAAAGCAATAATTCATAGTGGTAGGAAAGCATAAGGCATTCCTAGTATGAATGCCAATCATCCTCCATAGGTTATGTTGCTGAGTGATGAATGGGATGTGAACGTGCGCCTGATCAAAACCGAGCATTTCAGAAGGCACACGATCCATAAAATGTCTGGGGATCTTAATATTCAAAATGAGTGAAAACTTTGGTTTTATAACTTGTCTGTGAGCACACGGTAGATGCAAAGCAAGGGCTGGCATGTTGTGTTCATGTTAACCAAGAATGGAAAGCTTAGACATGCCTCCTCCTGGTTTTTCAAAAGATGCTGGGCTTGTAAGGAAACAGAGTCTGTGCTGTCTGGAGGACAAAAGCCTTTGATGAATCACCCAAACTCCTACAGCCCAGGCACCACAAAGCAAACTTAAATACCAAATAAATTACTGTTTGTATCCGTTATACCTACTCACCTTCAAACCTGCCAACAGGTGAAACAAATGACTAAAATATGTGACAAATGAGTTAAAGGTACAATACTTCGTTTTGGCTGCATGCTATTCAATAACTGCCAGATTCCTGGTGTTATCCTTTAAACCAGGATTTATAGTCTTATTTATTTTACAGAGATGAGAAAATAATTCTCAAAAATACAGAAAACTGAATTCTATTAGGAAGAAACTATCAAAATGTTCTGTATGATTTATCACTCTGAACACTTTCCTAATGCTGGAGCCAAAGATTAAAAGTGATTTTCCTTGTGGATAGAGATGAGCGTGATGTGACATACATGTGTGGGCTATGCAGTTATTTGCTAGTCACTTAGAACAATAGAGAGAATTATTTTTTAATTCTTTGCCTGGATTTGGGTAATTAAGCATGGCTTGATGACACAGGTAGGATAAGGATGCACATCAGTCTGGTGCATTCCACCTAAGAGATGGTGAGTCTGCCTGAGAGAGACTTGAATTTGCAATGGGGGACCATGGTCTCTACCAAAAAATTCAGAAAACTCCTCCTGCAGTTTCTTGGGAAACTGCTCTGATTCAATGGTCATCACACAGAACTTGAGATGTAGGACAGCTGTGCCTAATTCTCCACAGATAAATGCATCAAAAATCTATAAAGGACAGAAGTGGAAGTCACTGACAGCTATTTTGGACCAGGTTGAGTCGATGGGAAGACTGAACGAGTATGTCAGGTTTAGAAGATGATTCTAGTAGAAATAAAATGCAAGCAACATTTGGAAAAAATAATTCTGATCTTTTCAAAGCAGACATTTCCTTTTTTTGATTTACATTTGGATATTTACTACAATATATTTTAAATATATTAACATTATTTTGAGCTTCTGAACTGGAAAACAAATTACTCCTGTCATTTTAAATACTGATTATGCACTGAAGAATTAAGCTCAGATCTGTCCTGAGGTGGATTCTCGTTTCCTCCAGGTTTGAAGAAATGGCCATTAATAGAATTGCACACACACAGATTGTAGAGGGACAGACTGTGTTCAGCATTGTGTTGCAGATCAGCACTGCACTAACTTCTTAGCTGGAAAAGCACTCTGCAAATATCCACTACCTGAAGGATGCAGATGGGATAGCAAGGATGCCAAGCTCCTGAGACAACTCAATCCAATCCAACACAGGCACTACACACCAAATTCTTATTTGATATATCACACTGGCATAAAGAAAATCCCTGACTGTGAGACAGAACAAGGGCTGAGGAATAATACAGCTGTCATTTCTGGCATGAAGAAACATTTTTTAAACTTTTAGGACTGATTGGATTTTCACTGCTAACATTCCTGCCAGATTTCCTTTCAACAAAGTATCGAGACTAGGATGGAATATTTCATAGAATACTTGCAGAGGAGACAGAATGGTTGGATCTGCCTTCACTTTGCTCTTAAATTAAGATTAAAGGGGGGAAAGGAAGGCATAAGAGCCATTTCAGTGATTAGATTCACCCATGGAATAGCTCAACATGACATTAATTCTTAGGCAGCTGATTAGGTGGTTTGCAGTCCTGTGCTAAAGGACCTGGCTGTGGTCAGGATGTGGTCCAGGTTTGGGGGATGGTTTGGGAGACAGGGGTGATTCTATAGAGCAGCAGCAAGGTTTTTTTCATAAACTTCAAAAGAAGGTTGGAAGTCACTTAAAGTGACAAATGCAGGTAGCATTTGTTCCCTGGAGTGTTCTGGTTAGGCTGTTTATTATGAAGACTTGTTTAGTCAAAAAGAGACAAGGGTATTGGTCTTGCAGGTCAACAGCAAAATGCAGAATATATCAATTGTTAAAAATGAAAGGTGCAGACATAAAACTGAGTGCTCTAAATAACAAAAGGATTGAAATACTGGAATGTGGGCTCCCTTTTACATTTGCTTTTCTTCTCTCTCTCGCTGCTTTGATCTTTCCAACTATTTTTGATGCAAATATCTACACTGTTAAGGGCCATCCATATGAAATGCAGTCACCCGCTCTTGGACCAAGACTTTTCTATGAAGGTTTTTCACAAATAGGCCATAATTGTGATATCTGATGTTTTGTGAACTGACACATTATATTTTTGGCTCCTATGATTCATCAAACTAGTTTGAGTGAATTGACATTTTTACCTTATAATTTAAACTGAAGGATATCGAAGGGCAGCTGAAATTTTCCCCAACTAATAACAAGTCTTTTTTCTGTGAACATTGGAAGAAACCTGCCCAAAAATGCAAACTGTGCTGATGGCTTTTCTGTAGAGCAAGTGCAGACTCATTAAACGTATTTTTTTTCTTTCAAACTCCTTATGCTTTAAAATGAATTCACAGATTATGTTTCCAACTTGCAAGACTGTGTAGGTTTGAAAGCAACCAAGACAAGTAGCCCAGTCCTAACTGAGACCTTTGTTAGGGCAGAATCTAGTAAAGTGAGCAAACAATTTGCAATACATTGGCTGTCACTTCAAATGTCAGTGATAATTTGCAAAACACTCAGAGCAATAATGGAAAAAGGCATAAAACGTCAAATTTGTAGCAAAGCTGACAACAAAAAGAATACTCACTGTGAATTACAGTCTTCCTGATTTGCTAAAGCTCTTACTGATTTCACTTTAATAAAGGATATTCTCCTCTCAAGGGATTTAAATACAGTAGATTATCTAACATGCTTGACTGATGCTTGAAGTTCCCTATCTGAAGGCTTATCCTTGATGACTGGGAAATCTGTGATCTCTTGCAAACATGTTTGGGAGGGTGACTGGTCAGTTTGGTGGATCTGTTACCTGGATAGGTACACATTTGGTCAAGGACCCCAACATTCCCTTGTATTGAAAAGCTAGTGGCTATTCCTTTTTCACAGATGTCTTTTTTTGGAAAGCTGTTCAGCGAACTATTAACAACTGACTTTGAAAAGGCATCAGCTCCTGCTGTTTTACAGCTCCTAGAGAAGATGAAAATGTTCAGAATGGAAAACATCTACCAAAAAAAATCAGAAATGTATATATTTATCAAAAGTCAGCCATATGCTTGGTGGAAATTAAAACTTCAGAGTGCAAAAATAACAACTCTGCTTTCCGAAAACCTGTGCCAGTTGCTAAAAATATTTTAATGAACCATGACACCTTCAGATACATCGGATGTGCACAGGCTGGATTGCAAGCCTGGGTCATTAGGAGTTCAAATAGCCTGGCTCACAGCAGGACCTGGGAAAGCCAGACAGTTTTATCTAATCCTTACTGAAGGGGTAAGAGGGGAAAGAGGGAGATGAACTATGTGACAGACGGGGATCTATAAAATTAAGTGTTAGGCAAAGGGATTAAGAGGAAGAACTAAAAAACTGTGCATGAAATACAATGCAAGATGGATGCAGAGAGAATACCAAGAAGTCAGTCTGAGAACTACAATAATAACAAATAAGAAATCTCTGGCAGCATGGTACATGGCATATATTAACTACCCTAGAATTTATCAAGCCTCTTAGACCAGTTGTGTGTCCCAGGCAAGGCCCCACATTGTCTTGACTAGAACCCAAGTTATCTCAATTTGACATCCCAGAGATTTGCAGACTTCCTATAGTAAAAAAACAAGTTACTGCTGTGCAATCACCGAGGCTGCAGCTCCTCTGTGGCTGCTGTAACACCTTGGACCCCACAACCTGTTAGAAAAGGACCACTGCTTCTGAGCAACCAAACCTAGGTTGATTCCCAGAGCCTTGGGAGAACACTCTGCAAAAACCCCCATTGCTCTGCTGCAGCAGGGCAGTCTCTTTGCCCCCAGCTGCTGTTCAGGTGGCTTGGGACTGCTCTTCACTGAGATATGCAGCCCTTCCTGAGCAGGGCATGTATTTGGAATACAGCTCAATAGGCCACCATCACAATGAATTTTTAGTGTACACCTGAGCTGAACCACATTTAACAGAGCTGGGGCTACCCTCATCTTTCTGTCCCGGTCTGTGGCTCGGCTTTTCTTTGCACTGGCTCTAGGGCTTGTCTGGCTCTGTGCAGAGGTAATCCAGCTCATTAACCCAAAATAAAACTATTGACTTTCCTAGCAAATTAATGCATTGCTGAAGGGACAAAACCCCCCCCAAATGGATGCAGGACCTTCCCTTTCAACAGCAACGAGAACAGATCACCTCAAGCTGAGGTGATTTATCCATGGGAGACCCTACCCATGGGCTAATTGACACCTGTACTTTGCCTACTGCACAAAATGGAGTTCTTATTACAAAATTACATTCTCAGTTTTGTACAGACACATTCCACAGCTTCTTCATTAAGAAATCTGGTCTCAGAGCATGCATAAAAGATCTCATTTTTATGGTAAATATTTCCATCCTGTACTTGTGAAGAGAAGGAAAAATGATAATGTATTAATATTACATGAGGATGATGAATTATCTTTCTATCCATTGACACCTCTGTAGGATGAGAATGGCACTGCTGTTTTTCAATCAGCAGTCTCTATGGCACCTGAGTATCCAAAGATCCTTAAAGAGTAGGAGACTTCCAGCCTTCTTATGTTAATTTTTAACAGCTCTTTTTACAGCTAATATTCAAAGAGCTAAAGGAAAGCTCCTGTTGTTCCAAGAATCAAGCAGAATGACCAAGGTAATAACAGACCTGGCATCCTTGGTAATCCGAGACAAAACAGTGATGTTATGTGAATTAAAGAAGTCATGCTATGTGTGATTCAATCAATAAGGAGTTAAAGGTAGGAATGTAATGAAAGCAAGTCCACATGGCTTTATGGAAACAAGACTTGACAAGCAGGCCTGACTTCAATTTTTGATGAGATTACAGGTTTGTTTGATCAAGGTAACCACATGGATGTGATAGACTTGGACCTTCCTAATGAATCTGATTTAGTACCGCTTGACATTTTGATTAAAACATTAGCATTATATAGCCTTAATAAAACACATTAAATAGATTAGGATCTGGCTAATTGATAGAGTTCAGCAAGCTGTTCTAACCAGATATTCAGCACCGACTGAGGATATTTTTAGTGGAGCTCTGCAGGCAGGAACACTATGCTTGCTGCCATTCGATGTTCTGGAATGACACAGAAACATGGGCAATATTGGCAAATGTCCCGCAGTGTAATGGGGAAGAGGTAGCTGTGCAAAGTCACAGTTTTGCCTGCATTGGCATAAATGTGTTTCTGGTATTTGGTTACATCTTTTTGCTCTGTTTCTCTACAGGCACAGAAGTTCTTGGTTGGGGTGTAGTTGCAAGGCTGTGGTCTAGTCCGCTGCTGGTGGGCATACAGTGATTTCTCTCAAGGGTCATTGCTTTTAACTGCTAATACATGGAATATCAAAGGGACTCACAGGAAGCACTTAAGAAGTGTCAGCTGTGAAATCATCACTTATTTCACATTTCTGCACGTTTGGTTTTTTTAAACTACCAAAAAATATAACCTGATATAAAAATATTTGAAAAGTCAGGAAGTTCTAGTTCATGGGCTGAAGCAGGATTTGCTATTAAAAAATAATAAAACAAGAAAGCCAGAGAATTGACCAGAACATTAATGATCAGTTATACACAAAAACATATACAATAATATTATAACTTTCTGATCAGCTGATCTAAGCACATCTTTCCTGATTCTCCATTTTCTTGGTCAGTTCTTGAATCAGATTGAGAGACCACTGAATTAATATTACTCTCCTTTGCCAGGTTTGATTCTGACCAATCTTATGATATCACTGCACATAATCACAAGCTTCCTTAGGCAAAAATCAGAATGAAAGTTCATACGAATTTTGATGGTGTGGACTGTTAAAGATCCTCTTTCTCAGCAAAATCTTTGTAGCAAACTGTTATCATTTTAACATTTGGTTTCTGTTTGACCTTGCAGAACAAGATGACCACTAAATGTAAAAGATACTATTCAGAAAAAAACACTGAATACCCTCTCATTACTATCAAAAATACAGATTCAGATACATATTTCCCACAATGCACTGGCATGTGGATTGTGTATCAATTGTTTATGTATCAATTTAACATCTAAAATCTTTCCACATTTTGCTAATTTTATCAACTTTTATTAACACTTGTGGTGGCAATCTCATAAGTGTCCTTTGAAACACCAATACCATCTAAACCAGTACAAGCCATCAACAGAATGCCTCAAGTGTCTACTGCTTGTTTTTCCACTGGAAAAAAAAAAAAAAAACAAAAAGAATAGTTGTATTTTACTGTGTCAAAATCAAATTGTTCCCTTTTTTTTTTTTTTTGCTGATGTTATACAACAAAACTTCTCAGCAGTGTGGCCATTCAATGGGGCTCCTTTCTGTGCCTGTCAAAACTGTTACTCAGTTTGCCTATGTCCTACACTGTCCTGTCTCCCTCTGCACCATCCCACAACTCTCATTTCCATCATTCTCTCTCTGCTTCTGGATTTGTGTCCAGCTCAGAGAAAAATTTTCAAAAGGGACATACATACCTTACATGCACCAGTAGGGAGACTAAGTTTTTTTTCTCAGTGTTTATAATGTTGTATAACATATAGTGGTTTTTTCTTGGTGTTTGTAAACAGGACTGATTATACTTTATTGGTCAGTTTGCTTTTGTTTTGTGTTTTTTTTTCCCTACAAGTCGGTTTTCCTAACAGCACACTGGCAGTGTGAGGATCCTTGCTTGCCCTTTTGGATACTCTGAGGCAGTATCTAATCATCAATGCCCAGCTCTCCATAGTCATTCTCTGGAACAGAAATGTTGTTGGTATTCAAAAAATGTCTGCACCTTATTCCAACTCCAAAGTTATCATTAATTCTTCTAATTTTCATCATTTTCTTGACTTAAGACAAACTGTCTTATCTCTGTTCTCCCTAAAACTGTAAAACTATGTGTTATCAGATTTTCCTCCTCTAGTACTCCCTGACAGACTTTTTGCAAGCCTCTGTGACATTTTCTTCATCCTAATTATTTAATTTTTAACCTTATCTTTCCCTTTCCTATTTACAATTCACGCTGTTATCTTTCTTTTGGGTTTTGTTAGCCTTTTTTTTTTTTTTTTATCTTGCTTTCTTTCTCCATAGTT